>VTPC01090583.1:332389-381539 GCA_011009095.1 Ignelater luminosus
GGTTTGGTGCTTTCTTTTCCTTTATCTGTCTGTATTGGCTCTTTCAATATTTGACTGTATGGTACATGATTTGTTTTTTGTAAGAATTTAATTGTGTTGCATATTCTTTAATTTCATTTCGGACAGGTTGTTTTGGTTTTTCTACTTTCTTCATCCTGTTTGTTTTTATTTTTTGAAGTTCTTTTGCTATATTACATCTACGGTAGTTTAGAATTTATATGACAAAAACATTACAAGGCAAATTAGTTACATTACAAATTTAAAATAGAAAAGGTGTAACATGAACACGTCGGTTTCTATTAGAAAATAAAGTAAGGTTGATCTAAACATAACTGTCGCATATAACAGTGTCAATATTCTCTTAGACGCCAGAGCAGGTGTCATGGGCCCGCAAGGAAAAGACAGTGCACTGAATCCATCGTTCTCCGCAAGCAGAAACTGAATACATTTCACCACACATCAAGCACGGCGTGCCATCGCCTCCTTTTGATCAGCTGAACGTAGACACACCATATTCAACTGAATATTTTGAAGTGCGAGAAGTTCTTAATGTCCTCTTTGGTTTTTGTGAAGCTTAATGAATTCTCCTGATCTCTTTCCGCTTCTGGTTCTTCTTCTTTTCCAACCTTGCCTTTTTCATCAGTTCAGCTTGTTTGTTTTTATCTTAGTTTTATATAGTTTTTGAAGGGCCATCTCGATACGGAGCACTTGGATCTAGGCAAGATTGGGCAGTGTTTAGACGAGGTTCTGGAGTACGACTGCGGAATTTTGGTGTAAGTTCGAGGTGTTCAGGTGTGCATCGGCGACGTTCTGAACTGGGAGCGTTACAGTGTTCCGCGGATAAATTCTAGACTAGGTTCTTAAACTGGCAAGTTTAAGGGATGATTATTTAAATCTTGGCGTAATTCGTTTTCGGAAACAGTGTCACCAGACGTATCATTGTCGCCTACAGGGATTATATCAGGTGGATCGATATCAGTTACGTCAGCTGCTACGAAGTAAAAAAGTTGTCATCAAAGCGAAGAATTCCTGTTTCCGGACTCTTTTCACATCATTCTCTGCAGTATAACTTTTTAAATATACCTCACTAAAAATCGAGCTTATTTGAAAAACTGAGACTGTCCAGCCAGGATGATTATTAAGCTATTCTTCTAAACTTTCGTCAGTGTAACGACTTAAAAAAAAACATAATTGCCACATCTAAGGACTGAAGCTGATGGGTCGTATAAGGAACAAAATATAGAATTGTAACATTATTTTCTCTTGCTTTCGTGATAACGTTTAGATTTTTCGTATGCGATTTGTGGCCCTCTAAGGGAGGAGAATTGAGTTTTCAGCTAGATGAGCTAAGAAATAATTAAACCACTCTGAAAATACCTCATCTTTCATCCATTCTGAGTCGATACATGCAAGAATCGATCCAGGTGGAGCACCATCTTTCAATTCTTCTTTCATTCTCTTAAGCTTGAAGATTATCAACGCTGGAACAAAGCTTTCTTTAACTGAAGGACAAAAACTGCTTTCCTCTGCTGACGTAATACATGCTACTTGTTTGCGGCCTGTCTGGGAAACCACTTTAGAATGTTTTCCAGGAACCGGAGTTAAAACAGTCTCATTCATATTAAAAATGCGATGAGCAGGAATTTACTTTTCGACAACTTCTACCTTTAGACGTGTGTAGAATTTTGTAGCCACTGGCTTATTGAACGCTCTTACCCGGGCTACAGAAGTAGCTTCTGGACTTTTGATAGTTAGTTTTGGGTGTCGTTTCTCAAAGGCCGTAAACCAGTACTGTCCAGCGGCTTGCTTGGATTTCAAGAAAGGATGCTTGATACCATTCTTGTCAGCCACCTGGTAGGCTAAACAACGTACGTCACGTGTGATCAATCCATACATACAAGTCTTTATATGAAGAATACGATGTAGCAATTCGGCGTCTTGTGCTTTATTAAATACACAGTGAAAACGCCCTAAACGTCTATCTGCTGTTTTCTTACAATAAGCCCCAAGTACAGCTCAAATTATTCCTTTCATGCATTCTGTATTCCATGACTGCCTTTCGGTTTTTCTCTTATAGGTCTGAACAATTCTTGTTATCTTAAATTTAAAAAAATAAAATTAACGCTTAAGAAACATAAAACTGTTAATGGGAAATGCAGAGTAAAATTGTCCACGGAATCGTTTTGCCTCGCTACTTGATGGATCTTTTTGTCTCATTTGTTTGCTACGTTACCTAACCTAAACCAACCTAACCAAGATTCTCAAACACTCACTGCAATTTGTTCATCAAACTACCCTTTCTTATCGCCTGTATTGATCATTTAAATAACTAATTACTTTTAATGCTCAAAACGAAATGAAACACTTACCTTATATTGAGGTGATTGAAAACACAATTTCCGTAGTCACAAATAAACGTGTATGTATAGCTTAAATGTAACTTATACTACTGAAGCATCGTGTTTAAAGGCTTGTGTTACCAAATCTAGAGCTAGATCGCGTGTGTAGCAGCGTTTCTTGCCCCGGTTTCCCCTAGTTGTCAGAACAGTCGACTTCTTATCAATATTGCAGTTTGAGCAGTTACTGAACCATCTTTTTGGATTGAAATAGGTTCTTTTCGAGTTCTGATCAGTTCTCAGAAATTACATGCATTTCCCTTCTGTTTCAACGTCTTTACTCTGTAAAATATTTCTTGGCCATTTAATGTCCTTTTCATCCATTGTTATCACCAACCACCCCTTTCTGTCATGATCCGCTATCATTTTCTGCAGATAGATAAGTTGGTAGTGAATTTGAATTTCTATCTAGCAAAAATTTTGTCGCCAAACAAAATGCAACACACCTTGACAACTATCAAAGTCTAACCTAGCAAGTTCGATCTGCTAAATAAATACTGGAAATTAAAAATTCTTAACGTTCAAAAATGTTAGATAAGTTAGTCCATAAAGACACCGGTATTACTTTTATAAGTTTTTTAAAGTTGTTTTTAAAATATTTAAATTTCATATTTAATACCCAAAACAATAGAGAGAAATTAAAATATTTCTTTGCGATTTTGTTCTGAATCTCCGAAAATTTGTGGCTCATGTTGGAGGAGGTCGAACTTCTTATAGTTTAGTAATTCTTTGATCCTAATGGCATCCATAAAATCAACATCTTTTTAGCTATGTCTTTATGCGTTGTCCATCCCCTTCGTATGGCATTGCATTCAGTATCTTTTGTGTAGAACTAAACACTTGTCACGTATTCAATCCACAGTGAAATAACAAGACAGTTCTTGTAACAAGCTTAGGTTCCTTTGGATCCGGAAAATAATTAATGGTTACTCGGTTTGTCGATTATTTGCTCTCTTTTGATATTTGTTTACTGAAAAGTTTAATATGGATCTAGTCGTGAGAATAACAGCCCGTGGAATGACCCAAAATGTTTAAAGTATACAAAATAATAAAATCTTTATTTAAAAGAAAAGATGTCTGTTGCTACATTTAAAACTTTTTTGAAAGCTGAAATATTCCTTTTAAAAACCATGTAGGTAATGATCATGTTAGAGGGTTCGGCTATTGAAACTGGACACAATTCTACCAATGTAGTATGTACTGTAAGCTCTTAACAAAAGATCTTGGTAAATGAAGGTATCTACATGACGGTGAAAACTCTAAAGAGGCATACGTATCTTATACAAATGTGGTAGCTCAAAATAAAAGACAGTACAGTCTCAATGCTGATTTTACCCAATCAAGATAATTCAAATGATCTCTAGGGTAGCAATTTCAATGCCACTTCATGACTAGGGAATCTGACTGACTGAAATAAAATTGTAGTATACTTAAGTAGCAATTATAAAATTTGGCAAATTGACGTTATAACTATAAGAAAATTATACCATCGTCTCTTTTGCTCTAAAACAATCATGTGATTTCAACTAAAAGGATAAAATTGTGATAGTTGGAATACAGCCACGAAATAAATTAGTACGCGCATGGAAAAAGACACGAAATAGCAGTAAGCAGAAGGTGACAAGACGCACTATTTGAGTGTTCTGTGTTGTGTTTATAAGTTTGAAATGTTATACATTTTTCTATTCAATTAAATTACCTTTTTTAAAATGTTAGTGTGAATGTCTTAATACACAATAAACCTTAGACATCATAACCCATTTTCACACATCAAGCGTTTCGTTCTGCGTTGATTACAACATGCAGGGGAATGTATGAACCTACCTGTATCACTCTGATACAGTTTCACTCTCTACCTTTAACAAATAAACTTAATGTTACTCAGAAGCAACAGCAAAGTTGAATAAACATTTACGTATTCATGATCGTGTTTTAAAATTCCTTTTGTAACGTTCCGTTTCTATTTTAGAATGTAGTAGAGTAAAGAAAATTCTTAGAATGAGGTTTTAAACGCTCTTCGTCGAACAGTATTGAGGAGTTTGGTACGAAGTTTTTATTATAATCTTGAACTTGCAAACACTCATTTAACTATTTCTATTTAAATTGTCCTTTTTAAGCAATAGACAACATTCCAGAACTTTAATAACTTATTCTGTTAATTTATTTTGAAATAATTATATTTCAATGAGTTTCTCAGATATTTCTTGTTGTCCCATTTTTATGTTTGAATTAAGTAATAATCTTGACATTCCATGTCGAATCAAGAAAGTATAAACAAGGTCGAAAATCATCGATTATATTTTTGAATTCGTTTTGAAGTTGTGCGTGTTCGAATTGTTGCGTTTGATTGACAACTTGTTTTGTGTAAATTTCTGGTGATTTTCTCTTAGAATGTGAGGTAAAATTGAAATTTCTTATTGAATTATCACTTGATATTTAAAAATATTGAAATCTTTCATTGGGTAAACGTATCTGCTGCTAAATTGTATAACTAATCATTGGTATTTGTTGTTTTGTAATACCCTAATTGTATTTCAGACTTTAGGGAGTTGCCTATACTTCTCGAATAGTCATTTTGGGCACTACAAAACTATTTTCTTTCACCTAATAAGTTGCATTTGATCAAACTAAAGAAACAAATGCAATTAAACACAGAGAAACACAATATAATTTAGGCTAATAAATCCGAGCGTTTTGAAACGTTCTTAGTTTGATTCTGGGTCTTTACTATAATACTAGTAGACGAAATAAAGAATAAACAGCAGGAATGCTCACATGTTTAATTCTAAGATGGTCAAGCATAGCTTTAGAATACCACTAATATTTTTAAAACACTCATACATTAATAAATGCAACAAAATAAATTATTGCTATGGAAACAACTAAACTCGTCATTTTAGAATTTTGCAATAGAAGAAAATGTTTATAGATATTTTGATAACTGGCTAAAGTAGTATTTATTTCGTTTAGAAAAACTACTATGAACTTAATAAATAAGCAAAAGAGCTTAAGCAATACGAAGTACGCGAACATTTCCATAACATTTAAAACTAAAACTTTCTATAGAGCGATCTTCACTCTTAACTTCTTGAAAAATATTTTAATTCGAATATACCGATCTCTGTTTTTATCAGCGAAAAAGCTACATTAGAACTGTACAACACGATTGCACCACTTTAATTTTTTGAAAATAGAACTAACCGACGGACGAGTTTGTTGGTTTGCATCAGGCGACAACATGTTTATCTAGCACAGTAAAGAGTTATAAGAGTAAATTAAAATAACGCAATACAATGGATGCAACTGTTTAACTAGTTTGATCATCAAAACCAACATGGAAAATAAAATCAATTGAATGTCAGAGAATACCAATGTAGATTTTTTTCTGGTTATTGAGCTGTACGCAGCAGTGTGAAGTTTTAAAGCAAATTGATTTTTGTTATGGAAAAACGATTAATTTTATTACTGAATACCTCTCCTTAAATTTCATAGCAGCAATAAACATTTAAAAAATTCATATTTAAAAGAATTTTAATTTTTTATGCTCTAGTTTTATCGAGCAGCAACCGAGTTGGATTTTTTTTAACAAAATGATTTAAAATATGTAAATTCCATCCGCTTATATTTAAATAATTCGCAATTTAACCTTTAACATTAAGCTTTTTATATCTACCTATTTTTTTGGTGTAATGCTTTAAGTGGTGTGGTCAAGTGGTAGGAAATGCGGAATGAATGCATCACTAATTTATCATTCTGCAAGTTGTTAATGCATGTTATGTAATTTATACCAGCTACTGCCATTGGAATAATAGACTGCTTTATGTAAAACACAAAATGCCGCTTCTATTATTACTTAGACATTCTTCTTGTATATAATACTAATATGTACCTTGCCGCGTGTATCACATTACAAAGTTTAAAATTTGAGTCTGTACTTTAGTTCCACGTAAACTTACACCCTAGATATTTAAAGAAAAATCCAAGTTATGACAATGTTACTGGTATACTCTTACAATTATTAGCTATTGTTTATTAAAGCAACATATTTATTGTTAGTTTTTTTTTACTAAATTTTATTTAATAAATGTTAACACAGGATTAAGCAACATATATACTCACTGTTCTAGAGTCTCGTTTAAACATGTATATCTTGAAAGCTATTTATGTTACGTCAACGTTTTGTTTTGTCTGTAAATATTTTATTAGTTTTAATGAAAAGCGCTCAAGAAAATATCAAAATTAAAGGAAATTAAATTATCGAAAACTATAAGACCTATCGTATTGATAAATTAGATAGAAAATACACTAAGTATACAGAGGTCCACTGCATTGACCAAATAATATTTATCTACTACTAACTGCACACAAATAATAATCATTACGTAATTTTATTTTGTAACCTACATCAAGTATTTAATCTTCCCAAATTCCTTTTTATATCCGATCAATTAAATTATATGACTATTAGAAGCGTTAGTGCCGAACGAATTATGTCTTATCTCCTCGACAGAAGTCTAAATGCTAGATAATATCGATTGCGATGAGGATTCAACGTCGGCAGGATTTAGGGTTGGGCGTTCTTCTGTTTTTGCTGTTTCTCAGTAATTTACAGGATTTGAGGACAGTAAACTTATAAAATATGAGGTGTTCGGCTGTATTAGAGGAATCACAACGAGTTAGGTCTAAATAAATTATTTCATTGTAAGAAAGTGTTTCTGATACTCTTGTGAACATCAGAAATCTGGTGATGATTGAAACGAAGGGAAGAAAATATTTGCGATCTGTTTTGTTGTTGAGATGTTTGATATACGATAAAATAAAATCTTTCGAGTGAATTGGTAATGTCTTTAACATATATATCAATTAAGGTTTTATAAAATGAGTAATTAGTTAATTTTTTTATATGAACAGTAAATAAAAGTATTTCATTCCCTTTTCCGCGCTTTGGTAACGTTGCTGTTTATTTCATACATACTTACCTAAATTCACAGCATTACATCCGCGAAATAATGAGGCTCTTTTTGATTTTTAAAAATATTTTTAAGAAAGCAAAAGGAGAACTCTACAGTTCAATGATAGTTAAACAAGAGTTCTAAATAAATTATCTTTAACTAATTCTTAATTCTTAATAAATCTTGCAAACCCAGACTTCTAATCAAAAATCTGACTATTGTTCAAAATGATTTAAATTAAATTTTAAAACATTGCGAATTGCAAATGAAATCAAATAATGGCAAAGCTGAAAGGTTTTTTATTTCTGCAACTTTGGATGATCTCACTCCAATGTAAACACGATTACTGATGCTTGAGGTGTTTGAACATCGAAAGCTGTAATTTACATTCCAATATTACACTTTTTATGCTGACGTTATTTCTCAACACGCAAAAATTTCCATAACATTTAAAACTAAAGATTTTCACAATTTATTACCTCACTGCAAATTTCACTTTTAGCGAAAATATTGATTCAAGAAAAATGGGTAACTTCTACTTCTATCTTTAACCGCTAGATGCCACTAGCAATCGCCTTATTTTAAATAAGAAAGACATTGAGATATAACGAATTTTTAAACTTGATGGTTATTAATTGCTCACCATAAGTACAAAATAACATACACCTTGGCTATTTCGACGAGACTGGCGACTTTTCATTAATTTTTCATTAGGAGGGGAGCAATGGGAGCCAAAGTTTTAAATCACTTTTTTACAACGAGAAGTCGGAATGACCCGAGAAAGCGTGGGCAGATGGTGCTCAAATTTGGAGAGTAGGTGGGGTTTTAAGGTGCTCAGAATCTTTGCGCGGTGACATCTAGTGGCGAAACTGAACAGAGACGACTGGGGCCTTATGAGAGATTCTAGTGACCTGGGATCAGAGGAACTATGATTTAGAGCCTCCCCAAAAAGGGACAGATTTAAATTTGAGTCCATAGACGTCCATGAAAGAGGATCAGGGTTGGGGTTTTACAGAGATATCGAAATGGCATTTATTTAGTATCCCAAGTATCCGACCTGCGTTTGGGGTTGCTGGAACCAAATTCCTACTTCATACGGTTCAGCCGCTAGAGGACGCGACAAGTCAAACCTAGGAGGACTTCTAGCTTTGAAGCTATAAGGGATACGGGGGTCTGGTTTTCGCCGTTTGACGTTAACCGGTGGAAACGGATTGCTAGTGGTAAACCAAGAAATCGTGAATTTCCTTCAAAAACCGTTCGGGCATTCTGCAAATCTTGCAACCCCCATCAAAACCGCCCGAATAGTGTAATCGACGTGATATTTAATTATTTGCTTTCTGAAAATGCATCTCTATCTACTGAAAAAAATTCGATTCGATTGGGTTAACTTTGCATTTGTTTCCATGGCTTTCCGCGATGCCTAACTAAAACATCTGTAACTCGGTTATTTATGGTCCAATCGAACTGGCTTTTTAGCCAAAAGGGTATCATTAGAGCAAGAATCTTAGGTGGATACCAGTTGCATGCGTTTGTCTTTGGGATGGAATGGAAGAAGAAAATGTAATTAGTCTTTGTATGAAACTTTTTGGAGTAGTTCAAGATCCTAGGAAAGTGTAGTTACTAGCTTCGCATGGGTCGGGCAATAAAAAGCACAAAAGGCTAAATATAATTTTTCTACAATGTTATCTTCCAAGTCAAAAACGCAAAAAACTGAAAACGGTGCAAATACGGCTCTGGCAAAAACACCCTCTAAACTAGGAAGACAAATTTTCTGCTGCAAATAAATGTACTTTAGTGGCCTATTTGTAATCCTCTAAACAAACAAATGTAGGGGAGAACTCTTTCTTTTCCACCTCTTCTAGCGCCGTTATTTTAGAGTAATTAATATTGAAATCTGGCAAGTGGCCTCCCAAAGGATTCTGCATTTCGCATCAAAATTCGGTGGAATGGCCTGAGAAATGTAGAAGAGCGAAAATCTTGAAATCTTCTATATTTGCTGTTTTTGGTTTTTCGTCATTCGTGCTGGGACGGTACGTCCTATCGACTCGAAACATTAACCACGGTAAAGATAAGGTAAAGATCCGCAAGAAGTGTAATTTTTCCTTTTTTCTAAAAAGCACTTTTTGTACCTAAAAATCAGATTTGATGGTATAACGTGCCCATAGCCATGCGGTCAGGTGGTAGATAAGAAATTGCGGAGAGGCATCTCTTGCTATTGAATATTTTATACGTATGGTCGGGGCTATACCAAGAATTATCGCAGGTATAGCACGTGTGCAAGGACGCGAAATGACCCGGCTGGGGATTTTTAGGAGATGTTTCAACAGTTTAAATCTTTTTTGTAAATAACACTGATGTGAGGGTATTACGAGTAGTAAGAACCAACTTGTGCAAAAATACAATTTGACTTGCACTAGTGAATAAATAATTTGTCCATGAGAGGTTCACGATATAATATAACTGTGAATTTTAAACCTCCAATTAAGACTTTTGATCACTTTGAATCTTTGAATGGCCCTGTTGGAAGAAATCTCAAGAATAGAACTTGTTTCTAATTTTTTAAGTTGATTAATCAACGGTAGATAAATATATGTAACTATCCAACAATGATGAATCAAAAGTCACGTAAATGTGCAGAACCACAACCGCAGACGATACACTGTAAATTATTTAAAGCTAAATTATCATGTACACTGCTCTGATCGCTATTGGTGCCTGATTACAATTTACGCTGCAATGGAATCAAAGATTGAACATCCAGATTAAGTCAGAAAGATGTTTACAAAAAAATTACAAGTTTCTCAAACTGGGGGAACATTTTCTTAACATTTGAAACTAAAACTTTCTACAGTTCATAACATTTTTGAAGCGCCTGCTGTTTTACATGATGATACTTCACAGTCATGAGTTTACCAACACTAAAGTGTATGAGCTGAAGTTAATGTGGGAGGGCTTCATCATCGTTCACGATAAGCCGCGACAACAACATCAAAGTCAGTATGAAAACGTCTAAAATAGGCTTTCCAGGTGAATGCAAATAGAAGAAATTTAGGTAAATGTCGTCTAGTTGACAATAAGACGCATCATATCAAAGTACAGACGCCACCATATAAGGCCTTTCTATCCACCGAGATTATAGCACGAAAGAGGAACCTCAAGGGATGTTAGGCAAGTTATGGCAACCAAATGCAAAAATCATGAAGATGAGTATTCAAATCTCAAGGAGACAAAAAGAAATATTGACCATTCCGAAGCAACCAGACGCAATAAATCATATAAATGAGCATTTGACATGGTAGATTAGGTTAGTGGTAACGTATATGTGACAGGGGATCCAGGAGATGTGTTTTGTGAAAAGGAAAAAAATTGCTGAACTAGAAAAAATTTAGTTTTAGCTCCTACTGGACGTTTCCTACTGCTGAAATTGGGAACATAGTGAGGAAGTTTAATAACCAAGTGGAACATGTCCTCGAATCGTTTTTTACCCGATGGCTACAGTTAGAGATGTCCAGATCTATACTTTTGGGAGGCTTTCTGAAGCGCTCTCAAGCATTTAAATGACTGTGTGCCCTAAAAAGTTGATGTCACTTGACAATGTTTTAACTGGAGAAACATCTCTTTGTGAAATCGGTTTGTGAAGGTCAGGTTTTTAAGAAATGCTTCTGTGTAACAAAAAAAATTACCAGTAAGTAAGTGTTATTCAAGGCTTGCAAACATAATCTATGATTAGCAGCAAATCAAGATTGTTTTGAGACGTACTGTTTTTCCTAAGATTGTTTATTTGCAATACTAATCATTACAAAGTAAATGTGCGTTGGCCTATTTAAAGTTTTGGAAACTTGTTTAGGAAGACTCACGATAGTAAAGCATGTTTTAGCTCATCACGAGATGCAGATTGCACATCGTTAAATTATTATTACAAATTGTCAATTTAAAATTCAACAGTACAATTTGTGCAGGCTTCTTCATTTCTGTCACAAAAACTGAAATGTCTGTTATAGCTCTGAAATAAAAATGCATGAACAGCAGAATGTTCATATTCGCATGTTTATACTAGGGAAGCCAAAAAGGATTTCTTTTGAAAAAAAATTTTGATTTGAGAGAGCAGCATTTTGATGACACGAAAGGCCGTCTCGAAAACATCCTCAGATTGAAATCTGAGAGGCTGAAGCTTTTATTTTCAAATAAACAATCTGAGATCTGATAGGTACTATTTTATTCTATTCTTACTTTAAATAAAATAACTTTACAGGGGTTAGATGCAAGTATCTAATTCTCTAACCGTCACAAAACTGAATCTAAATTAGTCTTTAAAAATTAATTTAATTAAATTGCTCGGTTCAAAGAGCCTCATTCAAGTTCAAACAGTGAAATTATTCTATAAAGTATCTGAAATTAAGAATGTGTCATTTTAAGCATAGCAATTTAATTAAGTTCTGTTTTTATTGATTCTTCAAAACTCGGTATCATATAAGGGGTGTAAAAGATTTTCAACTCATTACTGCAAGTCTCCGATTTTGGCATTTGTGATATTACAGACCTAATTAAAATTGTGCCAGACAATAAAGATAACCCTCTTAGTCAGAAATTACTCGGAATATTTTATAGGAGAGGTACAAAATGTGCTTTTCTAATTTTATTTGAGACTTTTAAATTTAAAATAGCTACACTGAAAATATTTTTAATAAAAAAACGAATGTTTTTCAAAGTTAAAAGAAAAATAAATCGCAACATAAAGTAAAATTCATGTGATGCCTGTTTGATATCAAAATTCCAAATACTTAGTTTTAGTATCAATTTGCATAGAATGAATGTCTTTCATTGTATTCCAACTTTAGTGATCTTAATAGTAAAGGAATGAGATGAATAGGTAAAATCAACCAATTATTTGAAAATTAAAAGCTCCCTTGAAATTAGTAAAAAAATGAAGAGTAACAAACACATTTTTTCGCTAATAAACATTGACATTTTAATTCCTGAATTCAAGCGTAAAATTCCAATTAACAGAATAAACGAGGAAACGAGGAACAAAAAAAAAAGATTTTGGGTAGTGTTTCTGATTTTACTCTTGACCGACTAGAAGAAAATATTATACTGATAATATACAAGAGAGTGACTTCGAAATTTTATACTTTAATTTTCTGCTTCAGAAGAAGATGTTTATATGATTCAATTTACGAAAAAGTATTTTTCAGCAAGTCACACACAATGTAAACAAGTTTTTTTTTGGATATTACTTATCCTTTTTGGCTTGAAACAGAAAATGTTATTTGTGAGGTTTCTAGCAAAAAAAAACCGAAATTTTTACGTTTATATTCATTATGGTATACGAAAACAAAGGAAAGCACTTTTTGTAAATAAAAATTAAAAAATACTGTTAGTGGAGTTAACATTAGTTTTAAAAATTATTTTCGGGTATTTAGCACTATGGACAGAGCCTGAAATTCAATTTTTAATTCTGACTTGCAAGTTTGTAGTTTCTCTAGAATATTGTAATCTAGATAAATCGAAAAATTGAATTGTGCATTATTATATTTTTCCAGTAATTTAATCTTCAAAAATTACCAAAAACTGTTTATTAAAATGGATAGCACATTTGCATTTATTATAATTTAATTACCCTTTGTGGTCTATACCATTACAAAGATGTGAACCAATGGTTTTAAAGCAAAACACATCATTATAAAAAAGTCAACCTTGCAGGTTGATTTTCATGAACTAATAAGAATTATCCAAAGGAATTTACAATTTATTATTGTATGTACTTCATGGCAAATATAATTCTGACATGATAAAGTAAACCTGTTTGCTTTTGAAATAGTAGTGAATCTCCAAATGTTCAGTAGAAACTACGAGAGAATGTTTTGTTTAAATTTGTAAACCGGTAGCTGTCTTAGTGTCAGGTCTATTACGTCCTACATTAGACCACGAGAGTGGTATAGTTTTAGAGAAATTTAGGTTCTACCCAAAATAACAAAAGGCTGTGCTTAAATTTAAATTTTGAAAAAATAATGAGCTAAATGAGCTGCATCAAGGTTAAATCCTCATGGACTTGCTACTTTTAAGAGAATCACTGATTTTGAGAATATGAAGTTTAAATCACAACATCGTGGCAAAGCATTTATAAATAGCCAAGCTCTTTGTACTTGTGGTATCATATATAAAATCGCCTGCTCCATCTATTTTAGAAACAAATAATCAGACATTTCCATTTTGAGGTTGTTTGATATCACATACTGCTTTCATGGTGGGTAGATTGACACATAAAAATTGGCATGATAAAGAAGTACATATATGATATTTGCGGCTTTTTTGAGTTTTGCTGTGTTCATATTCTGCTTTTTTTACCTTATCATTAAACACAAATATTAGAAGAAACAAAATATAATGTTCAAACTTTTTTTATTATCAAAAACTAAAATTATACCTAATATAATTAATAGCTAATTTCTTCAAAAACAACGTATACAAACTTGAAGAACCCGAAAAAAAATTAGAACAATCTTAACGGCATCGACAGTTGGAAGAAACCCCAACCAAAATTGATAATAACCTGAGAAAACATTTAAGACATCCCGAACAATGAACAAGAAATGTTTCAAAAACAAAGCGGCAACGTGGAAAAATTTATATTTTGCTAGGAAAAAGATTGTTCCAGAAGTTTGTATCCGTGTTCAGCAACGTACAGAAGAAAGTGTGGTCAAAAATTTTCCAATAAAGAAAAACTCCAAGTTTTTCGCAGATGTTAAGTACTGGAAACCTACGAGAGAAAACGAAATTGGATTCATAGTAATACGGACAAGATTGTAAAGAAAATTATTATGAGAGAAGATTGAAAAAGAAATTTCACTGTGGCTTTTTATTTACCTCAAAAAGGAGAGCAAAAAAGTCAAGTTTGTAAGACCATGTCTTTAAACATTTGGTATCAGTAAAGGCGTGGTAGACACAGCAATGACAAAAAAACATCGGAAAACACAAGCAAACCTTATAAAAGAGGCAGGCACATAACCAAAAATTATAAGAAAGCACGCTAAGAAAATGGTCAAGAAGAATAACAATCTTTTGTTTCACCATATCAAGAAGAACGAATGTCGTATATGTATGACGTACTATGCCCCTGGTGTTAATAAAGAAATACTTAAAGTAAATTATCAGTCTTATATCTTGTAACAATGGATCAGGTCAAAAAGAGATTGGATAAAGAACGGGCACAAAACTTAAATCGGAGTTTGGTAAACAGCAATATTGATCTTCAGCAAGTTTTGTTAACACCAATTGATTCTACCAATAATGCATTATTTTATAAGCAACGATTTCAATTGTTCAGCTTTACGGTGTATGACGTAACTTTTTATTTGAAGGCAAAAGAGGAAGCTATGAAATAGCAATTTGTCTGTATCATTATTTCTAGTCTCTTCCCGCAGAATTTAAATAAATTTGTTGGAAGAATGGGTTTGACCGTGTTGCAGAAGTTACTAAACTTGCACATCATAGATCTAAAATTTATGGTTGTCGGTTGAGTGTGACTCTATGCATTCAGCCACAACCACGGAACAAAACAGGCTAGGAAAAGTAAACTGGCCTGCCGACTGGAAAACAACATCCCGAAGTGCAAGAAGAAAGGGCGATAAGCCCTACGTTGTCCACGACATAACGCACGACAAATTCATTGATTGAAAATCTCATCTAGACAGCAACATGACTATTCGGAAAGCAGATGCAAACTGTGCAGATGTGCTGGCTAAATTTCTCTAAAGGGCGCCCATTTATCATACGATTTAAACAAAGCCTTGAACAAGAGTTAATTTTTTAAACACCCCGTATAAAATTTTGAATTTATAACTTGATAAAAGTTACTTTTGGAGTGAGCAAAAACTTTTATAAAGAATAAGTTTCTTTTGCAACTTGAAATTCTTTATCCATTAAACCTATTCGAAACCTTATCTGGGGCCACCCTGTATATCTTCTTGGCTTTTTTTTTGTTTCGGCCGTTTCTGCGTTTAACGTTTTGCCTTACTAAATTTTTATTTTCCAGAACGTTATTTTGCATCTCTTCACTTTAAGATTCAATCTTGAAATTGCCTTCTCCTGTGATACTAATTAATCAATTAATTAATTAATTTTATTTCATTATTTTCTAGATTAATTATTATTGAATCTGATACAAAAAGATTAGCATCGATTACATCCACCTCATTTATAAGCACTGGTTGTTCATTATTGTTTATTTGTTGGTTGTGATTTTCTTGATAGTCATCAAATTCAACATAGTGTTTAATTCGTTGTTTGCTGTTGGAGGTGAGTTCTCCTTCCATGGAAATGAATACGTACATACTTTATCCTGAAGGTTTAAATTATTTTCAGCATTGACGCTATTCATGATAATCAGGGTGATGTTTGTTGTCAAAACTTGTTAAATTACTGGACGGGTGATAACTCTAATATTTTCTGTCCTCTTGACATGCTAAAAACTACACTTTCTTTCCTAAGTTAGATTGCTTTTAGGTATATATACTATTTATTTACACTGTAATAAATAGAGAAAGCTCAGACGAACCCAACGATACCAATATCTTCTTGTTTATTTGTTTATGTAGAAAGTCTTTACAATAATAATTTTTCCATTTTCTAACCAAACTCTTTAATCCTTCTAAACAATTGAGTTGTAAGGTACAGATTATTATTTTGATGCACCCTTTATTTTGGCAACGCATTTAGTACCATATACATTATATAATGGTCAGTGGTTATGTTTTGTACACGCATGAGTGGAAGTAATTTTCAAAATAAAAAGAAACTTTTTGAAAGGAGCCTTCGAGAGCGGACATAGTCAGGGGCGCTGGCAGTTTATCTAGTAAAAAGCTCAAATTAGAAATTCTTATAATGACTAAAAGAGATAATTGGTATTCATTGCGTGGATAAGTGTGGCACAGCGCTGATGTTGATGCAGGATCTTGAGCCTCTGATGTAAATTATTGTTTGAGTTGTTTCGGTATCCAGAGGTCACTTCTTTGGGAGAAAGCCCATGTATCTTTAAATGGCTGGGCACGTAAGCGGTACCAAACACTGACTTAGCATTCATGGGTTTGTCTATTCTATGAATAAGAGAGATAATTAGTGTCCATTGTGTGAATAAGTGTGGCACAGTGCCGATGTTGATGCAGGATCTTGAGCCTCTGATGTAAATTATTATTTGAGTTGTATCGGTATCCTGAGTCTCCTTCTTCGGGAGAAAGCCAATGTATCTTCCAATGGATGGGCAACGAAGGGTACCAAACACTAACGTAGTGAGTTTATCTTATCTTTTATAACTAATAATCTTGTGTTAGATCTTCTTATTATTTGTACTAGCTTTAGCACCTGCTGGCTTGTTGTATTTGTCATGTTATTTAACTATTAAAATCAGAGTTGCAACAAAAAGGAAGCTGTGCGTCTGGCTCGCTTTGGAGATCTTTTTTTTAGCAGCAAGACGCCTGATATTGTTTTTATTTTAATTCTATTAAATCTATTGGCGGACACCCCAGGGACTATCCTATCAGGACTCTCCTACCGGGTGACAGATTTAAAATCAAAATATAAAATATTTTATGTTAAAAAGGCCAGCAAAGGACTAGAAACTACAAATTTCTTGTTTAATCTTTAAGCCTCTAGCTTAGCATTTACACTAAATCTAAGATTAGTCAAGTTTTAGAAGTATTTGAGTTTTATAATCAAAGAATTAGTCTAATGGGCGACACCAGGGTTCATTTGAAGATACAACTAATGACAGAAGTTGTTTATCAGCTCTACATAAAATCGTGTGGTATTTACAAATTTAATCAGCACAAATGTTACTTTTCGGAAAATTCAAGCAAATCAAAATCAAAAAGTTTCATTTTTACAGAGCATTAATTATTAGTCGGTTTATAGGCTTTCTTATACATTAAGATTGAAATACAAATTTATAATTAATTAAATAATAAAGATAATGATTTTATACAGAGAAATAGAGAAGTTTATTTAAAAACTGCGTAATTTCTATTTCTACTTATATTTTTAAGCGCCAAATGTCATTAGCAATCAAACGACTTTTAGGCAACACCTCAATACCTATAAATTTCAAATACAACCCGACAGGCCCGAACTGCCTGACAGGTGGGAAGTCCCGAATAACGGCCCAATAAGTTCCAACGCCTCGATAAGTTCAAACGGCCCGATAAGTTTAGACGGCCCGAAAAACCCGATAGGCAGATAGATAGTGAGGCCCGGCACGACCTAAACCCGACCTTTTTGGCCGGGCCGTGCAAAGACGCGACCAAGAAACCCATTTCCGTCTACGATGCAGCACGAAAACCCTCCTCTTCGGTTTAGTACGGAAACAATGTCTGTCCGAGTTATTCCGAAAATTATTTATTTCCAAGATAGTTCAAAAATTATTAATTTCCGAGTTAGTTCGAAAAATATCTTGGTCCTATGCAGAACGAATTCCTTTGTTAAAATTTAGTATGAAAATAATGTCCACCTGAGTCATGTGGAGATGTTCTCGGCCCGATGCAGTACAAAAGTTCTCATCTTCAGTTCAGTATGAAAATAATCTTTGAGCGGGTCGGTATGACAATCCTCTCGTGCGATTCAGTACAAAAATAGTCCATCCGAGGCAGTACGAAATAGGTCTCGGTCCGGTATAGTACGAAACCCGTCCGTTTCGGATCAGTACGAAAATATCAGACCGGCGTTAAGCTCGGCTGATAAACTTGAAAAGCCCGAACAACCCGAATGGCCCGAGTGACCCGAACGGCCAGATACAGGGCCGAAAAGCCCATTAATTTTTTTTTAAGTCAAGTCCGGCCTGTCACGTTCCCATTTCGTGTCTGGTCGCGTAAAGGTCCGACTAAAACACCCGGCCTAAGTGTAACCGCTTTCCCCTGCCACCTCCCACTTGAAAATCTTTAATGGCACTTTCCTACTTTTTGATTTTTTCTAATTAGTTTTGCTCTGACGCCTAGCGGCAGCCACCGAAAACATGATTTAGATTTATTCCGCTGAATTGATCAATATCTTGAAAAGGCGCGCACATGTACCAAAACTACTAACATAAAAAGTCTTACAAGGTATATTTTCATCTTTCAATTTTGGTGTAATTTTCGCAATTAGGTAAAGTAATTAAAACTTCAAAAAAACTAATTATTTAGTAGACAGAGTATACCTAGATTTATCAGTTGGACTGGGAAAACGTCTTACTCTAGGTTTATTTGTGATTCCTTGCCAATTTATTTAATTGCAAAATAATTTACAGTACTGTCGGAAGAAACAGCAAGGATGGAGCTTGCTTCTAATTCTGTTAATTACTGGATCAAAATGGACATAAACATGCAAAATCATGATATTGGAGGATACGCTCTAGGCCATACAAAGTTAGAATATCAAATCATCAGTTGAAGAAGTACAACCAGTCCTTCACTAAAAACAGTAACAATTCTCTCTTTCTAATTCCTCTTACTACTTTGTCAAAAAAGCTCAGAAAAGAATGCACGATTACTTCTAACCGCACAAAACACAGCTAACGCACAGTAGAAATAATGAGAAAAAATGCGGCGATGACGAAGAAAAAGGCCAAAAGATCTTGCCCATCTATTATACATATGAAACAGAAAAGAGAGTGACACAAAATAGCTCAGTATGCTAAAAAAAAAACGAAAAGTATAAGTACGAAAATCCAACAGTCGAAAATGAAATCGATAAAAAATTTAAAACTGAACTTTAAATGTAAAGAAAATTTAAACATAGTGTAGCGTAAAGAAAATAGAATTATTGAGAAAGAAACTTACAGACAAACGAAAATTTAGAAATTAATAGATAAGACGAATACCACATCACTAAAACTGTAAACAATGCAACGCTGAGATAAATATTTGTCAACTATAAGAGCAAGAAGAAAATAACATTATTTTTCTTAAACTCATGCCTTTTGTTTGTTTCTCTCCTTCATTTTAGTTTTTTCATCTTTCTATTTAGTTTTTTTGAGACCTGTGAAATATCTTCTCAAATTTTTGGATTTTTTTGATTCACTTTAAAACATACAGTTAACTATACAACTCTGTTCGCAGTCACTTTCTGGGTATCACCTGAACCTGTTCATCATGACTTTTCTACATTATATCTAATTATCTACATAGACCATAAATATAAATGATTGTAAACCAAATGAATCTAATCGATCATTTCCTTTTTTGCCTTTTCATATCTATAGGAGAAAACTACCAACCAAGAGATGGTGCTAGATGTTGTCAAAATGTATCAAAATGGCGGAAGAACGGGTGATCATCAGCTCCAAACAACGTTGCCAAAGCTAGCTATAAATCTCCAAATTGAAAGATTAATAAAATTTATTGTCGTTTCCGACTGCAACACTGTGACCACCGGATAGTCACCCTCCTACTAGTATTTTTAAATTTTTAATAGAGACCGCAACGATAGGAGAAAAAACATACTAAAATGTCAAAGCAGACTTTTTTAGCTGTGCGGCTTTTTTGCATCTTGGAAACAACGTAACCGATTTTTGTGGCTCTTGGAAGAACCGTGTGGACCTTAATGCCTCTTATAGATGTACGTGTCAAGTCGAGTTTAATTCTATTGTCGTTATCGGTTTGGTTGGGATGTTGAAACAATTTTTGGTGTACTAACTTTTATCGTGTAGTAAACCTGTCTACATAAGATAACAAAAGTTCAATTTCCTGACAAAGGAACCAAAGCAGATAAGAAGACGAACTTTTTGTAATGTACGTAATAGTACATCTGATTTACTTTTGCTTTCAACCAGATTACAATCCATTCATTGACCTAATTCAAACATATTTAGAATAACAATAAAGCAGATAGCTATGTTATTGCAATTTTTTCAACAAAGAATCTTGACGGTATCTGTGTTTTAAACTCTACTAATACAAAGTCTCCTGTGTTATAATTTTGAGTATCCATCACAGCAATATTTTTACTTACTGTTGTTGATGATTCACCAACCTCAGAAATTTGAACTGTAATGGAATTATCAGCTTTACTGATGTTGTTTTCAATTCCTGAGGTTTGGTTGGAGGAATTTACATTTGCATAATCACCTTACATAAATCACCATCAAATTCACTTTTTTATATTATGACTAATATTTTCTTCTTTTCCAGTCTTATCGTTCCTCTCTTCGGCGTCCTTATCAACGGGAAAAATCATTTTCCCAAGAGAAATGTTTATTTTATTTTATTTTCCGTTTGTTGCCGCAGTTTCTTCGAAATTATTGAAGTAAATACACAGATAAATCTGTCCAGGACGATATTAGAATATTCTTGCACATATGATTGTTTTTCAAAAACATTTCTGGAGTTCAATGCACAAGTTTTAAAACCTGCCTGTATATTTTGACGAGATTTAAATGGAATTCATTCGAATAGATTTTTTAACAGCCTTGAACACTCTGCTTTTAGGACAGCTCCTTTCTTCTTTTTTTTTCCAATCTTCTAAAACACTCTTTTACGCTCGCTGCAGTAATTAAAAATCGCCCACATTAAGTGATCGACATATATGCATAGATTTTGCGGGTAGAAACACAAATATAATATGATCTAATGGTGATTGTGATCTGTCACTTCGAACAAGCATACACAGCATATTTCAAATTACTGAAAGTTGATGGATGCATCAGGGACATTACCTATTGAGCTACGGATTCACTTCACTTCACCTCACACGATTCGCTTCACCCATTTAACGGTACGTCTCGTTTTAAAGCGGTGGTTTTGTGTCCTACGTGGAAGTAAAAAGGAAAGTATCAGTAATAGTAAAGTGATTTGCTAAGATTCTTAAGAAGGTTTTATGACGAAACTAAACTAAGTACAGGACTATAACGCTCAGATCCTTGCTCTACTTTCACTTACAAATATAGTGAAAAGAATTAATTGGACAACGAAACAGATTACCAGTGCAGTGGTTTACAAACAAAGTGCATTTCTGGGCATGGAGATCACAAAGTAAAGCCTAGACAATTCGGTTTTATCAAAGAAGACATCACCAAGAAGATTGTTCACTGACTACAATCATAGATGGATTCTCCAAGATGACAATAGCCTAAAACGTGGGAGAAGACTACGTACCGAGTGGAAAGTTGAGACTGGAATAATAACGAGTGTTCTCCCTTAACCAAGTAAAGGGTTTTCCAATAAGAGGTGTTATTTTGATATTCAAAGAAAAGTGCCATTTTTTAATATAAATGATCCGATGTTTATTTCATTATAAAGAGGAAGGTATGCCGTTAATAGTGGAAAATAACATCAGGCAAATGACCACCACGACCACGCTTACAGGACAATATCCTTTTCATGAAATTTTCCATAACCAAATCGCAAAGTGGCTGCCCTATGTCCTCGATAGCCTCACGAATTCCATCTTTGAGGTCTTGAATCGACGCTGGGCTGTTGGCGTAGACCTTCTCTTTCACGTGGCCCCAAAGAAAGAAGTCGCAAGGTGTTAAATCACAAGATCTCGGTGGCCAATTGTGATCACCTCTTCGAGAGATAACACGGTCCGGAAACTTTTTCCGTAAAAGATCAATGGTTTCGTTGCTTGTGTGGCACGTAGCGCCGTCTTGTTGAAAGTAAACGTTGTCCAGATCAATACCATCCAATTCCGGCCTTAAAAAATCGTTAATCATCTCTCGATAGCGCAATCCAGTCACCGTAACTGTTGCTCCAGCCTCATTTTCGAAAAAGTAAGGTCCAATGACTCCGCCGGACCATAAACCGCACCAAACAGTCACACGTTGAGGATAGAGAGACTTTTCAACAATAACTCTTGGATTTTCTGAGCCCCAGATCCGACAATTTTGCTTGTTGACGAAGCCACCGAGGTGGAAATGGGCCTCATCACTCAAGATGATTTTTCGATGGAATTCTGGATCATTTTCATGCATTTCAACGACCCAATCAGCAAAGACACGACGTTGTTGATGATCGGCCGGCTTGAGTTCTTGTGTTAACTGGACTTTATAAGCCTTAAGACCCAAATCTTTATGCAAAATACGGTGTAATGACGTTTGTGGAATGGCTAATTCCAAAGAACGACGAGGAATGGACAAACCTGGGTTTTCTTTAACACTTTCGGCTACAACAGCAATATTCTCGGCTGTTCTTGAGCGACGTGCACGGGTTTTATTCTTCACATCACTAACTTGTCCCAAGAGCTCGAATTTTTTCACCAATTTCTGTATTGCGGTCCGACAAGGTGCTTCACGGTGACCCAAAAATGTTCGAGTTTTACGAACCGTCTCTGCCAAATTTTCACCATTTTTATAGTGAATTTTAATAATTTCAATGCGTTGTTGAAGCGTGTATCGTTCCATATTTATTAATGGCGTAGTTTCTACTTGTCAAATGTCAAAAAATGATAGCTTCAAAAGTGACATCTACCGAAATAGCGGGCTATTCAAAATAACACCTCTTATTGGAAAACCCTATATTTGCAGCGATTAGGAATATATGAATGTCTTCCAGAAAAGTTAGTATGTAAATATTGCGGATCAACGTTGTCAAGTTAAGTAGTAATGACATGTTTTCCGAAGATGTAAAGTTTGTAAGGTATCAATCATACGCTATTATGTGACAAAATTATTCTACCAAACCATAATTCAAGATTTTCTACTTCGACTAGGTCTGCGTCGCACCTGAACGAAGTCTTTTTGAGAAGAATGATTTTAGTTCTATTCACGATGACTTTAGATCTAAATATGATAATTTATCCAGACTATTATTGCCAAAACGACTTTTACTTTTTTAACGCTGTGAAGTCTTTGGCCAATTTTCTATTTCTTTGTAGAAAATTAAATTGCGGTGGGGTTAACTATACAAAATCTGAAAGTACCATCAACAAGAAACTGAGTTGTAGGATACAAAATAAATTTTTGCTGTTTTCTGTCTACAAATTTTCCCTACATAAAAACAAATAGGTCTATAGACGCATTCTGCGTGATTCTTCCTCTACGTTAAGGTTTAATTTCCTAAAATGTTGTGAAATAAGAATTTCTAGCAATTTGTAATCTTAGGGGAAAAATTGAAAGAGGTGGTCTGACTACATTCAGCGAATCCTAGAAGCTTTTAAAAAAAGGTCGCAGTTTTTAAAATTAAAGTTTAGTAGTAGCACGCATTTTGTTTCATTTGGATACACTTTTTAGCAGAATACCTACGGACAAAGACAAGAAGAATTAATAAAAGAAGTTTGTATAAAATGAATACAAGGACCAAGAATACGCAATCTGAAGAGTTTGCTGTAAAATGCTATCTATTTTGAGATTTGAACAACTACCGGTAATCGAGTCATATGTGTTTCAACTTTGAAGAGAAATTGATATCAAATGCCATACTTGAATGTGCTCTACTTTCCAAGAAATTCATTTGTGAGACATAAAATAGGAATTTTGACTTTTATAGCCTTTTGGTTAAAATTAAATTGCCACTGACATGACGGCTGCAACCTGCAGCTAATGAAATTTTAATTAATTAACAACCAACACAGCAATTAACTTTTGTGCAATGGGGATTGTTTAATCTGTAATTATACCGAACACTAATGGATTATTAAATATTCCCAATCTCCAGATTATGCTTTATTTTCAAGTTTATCCAATAGAGGTCAAAAATTGAAAGCAGCGAGCTAATTTAATGGGGACTCATAATTTTGGGAGTGCAGTCAGGAACATTCTGTTTATGTTCTTCAATAGAAACAATAGAAACAAGCATCTTCAGCGGTAGAGATAACGGGATATGATCATATCCTTCTGACACGAGAAGTGCCTAGCAGATTTATAAACTCATTTAAATCTTTATAAACTTCCAGCAAGCTAAGGTGTAAAGAAACAATATTTACTTTTCACTAAACTTTTCTTTATTTATTCAGGAATTTAATAAACGTTATTAAAATTTATAATAAATTTAGAAATATTAACGTTCATTTATGAATCCACAACCTTAAAACTTCCACTACTATTATTTGCGGAAGGTCAATACAGACGTTTTTCGCTCGGTGTTGTAAATAAAGCCAGTTCGAGTTGTTTCATAGTAGAAAGGTAGGATTGCGTTAATGAATAAACATTTAAACATTTAAAAGTTTTCAAAATAACCTCTCTTAATAAGGACAAAATTGGTTTGAAAATAATTTTGGCACGACTTTAAAAGAGCTCGTTAAGGAAAAGCTTGATGTAAACTTTGCGACCTTTTTATACGGGCAGTTGCCACAGTTACCTACTGTAAATACGTTCACAGTTGAACGGCAGCACAGAAAATTACTGTAATACGTATAATTTCATCCAAACGTAAACTTTCACTAACAAAAGTTAAATTAAAATTTTCATACGTGTAAATTTAGAAATATAAATTCAATTAGCTAGAAGTACGCATTGTTGTTTTTGTTTGCTTTTTTCTTTTATTTTCTGAAATTAGATTAAGGCTTGCTGTAAAAAATCTTCTTTTTTTAGATGGGAAATTGGCAAATATAAACCGTTAAGCAGATTCTCTTGGTTATTGCAAACGAGAATTTCTCTGACAAATATCTTATTTCAGTTCTCCTCTTAACTCTTATCCTTTGAAATGGAGTTATGAAACTCGAAGCCTTTACTATTTGCGTAATTGATGACTTTTCTTATTTTGCATTACAATCTCTTCAATTAAATTTCATTTTAAGACTGAAATGTACAGTTTACTCGGAAATGTAGAAAAGACTGAAATTTATGCGCATTAAAACGGTATTTCCGATAGAAAGAGACAGATAATAATCCTTAAATACGTGTAAATACCTTTAGATATATAAATATAACATTGCGTGTATGTTTGGTGGTTGAGAACTCTATTAACTCGGCGGTTGAATTAATCCTGGCAAGAATTCCACAGATTCTAAGACACAAGTCCTCGATAAACTTCTACCCCTTTAGTTAAACTATGTGCTGCCAAGAACATGAATGCCGCCTTCCAGTTTCAAGTCCTTGCCGTCTGGTTATTTGTATAGGCCACTGTGCAGAGCGCGTGAATGAGCTTGAACTTTGAGAGGTTAGGTAAGTTGCGGTCTCGTTATTGTATTGTTAATTTCCTTCCTTTCTGAAGTGGATAATTTGGCTTTCAAGTCTACATAGACGGTGAACAACACTTCGAACATTCCGTTATGGCTTCTGCTTTTCGTTAAAGTTCAAGCACGCGTCAAATCACTACCAAACAACCCATTGCTCATTTGACTAATTAACGGTTTTACCGCATAATAATAACTAAGAAGTTTAATTTAAAATTTAAATTTTTGATTCACCTTTCTTTAGAACAAAAAGCTTGTATACTCAACAACAATGTATTTCCTTAGGAGGAAATTACAAGATTAGAATTTTCTTTACGCTTGTTTACGGCAGAGATGAAATAAGTCTTGGGGATGATATTTTATGTGTTGACAATAATATCTCCACGCTGTAACTGTTTCTTAAAATAGAAATGTAATATCTGTTAACACGTAGCTTTATACAAATGTGATAGTTGTCGACCTTTTGTTGTAAAGAGGAATAATGTCAACAGCTACTTTGAAATTCACCTACTTTCTGTGATCATAACACTCAGGTTACGCTCAAATCTAAATTTATATCTAATCTATGTAATTGCGTTTTAGTTACCTGTGCGTGTTCTATATAATGTGCAAACAAACAAATTTGCATTAGCAGATGTGCTCTTGTAATCAGAAAAAGAAAGACCAAGTGGTTGTATGTTTTTTGTTTTAGTAAAAGATATTTTTACTTTAGAGCTTTGACGATCCAACGTGCAGTGCGAAGAGTATCATCTCTTTAGATACCGAACAAAAGTTTAATCGAAACCGTCATATTGCTAAGGCTGAACACAAGTCGTAGACGAGTTGTGTAATTCAAAAGCTCTGAAGTTGCTCTTGCGTTTAGAAATAAACGAAATTCAGCTTCTAGAATAAATAGTCAAATCAACAGGCTCCACATGTTTCCTTAATGTATGTCAGACCTTATGAGTAATCTGAACTAAAAAATAGTTTGTCACTTTTATCTTATATTAATCCTGTCTATGTACTATGTAAAATGTTTAAATGCTAACCGGACCTCACCAAAGTGAAGCTATAATTGCCTCCTGCAGCTCGACGCCATTTTGTTCAATAGTTATATTGTACGTGTAGATTTATATTGTATTGAACCGCACAGAAAGTGTCATTAACAGATTTTATAATATAAGTGGCTTTATCTCACATTAATTTAAATACAACAGCTTAGAATCTATAAGGATAAATAATTCTACTGCAAGGAATTGAAGGCAAATGAGAGTAACATAAATTGTCGTTCATGAAGACTTTATAAAATGCTGAAAATTTAACATTCTAAAGAGTTTAGTAAGGATGAACCTGTCGCCAAATAAATTCTGCTGGCGGCCCTTTTTGACTTACTTATCATCCTTGAAGTTCCATACAACGTACAATCTGCTATCACACGCTGCACAGTAAATTCATAACAGAAATTTTTCTAAGGCGTTATTAACAGTGAACGTTCAAATAAATGAAATACACGCTGTGTGTGGTCCTGAAATCTTGACTTGGATTCTATTTAAGTTCATCAATGTCTTTAAAAGATGCGTTAAACAGGATTTCTTGATCCGGAACAATTTTATTTGAATTAGTTCAGTCAGGATTGTGCGTCTTTTTGTACAATAAAAGAAGTATGGCGTTGCACAAAAACCTGTTTAGCTTTTACCCACCTAAGATTACGACCTGATAATAAGTAATAAATCCTTACTTTTAAATTAGTGTGCTCGGCAGCTAAGTCATGTAAACAAGGAAATTACATCACTTCGTTTTAAAGTGCATGCTGTAGACTATGACATACTAGAATTAAATTAACGATTCATGTCTGTCTAAATTCTTAAAAAAAAAACAATAACACAGTATGGTTTTAACAAAATGTTTGCAAATTTTAAAGAACTAGCGACTCTAATTGCACTTAAAGTTTGAAACCTTCAAAAATCACCTGATCGATGGTTATTTACGAAGTTTAATTTCATCTCAATTGAACAAAAAGGTACTCATTATCAATGAACTCATTGGCTCTAAGTGCTGTTAATTGTTAACTTCTTAAGAATGTTATAGGCACATTAACCTCAACTGTAATTAATGTGTGTATATGCTAGAATTTCAAGAAAACTTGAAATCATTGTTTGCAATGAAAAGACTAAAGTAGGATAAAAGTACACCAATTATCCTATTAAATGCCTTCTCTTACTATCAATTTGACTATAAGACAGATATCTCAGCTGCAAGTGATTCGTCAAGGTTTTCCGTTTCTGTTTTGTTTAATTCAAGGTTTCTCAACGAACTAAAATACGTTAGATTTGCAACTCTCTTTTTGGGGTCAGTGGACGGTTTATTGCGAACGGTGCTTGGCCGACAAATTTTAAGGAGTGCTAGTGGGGTACACTATGCTCTATGGTCTCCTCAAAGGCAACCACACTGCTATAAAATTTATTCAAAATCAAGCAAAGCCACAATCAATCCTACTATGATTACTTGCACTACAATAAAATAGTACTATACAGAATACACTCACTAAGCTGGCAAACATAATGAAAAGCTGTATTTAGACAAAGTAGAATGTTAGGTAGGAGGCAGAGAAAAGCATACGGCTACTTAAAGTCTATGGTATAGTGTACTACATATTAGACTAAAATTATGTAGACAATGTCGGTGACAGTAAACATATATGTATAAGATGGTCGGCTGGTCGGAAGTAAAGGTGTAGACCACCTGATTTTCTTCTTTTAATGCTTCACCTTTACCTAGAAATGCAACGTGAAGTACATTTGATGCATCACAATCAATCGAATCAAAGGAAGCAGAACGTGTAGACGTTTTTTAGTTTCTCTCGATTCGGTGATGGAATATTGGTAGTTGTAGGCTGATCGCGTCTCGATGATAATGTAGCTGGCGGCATTTAAGGTGGATTATGCGGAAGATGTTAGACGTAGAGCTGATTTATTGAATTTGTTCTAGAAGCAGTTGCGAAGCAGGGTAAGTCAAAGCTAGTTGGTGCTCTTCCCCTAAGCTGAGAAAAAGATGAAATGAGGCTGGGAAAGTGAAAATTATAAAATAGGGAACTGCCTCTGATAGCGTAGGATAGCGGGCCTAAAGGAAATTGCCCTACCAGGCATTACAAACACTAGGCGGGCCTCGAATGGACTAGTTTTCCGAGTTGACGTGTGACTCAGAAAGCAAGTTGAGATGCCCGTTACTCGAAGATAAATCTTATAATTAAATATTTAAAAATAAGCTTTTCTTCTTTTTCTTTTTTCTAGGACAGTCCCGTTCCTTTTGCATAGTTTCTCCTTTTACGCCTCTTCATTAGATGTTGAGGTCCAACTATCTTTCTACCTTTTTGGGGTTTTCCCGGTGGTCGTCTGCTGTCTGGTTTTCCTATCATTACTGTTTTGGCTAGTTTTTCCCTGTTCATGTGCTGGACATGGTATCTCCAATATCTTCTTCTATCTCTAAGAAATTTCACCACATCTCCTATTCCGCATCCTTCCTGTATCCTCGTGTTTCTGATTCTGTCTCTTAACGTTCTGCCTGTCATTGATCTCAAAGTCTTTATTTTGGCCTTTTTCATTATCTGTTTGGTCTTCTTTATTTTACTTTTCGTTTCCGCTCCATAGGTTAGAATGGACCTCACACATGTTTTATAAATTCGGGTCTTACTCTCCATTCTCATATATCTGTTCCGCCATGATATATTCTCTAGCTGTCTTGATATCATAGCTGTCTTAAGAGTTTGACTTCATACCTCTTCTACCACATCTTTATTGCTTGTTATGTTGACCCCTAAGTACTTGAATCTTTTTACCTGCTCGATTATTTTTACCTCTACCATTAACTTGCATCTGATTGGCTCCTTGGCAAAGACCATGTTTTGGTTTTATCCACAAGATATCTTCATATTGTATTGTGTGGTGGTTCTATTTATTCTAAAAAGCATCTTTTGTAGATTATCCTTACTATCCGCTGTTAGAGTCACGTCGGCGTCGTCAGCGAAGCATATTATTTGGCTCTTTGTGTTTTCTATTTTGTATCCAATGCCTGAGTTTTTCACATCTGTGATTATGTCGTCAATTATAATGTTGAATAATACTGGGCTCAGGCTATCCCCTTGTCGTATCCCTTCTGTCACCGGAATCTCTTCTGTTATTTGGTTGTTTACTTTTAATGCTGTAGTGTTTTTTAGGTTTAATTCTTTTATTGTTTTAGTTATTGCTTTGTCTACTCCTTGTCTCTTCATTATTTCTATTACATGGCCTAACTTAATACGTCCGAATATTTGTGTAAAGTCTACAAAGCATGTAAACAGCAGCTTGTTGACTTCAATGGCTTTCTCTATTACTTGTCGGAGGATAAATATGCCGTCTGTGGTAGAGCGGTTATTTCGGAATCCTTCTTGTTCTTCACAGAAACCTGGGGTTTCTACTATTCGTTGCGACAGTACTTTTATTAATAGATTGGCGGTGCTGCATAGCAGACTAATCCCTCTATAGTTGGTTGGGTCTCTTTTCGTTCCTCTTTTACGTATGAGAATCGTTATACTTTTTGTCCATTCATTTAGTGCTGTTGCTGTCTGGAGGATCTTCTCAAATAAGATGATTATTTCTTTGATTAGGTCCACGCCTCCGTATCTGATCATTTCATTGTGGATGCTCCCAATACATGGGACCTTTCTAATTTTTAGTTTCCTGATTGTTTGCACCACCTCTTGGTAACTAATGTTATTGGTTAAGGGTAGATCTGCTTGTTTATGTTCGTCGGTATTGTTATTCTCTGTTGTTTGTTGATAGAGATTCTTGAAATGGTTAACCCATTGTTTTATGTCTATTGGGTTTAGTTGAATGTATTCGTTAATGGTTTTTTTTTCTGTTTCTAAGCCTGTTCGATATCTTTCGTTGACTACCATCAAGATCGTGTTCCATGGCTTCGGTATAACGTTCCCAGCATTTGTATTTGGTTGTTTATTTGATTTCTGACCTCTTTATATTGTTCATATTGGTCTGGAGTTCGTTGTTGTCTATATTTCCTATATGCGTCTCGTTTTTCGTCTGTTAAGGTTTTAACTTCATCTGTAAACCATAGCTGTGTGCTTTTTCTGTTCTGAGCGCTGATTGTTCGTGTTCCTATGGCTTCGTTTGCATTTCAGTTTTTCCCACGCCTTCTCAACACTGTCGCTTTTTTCAAAGTTGTTAGCGCATATCTTTTGTGTAAGTCTCGATTGGAATTGTTGTTGTATGCTAGGTATGGGAGAGTGATTCGGTGTTATATTTAGTGCTTTTTTTGTTTTTCGGTTTTGTTATCTAATTGCATCGGTATTTGCGCAGAATTAATCTGTGGTTGTCTTTACCGAGATATGGCCAGTTTAGTGTCTTTACGTCAAGAATTTCTTTCGGTAGTATTTTCCTGTTCGTGATTATGTAGTGTATGACCCATTCCTGTTCTCTGCTGTTTTTCCAGGTTCTTTTGTGTTGCTACTTGTGCAGGAAGAACGTATTAAGTATCCTTAATACGTTTTGGGCGCAAACTTGTAGCAGTAGTTTTCCGTTGTCATTCAATGTTTCCTCATTGTATTTTTGAGTTATGCCTGGGATCGAAACATTGCCGATCCTTCCGTTAAAATCTTCAATTATAATGATTCTATCTTCTGGTGGTATAGTGTTTATTATCTCTTGCAGATAATCCAAGAATGTTTCTCTGAGTTGTTGGGGCTTTCCATTTTCTGAAGCGTAGACGCTGATAATGTGTGTTTTAATAGTGTTTGAGTTAGATTTACATGGAGGAGTGTTTCATTGATGCAGTGAATTCCTTCTATGCATGTTTTGTGTTGCTGGTGTAAAAACAGGCCCACTCCCTCTTGTGTGCTAGTTTCTTTGAGTTTTCCCCTGTAGATAAGCAGGTTGTTGTTGTATCTTGTGTTGTCTATTGATTTCTGAAATTATCTCTTTATCATTGCTATTCCATGAAGTGATGTTCTAGGAACCTAGCCTTATTACGTTTGTTTTCCGGAATCGTTTCTTAGTTCTTGCCGGTTTCCATTTCTATGTGGTCCGTCCATTTTCCGATGCTTCTATGCTTCTTTGACCTGATGCAGTTTTTACCGTAGGTAGGCTGCTAACCTGTCCTGCCAACCCTCCTCCTTTATCCGGGCTTGGGACCGGCACTGACGGTTGCAGAGCTACTCAATCCACCAGAGGCGAAATTAATGACAAACGAATTAAATAATAAATAATTAAAAGTAACTAGTTACAGATTAATAAACTAACTTAGTGCTTCGTTATCTTAAGTTTGCGACAAATCTTGACAGGGCAAACAAATGTGAGCTTGCGTAGCATCTTGTACTTCATTCGATCAACGTGTCCAGGAAAATATTCAACAAACAAAAAAGCTTTTTATTGTTCACACTCAAAAAGAGTTTGCGCTGGCTTTTTAGGGCTGTGTAATTTTGCTAACTGGATATAACTTTGAGAATCTAAAGAAGTGTTAATTGTATTCAAGAAGAAAACATCTCAAACAAAGGTATCGGTGTTAGCAAAGCGTGCAGGTCTTGAATTACAATAATCTGCTATTTCTTTTCATGGGTTTTGTTTGTAATGTTTATAGGATTTATTACTCTGCGTGATAATTCTGCAGGATATTTTATTACCATCACCTTTTCGTCTTCCTTTTAGCCCAATATTCTTTCATACGCAGCGAGTGAGTATTTTTCCGTTGCTCCGTCTATACATGTTTTTCTCTTTCTTTGTTGTTCTCAAACGCTTATTTTTGTGTGATATTTCCAATTATATCTCGGTTCTGTAGATCTGGTGATCCTAATTCTGTAAGATTTCTGTTTGTTTGTACCGATCGAATCTAGTAACCTTGTTTTTCAGCAGAGAGTGAATTTAGTGTGTTAGCCTGTTTGGGTCAATTCTTTCCAAATATTTTCCGAACTAGATTTGTCGCATGCGTATTGTATCTGTGATTTTGGGCTTGTGTTTGTAGATTTCTGTGATGGGTTTTGGTTAATGTATTCCTTCCTTGGTTCTTGATCTTAAGGTTTCTCTCATTATTTTGCGTTCTTTTATTTCCAGTCTTTAGTCTTTGTATTGGAGGTTGAGTGTCTCTGAAGCGTAAAGCGCTTCTGGTTTGTCCACTGTTGTATAATGTAGGATTTTACAGTTTTAAGAGGGGCAATTTTTGTTGTAGATACTTTTAACGCGGTCTTGACTTAATGGACTTCTTTTCGCTGATCCATTCACCGATGTATTTAAATTATTTAACACGGGAAACTTTTTTGTTGCCAATTTTAAGTTCAAGTGGTGCTGTTTTGATGTCGGTTATATAATTTGTTTTTTCGAAGGAGATTTGTAGACGATTTTCGCTGCCTGTGTTTGTAATATTTCGAGTTGTTTCTGTGCGTCTGGGATGTCTTTAGCAATTAGTGCCATGTCATTGGCAAAGGCTAGACAGTCTATTTCTACATCTTTGATTTTTAGCTCTAGGCCGTGTGTTGGCGGACACGCTTTTTTCCATTCCCTTACAATTTTTCCAAGGGCGCAGTTAAAGACTAACCGGGATAGTCCGTCACTTTGTCTACTCCTATGCTTATTTTAAATTCTTTACTCAGTTCCACCATAAATTTCACCTACGATGTCGTCTCTGTGAGTGTTTCCTTGATTAAGTTTGTTGTCTTTCGGTCTAATACAAATTCCGCTAATATTTTGAAAAGGGATTCCTAGTCTATGCAACCATAAGCCTTTTTGAAATCAACAAATGTAATGACAACTTTTATTGGATATGCTGCGGAAGTATTTTATCGAATTTTTCAGGTTTATAATTTGTTCTATGCAGGATTGTCCTTTTGTGAATCCACCTTGGTTTTTGCCGAGTTGTGGATCCAGTTGAGATTGCGCACGATTTGGATAGAATTTTGTACGTGACTAAAAGAAGGGAGATTTGTTTGGGTCTGTCTGTCTGTTTTCTTTATGCAATGGGTGTATGATTACCGTTTACAGTCCTCAGGAATTTTTCCAATTTTCCAGATTTCTTCTAAAATCTGAGTTTTATAATGATGTTTTCTCCTGCATTTTTCTAGAGTTTTGTGATGGTCTGGTCTTTTCCTAATGCTTTGTTATTTTTAAAAGATTGGATTATATCCTTGATTTCCTATACGCTTGGTGGTTTTGAATCTGGGTGTCGCTGAATGGAGTTGATGGTGAATTTATCTTGTGACATTTCACAGTTGAGCAATTTGGAAAAGTATTTGGCAAGGATGTCACAGTTTTTACTATTGTTGTGGGCAATTTCCCTAACTTCGTCTCTGGACTGGAGTGATGGTGGGGAGTATTTAGTCAGTTTCTGTTTGAATATTCTGTAGTAGTTTCGTGAGCTGTTTTCCTTAAAGTCGTCTTTTATTTTTTGTAATGTTGTATCGTCATTCAGTTTGGGTATTTTTCTTATCGATTTTGTAACTGTCTTTTTGGCTTCTTTGAATTTTTGCAAGCTCTTTTTGTTGTTATTACGCAACCAATTTTGTCGCGCTTGTTGTCTAAGTTGTATAAGCTGGTCACATTCGTCTGTTCACCAGACCATTCGCGGTTCTGTTTTCTGCTGCTTATAAAAGCTCACACTGGAATTGTTGCCAATTCTGTGAATTTAATTTTTCTGTTGCCTTCGTCAACTGTTTATTACCTTTGATGTTTTGTATGTCATATTTACATTGTAAAGGTTTTATTTTGAATTGTCTCTTTTCTGGAATTATGTCTAGGAAAAATGTTGTTCTTTGCTTTTTGCCCTAGGCCTTTGAGAACTTCGAGTTTCACGATTTCTAAAGTATTGATACAAGAGATCATCACGTGGTCCAGCTGTAATAAGCTCAATAGTGAATTCAATTCTCCTGGCTTTCCCTTGTATTATCTTTGTATCAAAAGGGTGTTTGTACTACCAGCCAGGTCAGCTCAACCAAGGTTTTTTAAAGAGGCATTACTCATCTATCACTCGCCCTTTGTCCTGGCTTGTGACAGGCAGAGCTTGGTTTTCCAGAGCATTGGGCACAATAGTTGGCAGCGTTATTTTATTATTTATTTAGCATAAGATAGAAAATTTTGCATCAACGGGCATACTTAGTAGTCACAAAACTAGATTAAAAAATATGTTAACAAAGAGAACTATAGGGTTTAATTTAGCCTGGACATTCATGCAATTACAGCATAGAATTGTTTAGTAGTATCGATATAAATCACTAATAAAATATAGTTCTCTAAAGGAATAGAAATAACTTTATTTTGTTCTACTGAATTTATCTTTTGATTGAATTTAATTAAATAAAATATGATACTTTTGCCTTGAGCTTTTCTAGAGTATTTTAGGGTCTTATTTCATTGAATTTTCTTCAGTTTCAGATTTATAGAAAAAAATATATTTAATTTAAAACGAGTGAAGGCTTTAATAATATTAACTAGCCGTCATACACCTATAAATAAACGAAACATTTAAATTTTTATTTTGTGTTTACTAATGGGAATTTCATTGTGCTTAATACACATGGTAAATACATTTTCCAACCAGCTTTAACAACCTGTTTACATTTTTTGTTTAAGCTCTTTACAAAATATTAGCATTTTACCAGATAAAAGACCGAAAATATTTATACGGGGTAATTTACTGTATATAAAACCCAGTTTAAATAGAGTTCGAAATGAATAAAACAAATTATAAAGAACATTTCGTATAGAATTTATACCTACATACCTACTACCGCCAAGTATGTTTTATTTAGTACGAGTATGTCCAAGAATATCGATGAATCGACAAAACGTGAACTTTTCTCGTTCCTGGACGCCCTCGAGTCGATTGGGATTTTACAGATATAGATGGATCCTCTACGGTGCACTATTGTCTCGAGATAAGTTTTTAAATTTTTAACATGGCCTGTCGTCTGGGCTTTTATATTTTAACGATTTCTTATTTATGAGGTTTGATGCGATACTTCTATCGAACACTATCAATTTTTCGTGTAACTCAATTAATTTGGGATCCCCAGCTAGAGCTTGTTTCAATTTAGTACTGAATAATAGCGGGGAAGGACATTCAAAACTGAATTTAACGTTATCACATATCTTAAACATGTTCTAGGTTTGTACTCACTAGAGGGTAGTGGGTAAGATAAAATACGCCATTAATGTTAAACACGTTTCGCAAGGTATAGCGATTTTGAACAGAATGGGATCGCACCGCAGCGCGACCAGTACAAATTGAACTGCGGTGATACCCTCCTCGTTTCCAATATCCAAATTATGTGCTGAATGTGAGGTAACTACGCGGAGTACATTTTTTAACAAAAACAGAGATCGACTTTACTAAATGTGTAAAATTTATCACAATCATTACTGTAGGGATTACACGTAATCTATTTAAAACCTTGTTTCAAAGGTGAACCTAATTGTGTATTCCGATGATGGGTAATCGATATTATCTAAAACCGGATCTACATTTCCTTTTAAATTGAATTACGTAATGAAATGCACAAGTATGCACCATCCCAAAATCTAAGCATTAAATCTAATATTCAAATTTTGAATCAGTCTCCTATTCCTTCGAGAAATTAGTAGTACAAGTGGGCCTACCTTTGCTAGGGTTGTTTCATTAATCTTGGTGCGAACTGAAAGACGGGGGGGCGACCATTTGTGCTCAAAGTTTGCTCCATTTCTCCGTTCATTTGCACTCGGAGACGTTATCATTAGCCTGCTGTGAAGTGGTCTCGTGGGTCTTCGTCTTCTGTCCTCTGCAAAGATTAGAGAAACGGTTACATTTAACCATTTATGTGTAAGAAACACAACTTTGTGCTTTTCCGTCAGTGGTTAAATACTTTGAGGAATACTAAAAATGAAAATAATTTATATTATGAAATTCTTTAAAATTTGCAACGTAATAATAAAAAGTTTCTCTATAAATTACTAACAAAAGGGCGTAAAGTTGACATAATGTAACCTAACCGGACGCAGGTGTGTTACTAGATCTGCCGTCCAGTCATTGGATTAAGAGATGATAAATGACGATAGGATTAATTAAAGCATAATTGATATTTGGTTTCGCTCGGTTAATATTTTTAGGATGTAAATTAGTAAACAGCGTTAGGTTAAGTGACTGTTAAGTGTATTATTAACCAACAGTTAATTAACATTTAACTTTTTTATCGTTTCAGTTTTGATGTGCGGGGAAGAGCCTTCAATAAAGCTCTCCATTGGTCAGATCCGAACACATTTGGTCCACGTGCGTATTTTGTAACGGTAGCCAAACCTGCTGCACTAACTTTAGATGGAGTACAACTCGACGACGAGGGCATTTACCGTTGCAGGGTAGATTTCCGCACCACTCCCACCCGTAATTTCGCCATCAACCTGACAGTTATTGGTGAGTAGTAGTTGAACCTGTCAATTAAGCGTAACATTTTATGTCGAACCTTTAGATATATTAAAAGATCTTGTAAATGATATCTAAACAGTACGAAAATATCTATAGAGCATTATTAACTTTTTTTCTTTGTTGAAAATAAAGAATTAGTTTGTTGTTACTTTTACTGTTCAAATTGAACAGAAACCGAGTTACGTAAACATTTTTGATTCTTCAACAACTCGCTTTATAAATTGAGTTTTAGAAAATTATACTGCAAGTTTGTTTTTCAAACGAATTCAAGTTCTACCGTCTATGTAAATGTATTGAGGTGAAGTTAAAAGAAATATTGAAACTTAAACTGTAAATTGAATCATCAAAAAAGTTAAGTTTTAGCTCTGAACGCCACATTCATAATGTTGTCATTTATTACGTTTTTTCTAATAATAATAATAATATTAATAATAATAGGCACGGCATTCCCAACCCTTTGCCTATTTTGATACTCATATCTCACCTATTCTTAGTTTTCGTTTGATAGTCAACAGCAAGGACAGAGTTTTCTAAGCGATGGGTACTGGGTCATTGTTTTATTGCTCATCTTGAAGGATCAGGATCAGTTCTGTAGCTTTAGTTTTATTTACTATTTTCATCACAATTTTCGAGATCTAGTACTGTTAGTAAATGATTTCCTGCTGATCACCTAAAATGCTCAGAATTTTGTCAAGGTATTTATATCTATATCTTTTGTGACTATCAAGTAGAAATTTCTTTCGTTTAATGTTGCTAGCGTAAAGTTTGAGAACTTGAGCTGTTTGCATTAAAATAGTAGACATTTCAACTAGATTTAAGTCAATTATATTAGAATTCGTTTCAAGGTTTCTGCTTAACGGCAATATCTAACAGTCCTAATTATACAATTTAATATTTCTATTTTTTTAAACCAATGAATTATCAGTTTACCATTTAGATAGGTCATCAATTTATAATCTTGATAACAAATGAAAAAGTAAATACTTAGATAAGAATTTTTACGGTAACTTACAGTTGAACTACATATGTATGATAGTTAGGTTATGTTATGTTAAAATCAACTTATTCTTGTACTCAAGAGGGCAAGAGAAGATAATACTTAGTCTCTTGTGACATTGTGTCCCTGTTTCGTCGTAAGTGGAGAATTAGTTTGTAAAGAGGTCAGAGGAGAACAGGAAGCTGTTATGGAGTGGTTTAGTTACACATCAAATATGGATCAGCTACGAGATTAGTTATTTAAGTTAACCGCTACACTTTTTGGACACTTAACTTATTAACATAAATTCACCTGGCTAACATTCTTAAAATAGTTGAAAGTACAAATTAATTTTTATATTTGCACTTTCTAAAATAATTAGAGATACAAAGGTTTATGTTTTATATGACCACCCTCGTTCGATTTTATTAATGATTATAACATTTCCTGTATTTAGGTACTTGCTAACTTTTAAAATGAAAATCAGAAGTTTGATTTGATTCTTAAGTCTTTAAATCCTTTTGTATTTTTTTCTTATTGTTTTACTTATGATTAAGTTTGCCTTTCAGCCCCAATTGTTAATATATCGGAGCTTTTTTCTATTTAATTGTAATTTTCACTTTTTTAGTTTTCTAATCATCATCGAAAATTGCAAGTAAATTGCAATAAATCTCCAACCGGCATTTTTCTCTAGAAACTTAGATTTTCCGTCTACTCTTCTAAGGAAGATTATATTCGTTCTGTTCTCAATTGTAGCTAATACCTCTTTAACTTATTATAAAATATTCTCCCTTCTTCTAGAGGATGGTATCTTCTTTAGGTGCACCTACATGCACACCAACATTCGTCATACTATTTGGTAGAATTTCAGTAAAAGTTCAACATAATAATTTTTTGCCTGCGCTCCCCACTTTTTTATTTATTACGACCCATATTTTTCTGCTTTTGCATTCTGATATACACCTACACCATTAAAAGATTCAGTGTTGGCGTCCAGAATCTCGAAATTTGCTATACCACCCACACTGTTGCCGAAATACCGTCATAAAAGTAAGACACATGGACAGGTATTCTTTTCAATTGTTAGATTCTGAGCAAAATCGACCAAGATTTAATTTCGTACTAAATATAAAATTAAAAACGTTTGCATATCAGACTACTTTAAAATTATCACAGATTCCCCTAAAGAAATCCACTGGTAGCACTAGTTACGTCATCAATACCAGAGTGAAAGTTACAGGACAATTTACTAAGAATTTCCTTTTGATACCATAGCAACTTAGTGGCAAGCACTAGCAATAGCCAAACTTGAAAATGAGCTTCTTGCACATCACTTGCAGGTACTAAGTTGTAGAGCTGGTGACGTAGAGATCATCTTGTATAATCCACATTATTCTCATCTCAAAACTATAGAAAGTTGTTACAGTTTTTAGTGTGTCCTTCCTACCGAATCTGATGCACCTGATCCAGCATACAGTGCTTAGAGAATGGATACTCATTGGAAATATCGATATCTCCCCATCAGTTCTTAGTGACAAGACAGCAGGATAGACACTGACACCATCGATTTGAGTTTTTATAGTCAAAATCTACACAGATGCGAGGCACCCGAGGTTGCTTGTCACATCAGCAAAGCAACAACTTTACCCTCCTCTAGCAAATAATTGTTTAGTAGAAGAATATTAATGAAAACGTGAGTGCAGAAACTTTAAATGAGTTTAAGGGTCATTTCATGTATTTCGAGGTCACTATTATTACCAGAGAAGAGTAAGTATTATAGAACAACCTAAAACTATCATAAACACCAACTTCGGAAATAGAGCTGTGAGACTGACAGACGTCTCGAACAGCAACTTTGAAATTGTTGTTGTTGGAAATTCGAGCGGTGGTGGATTGAGAAGGAAACTGCAGGCTGCAGTTGTCTGATGGTTGAATTTCCACAGTGCAGAGGATGCAGGAGTAGATTAGTTTACAGTATTCATTCGGACTGAAGGTAAGCAATTGCATATTTTGTCTACCTATATTTTTTCAATCTTTGGAGCGCTTTGAAATATTCTAGAATCCAAAAACCTTGTTGTCCGTAGGATGAAAAAAGCTGACCGCTTCAACTTACAACCTAAAGGGTCTCTGTAAGGACTTTCTACCACTAACCAAGTGACTCTAGTTTTAGGAGCTAGTTTTCTCTTGATAGTTATGAGAATTTGCTGGCACAGCTGACAATTGTTTAACAAGATGCCATTTATTGGACATCATCACGTTTCATCACTCTTAAGCCAGCATTAATTATATACTCAACCGCATTTGGAACTGCCTGTAGTCCAAATTAATGTAGAGACTGCAACATAGATGTAGAAAAAATTGGAATTCATTACACCAGTAATAAAACGTCTTTCTTTGCTAAGCTAAGAGCATCAGTGTTGAGCTGAGGTATCAGCAAACGTCTTGGCATCAGCTGCGAATATTGGAGTAGAGTTGTCGTAAGTGCTGCTGCCTATGATGATGCGACAGCTGGAACTCAGTAAATGCATTCTTTAATTGGTTTGTTGCGTTATGTGTCCATAACAGTCTTCGACTACATATTCTATCCATTTTCGGATGCTGTCAGTAAATGATGGTTGCACTGTTGCATGAAGATGTCATAGTTGTTGGAAATTCGAGCGGTGGTGCGTTGAGAAGGAATCTGCAGGCTGCAGTTGTCTGATGGTTGAGTTTTCACAGTGCAGAGGATGTAGATGTGAATTAGTTTACACTGTTCATTCTTCCAACAGGAATCATGAGCAATTTCTAAGTAGTAATGGCTTCGTGAAATGAGTACGGTTTCTTGGTGGTTCGGCAAGGGATGAATTTTGGAGTAATTGGCTATTAAAGGTATTTTAAGAAGGAAAGTGATTATTTTATTTGTTCTTAATATTATTAGTTTCAAAAATTCTAGTAGTTAATACAAATGAGTAAGATTTAATGGCATTAATTGATCAGAATCGGAGGTTTTTTGTTATTCCATCCCATTCCAGTCTAATGATTGTTTCAACTGTTTGTAGATTAACACAACTGTGGTCATTAGGTTATCGGGTGAAAATTCGCAGTTGCTCGATGATGGTGGAGTGAAATCTCTCGACCGAGGAATTACAGCTAGGGTTACTTACAAGTTGAGGTCAATCTTGTTTAATTTGAAAAATTTCTTGAAGGTGCTATTTTGGAATTCTTTACCCTTGTTGCAAACGATTGTTTGGGTGATATTGTGGGGGCCAAGGTGATGATGGAGCTTGCTTATTGTAGTACTGTTGACCATATCGTGAGAACAAGTCAATGATGGTTAAAAAGTTTGGGTTGAAAAATGGAAACGTGTCAGGGTAAGTTATTACGGAAGGTCTTTGTGCCAGAAGGGGACGCTACATCTTTAAACTATAAGGGTGTTTCATGTTCGGCAAAAGTATGTAATTTTGAATTGGTTATCAGTTTAGATGATCCCGTTGTGCGTTTTTTCGTGATATTTGCTAACTAGATCTTTCTGAGTTTCTTTGTTAGTTATGTCCTGGCAGTATTTGTTACAAAAGAAAAGTTTTACAGAATAATTAAGTGTCTTTGCAAAGATCTGTGAAAGATTTTCGTTTTTCTTTGGTCTTCTTGGATAGATTCTTGCATAATATTTATGAGATATGTACATTTGTTAAATGGTTTGCGAAGGGTGCAACGATACTGTTCTCCTATGTCTAGAATTAGGCGATTAGAGAAAGTGTTCAGAGATTGTTTGGAAACGGAAACTACCATACCGCTGTCTTTGTTAGTCGAACGAACCATTTCCAGATCCTCTGCTGGTTGATCTTCTAAGTTAACAAGCGTATCTAAGTCAACTCGAACCACGGAAGTGCGTGTGTCATCAATTATGTGTCTAACGTCGTCGTCAATAATGTTATGAATCTCTTCACAATTGGGGATCATGAATTTGTCATCATTCTCGAGGTTATTGATTTCGATTCTTAAGAGTGCATCAGCGATATTATTTTTCTTAACTCTTTTGTAGATTATATTGAAATCAAATTCTTTTAACTTAAATTTCCACGTAATGAGTCGTGAATTTGGTTTTTTGATCTTATAAAGCCAAACTAAGGGGTTAGATCGATCTTTATCACAAGCTTTTGCCTAAATAGGTATGGTTGGAAATGCTTTGTAGACTCTAAGATCGCCAGCAATTATTTTTCGATTGTCGAGTAGTTGCATTCAGCAGAATTTAAGGTTCGAGAATAATAAGCTATGGGATTATCTGACTTGGAGAGAACCGCACCTATTGTGAGATTGGAAGCGTCTGTCGTAAGATTGAAAGGCTTTGTAAAATCTAGACATGCTAATATAGGGGTGTTGATTAACAGTTCTTTGTATAATTTGAAGACCGAGATGTAATTGGAATTTTGTAATTAATATTAGATCTTTCACCCACAAGGCCCAGGAGAAATTTAATTCTCGGAAATGATGTAGAATTCTGGTACCACACTTAGACACTTATAATTCCCGTTAGATACAGTTTCTGTGGAAAATAAAGACATTTTTGGAATCTTGAGGTTTTAGTAAATACAAATAAACAGTTTGCTTTCCTCTTAATCGCGTATAAAAGCAAAAATCTAGATGCCAAAAGTTATGTTTTTTTTTATAATTTTCGCTTTTATACGCGATTAAGAGGAAAGCAAACTGTTTATTTGTATTTATTAAAGCCTCAATATTGCAAAGGTTTCCTTATTTTTCGCAGAAACTGTATATAGCGGGAGTTTATAACTGTCTAAGTGTGGAACCAGCATTCTACACAATTTGCCTGGAGTGATGGTGTGTACCGGAAAAGCAACGTCTTTTCGGAAAAATTCGGATTTATCTAACTGCTTTGAGATTAAAATGATGGAATTTTTTAAAAATTAGTTTCAAGCGGTTTATGTTCTCTTGCAGCGATCTGGAGGAGATTACAACATCGTCCGTGCAGACTAGACAAGATTTATGAAAATATTCTCTCAGAACATTGTCCATTACACGTCGGAACGTGCTTTTAAGACCGAATGAGTTGCAAGTATCGACATGCTTTTGGCACCACTCGCATTTAGTGGGCATTATCACATTCCACTACTCCCAAGTCAACCATTGTCACATTTTCAACTGGGTCTTGAACTGTATGTAACCCAAATGAATGTAGAAATTTGCAACATAGATGTAAAAGGAATAAGAATCTTTTGCAGCAGTAATAGAACGTCCTTCTTTGCTAAGGGCGTCCATGTTAAGCTGTAGTATTACCAAACGTCTTGGCATCAGCTGAAACACCTTTTCAGGATTACACGTCTGCTCAAAAAGCTTATGTCTCAAGAATTCAAACATTCGGATTCGTTCTTAGAATTAAAAACGACCATGATGACGTCTGATTGTTAGAGATCTCAAGAAAATTTAGAAGAGCTGCTTCTCTAGCATTTGCAATTTTTCTTGCATTTGTTTGTTTCCACATTGAGCTTAAAAGTTGTTGGTTTTCTGTTTCCTCTCATTTACAGTACTTCATGTTTAACGCCCTTGATTGGCGCACCCATAAATACTCTACAATAAGAGTCTTTTACTCTCAACCCGCTATATTCAGTAGGTGGTCTTGAGCATAGGTAAGGAGATTATACTATAATAAAAGAACGCAGAAGTAAACAAGACGTATATTAAAAGCAAACCACAAAAGGAAATTTAAGTAATTACAAAGAAAGAACAAAATAACAGTAATACAATTACTATAAAATCCCCTATTAAAGTCACAAATTCATAAATATAAAATAATATTATTCATCCACTTAGTAGATTACTACTTAACATTAAGAAATCCTGAGAAGTATCATGAAATTCGTAATTATTCAATATAATGCAACCGCATGCATCTTTTTCAACGAAAGACTTAACTAAAGAAAAATTCAACTTAAACTTTACATTTATAAAAATTAATTAAACAAACATAAAAAATTAGAAAAGTCGAAATATATAATTAACAGACTTTAGGAATAAATTTCTGTTTTCGGCCTAAAACAAAATAAAGACAAATAATTTAATTTAGGTTTAGATTGATTTAATTAAGGTTTGATAAGATAAAGAATGAAATGTTGATGTTTAGTTATGGAAAGAAATGGAAATTTCTGACAGAATTGCTACGATAGAATAAAAGGAAGATACGTTAACGTAAATTAAATAAAGTCAGATTTTATAAGGCAATTGTTGATAAATTCTAAAACCAACGCTAATTAAGCTTGCAAAAAGAGAAATAAAAGAGGAAACGGGAACTAAAATCTCTACCTAAAGCTGTATCAAGGTAACAGAAATGTGAGAGATAACAATCGTCACGCAAATTAGCGTAAACAAAGATCAACAGACAACATCCAGCAGAAGAATAAAAAATTGAAACTGCAGTCGTACAAACGGAGAATTTAACTACAAAACTGACAAAATCATAGTTACGTTTATCCTCGTGGTTCATCTAAAGAAACGATGGAAAAAGAATCTAAGTCAGGAGAGGAAGATTGTTACAAAGCGAGTCAAGAAAAATTTATCCAAAACTGACTGTGAGGTACCGTCAGAATAAAATTATAGCACCGCAACTGTAAACGACAAATCTAAATATTGGAAAAACCAAGCTATGTCTCAACAACTACAAAGAAGTAGTCTTGCAAAACATATTGCCAAGCTGAGAAGCTACTACCAACTTCAACTTTTATAAAGCTGATTTCCTTTTCTTACGTTGAAGACCGTGTGGGGTACAACAGTACCCCATATGTCAACACTTGACATCGATTGAGAAATAAGTTGTTGTCATTATCGTCTTTATTATCACCAGCAAGAACTTCATCATTAACGAGTTCATCTTCAGATATTTTATCAACATTTTCTTCATCACTAGCTTTATTTCTTCACACTCTGGATCGTCATTATATAATAGGAATAACATTTTCTCTTTTGTAAAACTCTTTTCATTGCGAAGTTGTTGGAAACAACTCATTTTGATATACAGTTCTGACGATAAAATGCATACAAACCAACCCGCACTTTAGTCAAAGTCAAAACGGTATAAACTAAATAGAAGTGAAGAGTATTTCCATAAATTCGCAAGGGGAATCCCCTAAACTTTAAAGGCAATTGGCAATCTTTAAGGACTAAGCCAGATACAGGTGTACTCCATACCGATTTTAACGAGCACGGAGCTTTATGAAAAATATAAAAACGGCATTATATGCAGAAATCAGTGGTTATGCATAGTCTTAAAACTACATAAAATATCAATTTGTAAAAGTTAAGAATCTTGATCATACAGCAAAGAAGACCTTACGTGGGGTCAGCCTTATGAGGGTTAACATCTATCTATTCAGCAGTCGCTGAACATCTGTTTTTCACAGTGCAATAGTATTATATTGTTAGCTTGTTACGCTGGATTACTAACAACAGTTTGGAAATTATTTAAAGAGATTTAGGAAGGGTGATTTAATTTGAAACAATTTTATAAATTTGTGGTTACTCTTTAACCTCAAAATGTAGCCCACGGAGTAGCTGCATAGTTCCATTGTAGGTTAATTATTTTTCGGCAATGAAATATTTAAACAAGTCAGTTCAGATTATTGTACATCATAAAAAACATAAAATATTCAAATATCTATTACTTTCTCTACACCATATTATTAACAAAATAGTTTTATTTGAATTCATGCACGTTTAAAAATGCAAAGTAAACTAGCAGTGACGTTGCCGCTAATATCAAATAATTGTTTAAAAAATATACAAAATCGATATTAACAAGAATTCGGATTTTATTTCACAATGGAAAACTATTGGGGCGTTTCTCAACCTTTTGTTTTATAACCATATTAAGTTTCTCTGTCAAGCTTCAATCCAACTATTATTAGCAGTTTATTAGGTTAATAAAAATGAATTTTCTTACTCGTTTAAATTTGCGGGGAATAATTCTAAATTGGCCAAACTCAAGAATTTCTTACAACATGCAAAAACCGTATCAAGCTGCTATTAACAACGAAAAACCTGAAAGGTATAATTTCAGAAGTTAATTCAAGGTTACAATAAAAAAAATTATCCTTAACAATGAAAAAGTGAAAAGTAAAGTTATAAAATAGTAAATGGAGCTAAACATTTCTTGTATAGAGTTACCGTTCTACGCACCATTCTAATATAAGTCAAAACAGGAAGTATTATTTGGTAATATTCAGAAATAAAAAAGAAAACATGTTGGTAATAATAAATTATACATAATAACTCAGAAGGTTGAGAGTTTGCATATTTCGATACTGACATAAAATCTTAAAATGTAAACATGGTCAGTTCTTTATTAACAATTCTAAACCGATAGAAGTCTATATTAAAGAGAATCACAAATAAAAAGTTTGCTAAATAGTAACAATGCGTTAAATTTATTAAGTGATTTGAAAGCACTATATAATGAGACAAAAGCTTAAAATCTAGTTTCGGCGAATCCCTTAAGGTTCACTCACTATCACTTTTGTTGTGGATGTCGATATAATAGGGATAACTGGGCTTGTTAAGCTTCTTATTTAATAGATCGTAGTGGGTGTGCTACAAGGAACATCAAGTTGTATACACGAACCCTTTTGTGTACCTCACCTACTTATCTAAATACCTACATTATATTTCAGCACAAGTTTCAAGACAGTTTCGTGCTTTAAACGTTTGTAAACTAAAAATATCTTAAGAGTTTTTTCTTCATTAAACTACTATAGCAGTTGTGAAACCAAAAAGCAGATCTAGAATACTAAAAGGAGTAGAATGTTTAATTCATAAAGTTTGTGAACGTGGGAGCTTTATATTGATTATACTACGTACTATTGTAAAATGAGGCAATAAATTACATATTAGAATTACGTAGAGCCATAAATGACTGTCTGTGTTGTAAAATTAAATTATGTACTACTACTTTGCATATCAATCCGTTTCCTAATATACAGAAAATCTAATAAGGGTGTAGATATCGATTAGACGTAATTTCGTGTTAAAAGTACCCCGTAATGGTTTACCTAATATTTTAATGTTTAATTGAATAAATAACGCTATTAATGTTCGCTTACAACAACGATAATTAATTATTGCAGTATCTCTTTTCGAATTAAAGATAGGAGGGTGTTTTATATTACTTCGTTAACTCATTACGTCTTTACCTTAATTAAGGTAGCCATTAGTTTGAGATTATCCTAGAATTTATTATGGACTTACACTTTTATTTTTCCAACTATGAATGAAATCCTTTCTCTCGACAAACAAATCTAAGAAGTTTAAAAACCATTAGGGAAAGTTTATGTACAACATAACAAGCTTACAAAAATGACTCATAATTATCCCGTGTTGCTTGTAATACTACGTTGTAGTACTACTACGTATATTTCCGTCTTGCTTCTCGTTAAGTTTGAATTTAGTAAATGGCCATTTGCAGGATTTGTCCACCGAGCGTGAGGATTCCTGTGTGTAGGATACTTTCAATTTGCAGTTTGCTCAGATTTCCTGTTTAAACCTACAATTACACGATATAACAAAAGACATTCTGCTCCATTCTAATAAAAACGGTAACTGTAACGTGCCGTATTCAAAATTTTACTCTTTTCTATTTGCATACTTACTTATACTTCCCGTTTCAGTCACAAGCCTGGGTAATATCAATAAAAGAGACTTTATAAATGACAAATATTTTACGTTGTTAAATAATGAATTCATTTACTTAAATCCTTTCCGATTTAATTTTAAAAGGAGACTTATGTTCAACACATAAAACAAAGACTTACACGCAGGACGATTAAACAAAGCTTACTAAAAAGTAACATATTGCGGAATAATCCGGTATTAGCGTATTCGGAGAGGAAATAATTGGACCATTTTAACATATCGCTCCCTCTCGACCCATATCCTCGAAGTTGGATTAGACCCGGATTTAGTTGCTGCGGTGTAAACGCGAAATGTTTGTAATGTGTAACTAAGATGTTTCTGAAATGAAAGTATATATCTACGGTTACATTGCTCCCACATTTAAATTGAGCACGTAAGGGAATTATACGTCTATTCGGGAATCAGAAATAATGTATCTAATTAATGAAAGGGCCCAAAAGTTATCAAAACCTCGCGACACGATGACGGTAGGATTTTCTCGGTATCACATTGCATGTTTCGTACGTATGAAAAACCGCCCACCTGTACCTGACGCACGCTGTGCTCTATAAAAACAAACTTTTAAATAATAAATAAGGTAAACACGAAAATATAATTCGGGGAAATCGTCTGGAAAAAATAGAACCGTTCAGGAAAAAAAAGACACGGATTGTTTATAATTATCTTAATTTTCTATAAAGCTTCTTCGGAAATGAAAATCGGCTTCCTAAAAACAATTATCAAAGTACGTGCACACCCAGCAGAAACTGTCCTGTTTAATTTAATTTGCAATTATCGTAGTCCTGCAGTAAGGAGTGAAGAGTGAAAGGTTGGATTACTGCTCCGAGCTTGTTATTACAATTACGGAACATCACTGTGAACTTTAATTTGAATGTTGTGTTAAATAAAGTCCCAGATAATACCGTACGTAATTATTTATTTATAAACGTAACGGAAACATACTGAACATTTTAGACAATAACATGGGTAGAAATTTAACTATAGTAGACTTAATTACTTGCTACAATGTTTCATTCTCTACAACTAGAAACAATCGGATAATCAACAAGACCGCACAATGTTTTATTATTTTTAGGTTTATGGTTATGTTTGACTGTTGCGAAACTTATAATAAAAAATTTTAGTTATTTATGCATTTTTTTGAATTACGTAGGTTAAATTTAGGTAGTGTACATTCATTGCCAATTTACATATGCCAGATACGCCTACACAATGAAAAAGCATACAAGGCCATGTTTTAAATTCTGATAAGGCACAGCCGTGATTTACGTCAATTAGTACACCTCCATGTACTGAACACAATCAATTAAAGCTTACTGTGTTCCTAAACGTTTATAAAATCAAAATTGAGGCAACTGCACTCGTAAATTAATATTTTTATATTAGAAATTTAAACTTTAAAATAAATAAAAATCTACAGATATCTACTAAGGTCATTGGCACTGATCTTGTTTTGTTAACACATTCTGGTGCCATTTATCCTTGTTGACATAAACAATTAAAAATAGATAAGGTAACTTAAATCATACTGATTACGATTGGGAGTATTCAGTTTGCTACTAAAATAATGGCATAATAATAAATTAAGGATTATAGTGCCAGTATTTCAATTTCTATCAACATGATTATAGACAGACAAGATTTGAACATGAACGATTGTCATTTAATGT
>VTPC01090583.1:386539-420200 GCA_011009095.1 Ignelater luminosus
AAGCGCTCTACAAAATCCTAAGGCAACTTTCTACTTTTCAAAGGCTGGGGTGTCCATTACTAAAAATTTATATCTTTAGGAATGGGTAAAAGATCGGCGAAAGACATCAACATCTACTAGAGTTTGTGGAAGTTCTGAATATTCTTCATCTTGAATCACACAAAAGAGCTCTCTAGATTGAGCAGTTTTAGATGACAAACGAATTTCAGCGATCGGGCTTCCACCCTACTATTGTTTTTTCAAGTCAGAAGTTCATTGATCACTTTTAGTCTGTTGATGCGGTAACAAAAGACAGCTTCTCGGAAGAACCAGAAAAAATATTAACAGCAAAGCTTTCGTCCTGAAATGGGAAAAGCTTGAGGAGGCAAATCACCCTTGTAAACTATACCACTCTTCTCTAAGAAATGCGTATCAGAATGGCTAGAAAAGCAATGAAAAGGACAAAATTGAATATGAGATGTTTTATGTGCAGTTGCTTGGAGGCTAAGTCAAGAAGAAAACAGAAGTGTAGACAAAACTCTAGAAAGGTAGCTTTTGTCTCTGCCCTTGTGGGTTTTGATAGACTTCAAAAACAAAATCAGACAAGCACTGATTATGATCAAACCTGAAACAAGAAGTAGACATATAGTGACTTAGTCAAGCAAATTTACGAAGCTCAATCATTGACTTTAGTAGTAACTGTGAAGGGTATAAGAGTTTTAAGATTTAGAAGAAAAGCTTCTGGGATGTATTTTAAACCAGATCAAGCTAAAAGAGTTAGTGGTATCAAAGAATGTTAATAAACCTGAAACCTGAACAACAGATACCCAGTTTGAACTACTTATGACGCTTTTTGATCATTTCGGATCACATAAAATTGCTAAATTTTAAAAAAGAATTTTGACGAGTAAAACAAGAAAACTGAATAAAAAAATTTGGATATCGCGATTTTCTGCTGTTAGGTGAGATCACTTTTATTGCAATTAACGTAAAGTGAAAACATGTTTTTCATACAAAATAGCTATGTTAGCACTATCTCAGCTTACTTTGTTTTCTAGATATTCTGTAAGCTCAGCTTTAAGTAATATCGAGAAGATTTGAAAAGCATTAGGCATTCGAAATAATAAGATATAATAATCAATAAATACTTAATTTAGTCACTAAATTTGTGCGTCTTATAACTTCACTAAAAATATTCCTTTTCTGTAGATGATAGCCTATTGTAGCAGCGACGTTGCGAGTACTATTTTAGACGTTATTGTATGACAAATTTCCTTTATGTCGGTATACAGTTGGTATAATACAGCGGGTTTATGTATTGAACGGAATATTGTAGGTAAACCAATGCGACTGATATTAATAGCTTTCTTGGTCTCTCGATTGAGGTGTCTGAACGAACCAACGCCTAACCGAACCAAAACTGTCATTACCATAAGATTAAGTCTTGAACAGCCTCCCTTATAATATAAAGTGAATGTGAGACTTTGCTGTTTAGATTTTTAAATTATATTCCTTTGTTGAATTTATATAAAACAGATAATCTTTATGAAGTCTTGAATAACAATCGAATAACGCACCTGGCAGATTTCAAAGGATGCTTAATAATGAAATTAATGATTTTGCATTTGATAGTATTATCCTAAAGACTTGAAAGTTAATTATGATGGATGCGCAACAAAAAAGTAAATAATTTCACCTTATAAAGCGAAGTGAAATTACCTTGGTGCAATTTTAAGAACCGCTACCGATAGGTGGCCACTTCATTTCCTCGTTAAGCTCTTTACTGTACAATTTCCGTCTCCGTTAGCGTCGTTTGGATGTTACAGTACGCTTTGATCCTACCTGAGTTTGTGAACTGAGTGTTTTTAATTTAATTACAGTAAATTTGCATATACCATAGATTGCTTTACTTCATTTTCCTCGCCGATTTACTTGAAATTTCAGGTTAAAATGGATACTTTCATTTTGTCGAATAAATTATTCGTTAGAATGTTGTTGAAGAAAAGAAGAGATTAACACTTCGTTTCCACTCACGTTTCTTACTTGCCGTAAAGTTATTAGATCAACTTTCTTGCGACCCCAGAATTAAATATTGAGCACATTTCCAAAGCTCTATAAATGTTTTAAGCAGGTTAGACCAGGTCACTGGCAGATTAAGTCCTTCTGAATTTGTAATAGGTTAAGCTGTAAGCTTTAGACAGATTAGTAAATAGGCCTCAGTCCAATTAGTTACTATAATCACATAAGCTGTTATTAATTAGCTAATATTAATAATTGGTTTGTTAATGTTGATTGTGACATTAACAAAAGATATTGTTTTTTTTCTTAGTTTGTTAAGTTAGAAAAGGAAACGAGGAGTCGTATATTTTCAAGTTTTTCTTATCTGGATTGCTCATCAAATGGAAACGAGTTCTTAAAATTTTGTTTGCGTACTCTTATTTAATTTACATTAAGACGAAGAGAGCTTTTTCAAATGTTGCCTGTTAAAACAGAATCGTAAACTCTGTAAATCATTTATCAAAGCTTTAATTTTAACTTGTTTATTCGTAACCGCGCTGCAAATCATAAAAAAGGATTTGTGTACACTTTAAAAATGATAAATAATGAATTTTTGTGAAATATACTTTTAAAATTCTGAAATATATTTTGTTTGTTTTATAGTTTTGTCTTGCTTACTTGTATAAACGTTTGGAGTTCACTAGAATAATAATATAAAATTTTACATTGTCATTCTGTTGTTTACTCGCTGTAAACTAATTATTATTATTTAAATGGTGTGGCCGTGCTAAAATTAAAGATAGAGATAATAAAAAAGGCAACACCTTTTATTAGAATTGTGATAGTTAAACCAGGGCAATTTTTGTAACATTCTTTCCGTTTAACGTAAAGATCAAATTCACAATAACGTGAACAATATAAGCACATGAAATTATGGCAATAATCAATATCTGCAAATTTATTCAACAAAAGAAAAAATTGTGACTTTAATGAAAACCGCAAGGAAATTATAACTTCACCTGAACGATTCTAACCAATTGAGCTGTTCAACTACTGCAGAGGTCTGGATTTACACTTGTGTTTGAATATGCTGAATTATATAAATTTATTCATCCAGAAAACCTAAAACAATGGACTGCATTTACTTCTTTTGAAAACACTAAAATCTGAGTTTTTGTTTGGCAGGTAAAGCTCGGCACGAAATTTCTTCTATGGAAATATTAAAATTTCTATTGCGTTAAAGAAGGTATCAGTTTCATTTGCTATAATAATACGAATGTTAAGTGTGCCTAAGGTAATTTCACTCAGAGATGAAAAGTCGGAAGGGTAAAACAAATAGGTTTTGACATAGGCCTCTTGCAACTCTCGCCATTACCCTCTGTGTTGTGCCATACGTTTCCAGTAAAGATCGTCGTGTCCCCATCTCATTTTGTGTCATCCTCTTGTTTTTTTCCTCTACTTCCTACTAACTTTGTTGTTATTTTCACCTACTTGTTGTTCTTCTATTGATCAACTTTATTCCCAACATTGTCCTTTCTTTGATTTTTCATGTTTTTATTAGTTTGTTTGTGTTTGCTTGGGTAAGCGCCCGTGCCAAAAAGGATTGGAAATTCTTAATTTAGATTTGGTAGAATGAACCAGCCCACCATAGAGATTACACCAATATGTCGTAAAAATTTCTTCTCCGGGGCAGAATTTATATAGACATGATGTACCATGCTATCAAAGTTTATGTAAGGATTCGACGCTGTTTCAAATGCCAAGATTATGGGCACTTTGTTCAAAATTGTAAACGAGAGGTAGTATGTGGTAAAAGTGCAGAAAATCATTATACAAAAGAATGTCAAACAGATCCGAGACAAGAAAAAATATTTGAATTGTCGAAGATACAAACGGGAAGCCCCAATTCATAACTCACTTAATCCAAGTCTCCTTCTACCGTTCGGTGTCAGAGAAGATGGAGTTGCGTTATAATTTTCGACATATATTCTTCCATTCTTTCCTATCTTGCACTAGCCTCGACATGTTCGTTCAACTGATTCCTATTTTGATGTCGTGCTTCTTATTTATATTCCAAATTATCATTGTTTTGACTTATCGATGTTGATCTTCATATTTATCTGTTTCATTTTTCATTGAGAACAATGAACAGAACCATATCATCTGCATAAAACACTTTTGTGACTTTTCACATTTCCATTTTCCAAAAATCCACATTATATGAATTTATTTTCTAAGGACTAAGGATACATCCATGCTTTAAACCTATTCTCTTTGTAAAATAATAACTGGGAGAATGGGCTGAAGCAGCAAACCTGCATTTAGTGTTCAGTGCTAAAGACCCCGGTAACTTTCAGATCAGGAATATGGTGCACTGATACCAATTCAGACATGTGCTTTGTATCTTCAGATGTAGAGGAAAAAAATTCCAGGTCCTTAAACATTTTCCTCATAGCCAACATTGCCCCTCATATTGGAAGCAGGAATGCAAATCCCAGTAATTCACAGCTCTAAACTTTCGAGATGGAATTTTTTAAAAGCTAACTCGATTAACTTTTCTGCAGATCTGGGTAGAAGTATAAGATTCATCCCTCCAGTAGCAGGAAATTACATCAGATTTGCTGTTTGTTATATCAACTGCTAAAAAGCATAGTCCTAGGTGAGTCAGAGAGGAATATATACCAAGGTAGAACTTAGCAAACAACTTCATCAAGATTTTATGAAGAACAGCAAGCAAGAGGTAGCCGGCGCTCTTCTGGAAATCCTGAACAAAGCTAGAAAACCTGAATGGGTAGAGACCAGAAAGAGCATGAATTTAAGCATTTTAGGAAATTGGGTACAAATTCTTGAAACCCACTTGTTAGATCCACAGCTACTATAGATCAGGTCACTAACCGGATAGTAGCATGCTCTAGAGCCAAGAAAAATTAAAGTCATACCACTAAGATCAAGAAAGAATCGACAGCACTTACGCAATCAGCAACTGCAAATCAAGATTTCACAATGAATTTCACAATGGAAGAAATTAATACAGCTCTTCAAAGTGTAAAAAGCAGAAAATCTCCTGGATTTGACAAAATGCATCTAGAATTCCTCTTAAACTGTGATAACAAAGTTAGACAGTGTTGCCTTCTTTCGTCTCAGATAATTATATTAGTACCAGATGTACTTCCTCGAGAATTCAAAACAACAAAAATTATTTCCCTGCTCAAACCTGGCAAGCTAGAAGACAGACCAGCCAATTATAGGCCAATCGCTCTAGTCAGCGTTACTTTTAAGTTTCTTGAATGCCTAATATACAACAGGATCAGCCCTACTATCCTGCAAGCTTTGCCTCTAGAACAAGCAGGATTCCGACTAAATCCTAGCTGCAAGGATCAAGTGCTAGGACTAATGATATTTATCGAGAGAGGCTACAAGGAAGGACTCAAGACAGGCGCTGTGTTTGTAGAGCTTACTGCAGCATACGACTCAGTGTGGGGAGGAGAGTTAATTTGCAAGCTGTTCTCTCAAAGAATCAAGGATTATTATCGGAATACTTTATAAAATGACGATTGACTCCGAGCACGTCCAAAACAGAAATTTGTTGTTTCTATCTGAACAATAGCATGGCTACGGTTCATCTGAAAGTGGCTTTAAACGGTGTTGGAGTCCCACATAACTCTATTCCAAAGTACCTAGAGATAACCTTGAATCGAACTTTCATACAGTGCATCCTCTACGAGTCACAAGCTAGAGCCTTCCAGGAGATGACGGGTGACTTTATCGATGTGACCCCACCAGCTATTGGAAAACCTTGACATTATACTGTGAGCAAAACTGTTAAAATTTATTGATGTTTCTGGAAAAAAGCTGCGAGCCATCGTGAATTTTTACGTTTCTGTCGAATTAAGCCGTCTAGGTCTAAATTATTAATTAAAGCACTAATTTGAAAACCTTTACAGTTTTAACTGACATTTTAAAACGAAACAAATGTAATTTAAATGCAGTTTTGGTCACTTATTCGTCCAATTAAGATTCAAGTACAAAATTCAAGGTGTAGCCAAAATTAAAATGCACATAAAAATCTTCATCATTTTACAATAAATACAAAACCAAAAAAGAAGCATTTGCTCTGATGCAAAAAACGACATGACGCGCAAGTGAACGACGCCAACGCTATGCGACGGGCTGGAGTTGGTGTCATTCTGGTCATAAAAGACTCGCGCGCACTAATCATTACATTACGATATTCTGAAAGAAAAAATGTACCGTAAGGCCGTATTTTGGTTTTCTTTTGGATATTGATAGCTTTGATTCTTAGCTTTAGAGACTGTTCTAAAACTTAGTGCGTTTTGGAAGCAAAAGCTTTCACAAATCCGTTCTCATAATTTATATTCTACCATTGTAAGTAATTAGAAAAATTAGAAATTTTAATTTTTCAAGAAATTTCCACCACAGGTAAACATAGCTTGAACTCCGTTTATTATTCCGCTGATATTAGACGTGCCGGCATATTGGCAGTACCAAAGTTCGTCTGGTAAGAATTACCATTTCAATTTGTTAAAACTCCTAGAACATTTGGTAAAAACATGTTTGTTAAAGAATCAGCAATGATTAGATAAAACGGCATAAAAGGTCAAGCTACTCTGAAATCTTACTAATAATAAAATTTAATAAATAGACAGACTTGTAACATTAACGTTTGGTTATTTCTGAATAAACTTTTTTTATATTATCAGCATTCACAATGAAAACTAAACGTTGCTATGTACTAGTAATATTGCATAATAATTTAACATAAACAATTTTAAAATTAGATTGAACTTTCTTTAATCTCATTATAATAAAATAATAATGACAAATTCACTGATGTTTTGTGAATGTCCCTTACATACGATGAGTTTGCAGTTTTCGCAAACCTGTAAAACGTTAATTTAGCAAAACACTGCGGACGAGCTAATCCTGGCACTAATATTACTAGGTGTTCTATATAATCAATAGAAAGATACTCGTTTTATTATTAGAAACAACTGAAACGATTTATCAGTTTCGTAATTACTTTCAATTGTTTTCGATAGGTGATTACATAACATTCGTGCACTTATTGTAGCATTAGCTGTAATTTAAAAGTGAGATCTAATTTTTAATTTATTGTTTCCCAAGGAATGTATAATTAGTCAGAAAGTTTTATTCTAATAGTATGTAAAGTATGTTATAATTGCTGGTTATGAAGATGTAAAAAAATGTACATATATTTCCTTCTTCAACACATGAATAGCTAAAAGAATCAATATGTGAAGTACATAATTATATCGATTTACAGTTGCATGTAGCTAGATATTGTAATTAAGTTCCTGATCCTGATATTTAACTGCAAAATACAATAGGGAATAAAGAGCGTTTCAACAAGTACTTATAATAATTATAAACACAAAAAACATGAAACTCAACACTGATTTTTAAATAATGAAAAGCTACAAAAGCAAGAAAAAATAAAAAGAGCAGAAATAAAGCAAGTATTTGTATCAATAACGTTGACTTTGACAAATTTAATTCTTGCAAGGAATTTTAAAAGAAAATGATCATGGTTCTTACTATTTGCATTGGATAGATTCTGTGGTTACATTGATAAAGTCACCTGTCGTCTTCTGGAAGGTTTTGTTGAGCACTCGTAGAGGATGTGGTGGATGGGGTACATCCCCATAGTCACAGTTTGAATGAAGACACACTCCCCACTTATGGAGTGAGACCCCGCAGCTTCTATGGCCTCTTCTCACTTTATTTAAAGAAACCCATGTCTTTCTTTGAAGATCAAAACCGTGAGGAAGATACTTAGCATCGAGTATGGAATGCCCTCCACAGCCATGCTGTTTTTCTACTCATTAAACCATGCAGCAGATGCATCGAAATTATTGCTGATTCATGTTTGATCAACCACTCTTTTAAGAAGAGATTAGGCTTTCCTGCTAGAATGTATAAAATGCATGCTCTTTCTGGTCTCTGCCCATTTAGGTTCTCTATCTTTGTTCAAGTTTTCCAGAAGACCGTTCTTTATGAAATCTTGATACAGTTGTTCGCTAGCTACATTTTACTCTCGTATATATTCTTTTCTGGCTTAGCAAATCAGGTGTAATTTCCTGATACTTGATGGATAAATCTTATACTTCTATCCAGATTTGCAGAAAATTTTATCCAGTTAACTTTTGAAAAATTCCATCTCAAAAATTTAGAGCTGTGGATTGCTGGTAGTCCTGCATCCTATATGACAGGGCGATGTTGGCTATGAGGAAAGTGTTTAAGGACCTAGCGAAGAACTGAGATTTTTCTTTCCTCTACATCTGAAGATACAAACCACAGGTCTGGAATGGTACCAGTGCGCCATCTTCCTAATCTGAAAGTTCCCAGGCCTTTAGCACTAAATACTAAATGCATGTTTTCCGCCCATTCTGAGAATAGTGACTGTTGACGTCTCTAGCAAAGAGAACAGAATGCGCAAAAAAATAAAGCAGCATGTTTGGCACAGTTGTTTGTGGTGGTATATAAACGTTTACAACTGTCAACTGTACAGCAACAGTATAGTTATCATTGTCTTCTGATGTAAACAAAAGTTTGACATTGTCTAAATGTTCACGCGAATTAATTGACAGTTCCATATTAGGGGTATGTATCGCCTACAAGTTTGTAACCGTTACTGTCTCTTAATTTGAGCTGGGAGATGTCTTTAGTGTGTCTCTTGTATAAGAGCAATGCCAATGTTGTTCTGCAACAGGAATTTGGAAAGGCACTTGCTTTTAGATTTGCTGATACTTTTTATGTTCAGTTGGCAAATGCATTATTTTGTACATTTGAGTACATTCTTCTTGTATGTCTGTTTGAGTGCCCAGGAGATCGTGAGATAGTCTGGGCTGCCTGTAGTTCTAGCTCTTTAGCGCTACCCTGGATGCATCACGTAGAGACCAGCTAGATTTGCATCACAAATGAGATTGGCAAATAAACCTATCACTTACTATAAGATAATTGAAACTATTTGAGCAAAGACTTTTAATACTGACGCTTCTTGCTTGTTAAGCATGAAAACTGGCTTTGGTACTGACTTTATACAACTCAACAAATTCTGCGATTTACGACTTTTAGACGTCAGACAGTCCAAACGAGTTACAAAAGCCTTGAAGAGCTAAAGTAAAATTTCTACTAAGTAGAAATTCCCAAAAATGTCCTCTTAAAAGCTTTTTGTTGGCCCTTCGGGTTTCTACAGCAAATAACAGATTGCATTGGAAAAAACATGACTCGTTATTAAAATAAGCTGAAAGTATAGCATCAATAGAGATATTTTCCTACATGGCCATCTAAAGGTCTGTACGTGAGAAAACCGTGCGGCAGCCTTCAGACCTAGAAAGTGCAGTTTAAAAGAAATATACTTTTTGACTACTTTATTGCATGAAACATAGAAAAACACCACGTACATAACTTGATTTTCATTATGTTGACAATTTTAAGTTTTTAATTATCATTGTTTGGGGCACAGTACTCTAATTGACTTCACAGGTTACTTTCTGCCTCTGTGTACTGGTTGTACTAAGTTTCTTCTATTAGTCTTAGCTCAAGATGGTTGGGGGGGTTAAGCTTCTTTTGGAAAAAATAAAAATGTAATTAACTGAAACCAAATCCAGCCAAAGTAGCATTGATCCCTTATGAGATTCCACAAACGTTCTAATTTTTGCAATAATCTTCTTTGTACATATTCTGATTGAGCATGGCGTTCGTGATAAAACAGTCAGACAAGGTACCTTTTCGAATACTTGGTGACTTTTTTCTCAATAGTTGAAACCTTGGTGGTAAAATATTCAAGACCATGATTCTGAAAGCAGTCTGCTTTAATGTAGATTTTGTCGTTTATCAAACTAATCTAAAATTTCTGATTTCAAAAAGATCAATTTGACTTTGTAGGTTTAAGATTTAGATTTCTTTTTGACCATTTTGGATCAGTAAATACGAAAGTTGAACTTGCTGGCCGTATCTTTGATTTTTCCATTGGTTTTGAATCAACCGGATTTTACCTTGCGACCTCATTCCCATGCTCTCTCAATTCTTAAACTTTCTCAACCTTTGAATTATCGTTCATGACATTTAAAGTGGTACATCTCAGTTGTTTGGTGATTGACACGACAAACCAGGATTTTCTATGCGTTTAAGACTATTTGTTTACGACGAAGTTGTTTGGTCATGATTTATGATTGTCTACTACATTAATCTGCGCTGACGCTGGTTTTTCGATTTACCAACTGTACATACTATATCGATTAAATGAATTTACGATGTTGTGATTCAGGATAACTAATTTTTGGCAACAATTTTTGAATTTGAGTTTAAATTGTTTTTGCGAATAAAGATTCTAATTTTTACAAACTTCTGCTTTTAAATCTTTGATTCAACGCCTAACTCTTTTACAAAATGTTTTACACTCATGTACCAGAGACTAAAAATTTTAACTAAAAATGCTAGAAAAAAAAACACCACTGGAAAGACTCAGAATATTTAAAGCTTTTGCGATCTTCTCCCATCTGTGCAGCTTTTCTAGACTTTTTTGTACTTTGCGATATAAGAAACAGCCAAGGTATTCGCGCATGTAACATCCCAAAGAAAAATATCTTTAGATTTTCATGTAATGAGGATTATACCATCTGGTAGCTTGTCATCGCTGCAGTAAACTCCAACGGGTTAAAGTACAGATAGGAGCGCTCTTGACAATGTCTCTAAGCAATCTGTGCAAAGACAACCTTCTAACACTTTTTGGCAGCTTAGACCATAAACCATAAACATCAACTGCCACAATGTTTTTAAATGTAGATACGTAAATATGAGAGTAAAGTGAGTGTAAGCAAAAAAATTAAATATTTGTTGGTATAAGGGAGCATGATTTTTTTATTTTGAGAAAAAAAAACTAAATTCTGTGTCAGAACTTGATACCTTTAATGTAAGCAAGCAATGTCAAAGTTAATATCCCGCCGAAGGCGGGAGGCCGTTTTAAGCTTCTTCTGAAGTTTCTTCAGCTTTTTAGAAAAGAGGGGATTGTGTGAAGTCAGTGACTTAGAATTCAAGTTTGTATGCGATGGTGGGTCCGTGGATAATTTTGTTCCGGCATTCGCCTTGACCACTAAGAGAAATCACGAAAAAATCCTAGTGAGAACAGCCGGCCCGGGGACGCCCCGGATCTCCCAAATGCAAACGTAGCGCAGGGCCATTGACTACGTTGCTCGGTAGTTTCGCGGGGAACTGTGGGTGCGGACTAATCTGTAGATAAGTGAGGTGTCGAGAAGTATGTCCATCAACTCTTTTCTGAGGGTTCGGTCTGATCTTCCACTTTTGGAACCAAGTCTCCAGTCATCGTAGTTCGTACGGCAGGATTCTCGATTCCTCGGTGGAACTTCGGGACGTCACCCAGAGGGCGGTGTCGCCCGCAAATTGCGAGAGGTGGACCTTGGGCACTTCGTGGCGTGAGGTGTCATGGCAATAGAAAATCAATAGGAGAGGGGAAAGGATGGAACCTTGAGGAACGCCAGCTTGCGGCGTGTACACCCTGTACTTAGCTTGGTACACTCGCACGCGATGTTGCCGGGCGGTCAGATAACTGTCGATTAACCTGACGAAACAAGCAGGAATTTCGGCGGCTCGGAGCTTAAAGGAAAGCTCCTCGTGCCAGACCTTGTCGAAGGCTTTCTGTCGAGAAATATGGCCATTACGACCGTTTAGAGTTGAAGGCCACGGAGACATCGGTGTGAAGGCGGAAAATGGGGTCCGAGGAATCTGCCAGAACGGAATCCCGTTTGATGCTCTGGGAGGAGATTGTGCGCGTCTAGGTGTGCTCGGAGTCTATTTGTCAGTATCCCCTCGAACACTTTACCTAGAACGTTGATGAGGGAGGTAGGTCGATAAGATGATTGGTGCGAGGCTTTCTTGCTTTGGGGATCATGACGAGTGTTGCCTCTTTCCAAGCGGCAGGAAAGTAGCCGCATGGAAGGCAACAGTTAAATATGTGGGTGAGTAGAACGGTGGCTAAGAGTGGTAGGTATCTGAGGGCTCTTCTCGTGAGAGAATCGTTACCCGGGGCGGAATTCTTGGCAGAAGCAAGCGCCTCGTCGGTTTCCTCTTCGAGGATGAGGCTGATGATGTCTGGAAGGTTGTCCGGAGGTTCAGGAGGAGGCACGTAGAGGCGAGGAGCGATGTCTGGGTCTAGGCGGACGTCATAGTTGACAGCGCGGAGGGTTTGAGCATCAAAGAGTGGGTTGTCGGGGGGCTGATGGACTTCTTCTAAGACATCGGTGAAGATATTCGCCTTGTCCAGTGGGTCGGCAATTACGTTGCCGTTTTGGTTGAGGTGGGATTCCTGGGTAGCTTTCTGTCCAGTGAGAACTTTGAGTTTGTGGCAGAATCTGGCGCCGTCCCGGTGATCCGGGCTCGAACAAACGGCCGACCAGTTCCAAGGCGCACGTCTTACTTGGGGTGGGATATTAAGAGTAAGGTTTAGGAAAAGGAAACGTGAACCAGGTTTCCGGAGTAGGAAGCTCTGACCCGGAGTTCAAAGAATTGGGTAATGGTAGGAAACAGCATCTTTGTGGATGTGTCCACGTTGGTTTTGCAAAAAGTTGAAAAAAGACAGGACAGGAGCCTTTGATGTAAAATGCACGAGTAATCTGTTGTGAATATTCTATTGACCTGCGCGTAACTTTATGGCGATTTCCTTAATTTCGAGTCAGCTTAGAGAATTTTGTTTGTGTAGTTTCAAAAAGTTTCTTTCCTTATAATTTAAAGAATAATTCCTGGGTATTGCAGAGATTGACAGACAACAAAAATTTCTTGCCTTTTTAATATTAAATAATTCCTCATTGATTTAGTGAATTTAAATAAAAACAAAAAATTCGAAGTTTACTTAATATTAATTTATCTTAGCACACCTTTGCTGAGATCATGTGAAATCAGCATAATAATCTGTACCTAAATCTTCAAATATCTTTGTCACGAGCGCTTTAAATTTACAACTAAATGTGCAATTTGAAATTCAGACGGCTAAAAACATTTATCTTGGTGGTAAAAAACAATAATGGTCCAATAATCAATAAATCGTCACAAAAGAACAAGAATTTATTTCAAAGAAACTCAGTTTTAGTACCTTTCTTATATTTTATTTAAAATTGATATCTGAAAAATCGGAGCTCCCAAAGCATTTTTAACTTTTCCAACGGTATGCATTGTAACAGTTTTTAAAAAATGCAAATAATAATTAATTGGTTCTTTTATAATTTCAGTAACAATTATTCTGAAAGTCCAAGCTAGTCAACATATAGTTTATCCGGCTGAAACAATACCTACCATAAAGATTCAAGCTTATTATTAACCCGTTCAGTCTGTTTTACAGTAGCTATATGTAAATTTGTAGCTTTGTATGGGTAATAAAATCATAAAACCTTATAAAATTACACGTTTAGTAATAACGTTGGGAAATAACCAGGTTTACTTCTATTAACAACACACAACATGAGCTCTAAAGTACATTATCTTAAAATGGTTTATTTTATTTCCAGTACCTCCCCATCAAATGCTCGTGTATGACAATTCTGGGAGGGATGTATCGGGTGTCGTGGGACCTATGGAGGAAGGTTCCGATCTTATCCTAACATGCGAAGTGAGAGGAGGTAAGTTAAATTATTGTCACCTCTTATTTCATTTTTGTCCGTACGACTTTTTAACAAATCCAACGTAACAATGTTTCCGTCATCCAAGTTCGTGACGAATTGATAATTTTACAAGGATTTCGTCCGTCACGTTTTGGGTTTGATTTCTGCCAGATCGTTAAAATTTTATATCTACGTGATTTTTGCGAAGCAGCTGGTAGTAGAAAGTAAAAGACGATGTTAAAGTAGTTGTAGATGGTGACATTTGCAATATTTTATAACCCTTTCTACTCGAGGTCATATTGCAAACCCTCATAAAATGTAAAATGTCTTGTCCCAGGTACGGTCGTTTCGTGACTTTTATAATTACTTAATTAATTTTCGTGCCTCGGTTGAGACCAAATAAGTAAACTTCGTTATGAAACTCGAAGCAAGGTTGATGTAGCTTTGCCGTAATTTTAGTAAATTATACATAAGACCCAAAATTAAAATTACTCAAAATACGGTTGCGAATATTGTTCTAATCAAATCATCCGTTTCATATGTTCGTACTTAAAAAGCAAGAAAAATGAAATATTTTATTTGGCTGCTCGAATTTCAAATAAAAAATGTAAATGCTAGTATTAGGTTAAACGGATGTTTCCGATTTATAGAGGAAACCATATACACAAGGAAAAAGCGATAGATAAAAAAATTTAGTTAAATTATTTATGAAGATGGGGTATGTAGTGCCTATCAGTACGTTTTTCATAATAAATAAACCGTGGGAACCAGCAGAACGAAGGCAATAGTCGTAATAATTAATAAGATGTAAGCCAGACTCTGTCAGACCCTTGGCAGTCACTTGAAGGCAACGGTTAATACGTCCACAAGGAGCAGTTAGTAAAGTAGTTCTTTTCACCTTCGTTCCCTTTTAACAATTCGTTTGGCTCATATTCTACGGGTTATTGTACATACTGATTTGATTAAATTTTCAACTCACTCCTGCAGTACTTAATCTGTTATGTCTTCGTACCACTTACTTTTAATGAATGCTACGGGTTTTGAAAGCAGAAAGGAAACGCGAACGAGAATCGGATTTGTAATATCAAATTAGATTAACGTAATTAGGAGAAAGATGTGGTGCGTGCTTACGTGTGTAGAAGTGTCTTTGAAAATTAAATTGTGAAGATGTGGCTGCGTAAAGTGAGCATATCGTTTAAAGTATGGGAAATTCTCAAATCAAAGAAGACATCTCCGGAAATTAGAGCAGTTGCATAAAATTTGATCGAGTTTATAAAACAAAGGAAAAAAAGAGAATTAAGAGCTAAAAGGCGAAATAAAATGACTGCTAAGAAATGCCCAAAAATGGTTTTCTGTATCTTCTGCCTTTCCTTCAGTTTTGGTACTCGAATTTACTTAAAGCGAAAACACAAAAATTAAATCTTAACGGATAATAAGAAACACAATCTACACATCTTCAAAACAGGAGCCTTCAATCATTCTCATGAACAAGCAAAAAAAACTAAGAAGAGCATAAGAAGAGAAATGACTCAACTACTTGAAAATCTACCACAAGAATTCTTTTTCTGTTTGTTTGTGTTTTAATAAAATTTACCATTTATCTTAAAAGTCACAGACAAAGAAGACGTAAAGCAAGCAGCAAAAATTTCATCAACTGCAACTACAAAAGCTTGTTGTGGCTTCTTAGATTTTTATTCTCTCTGGTATTTGCTTCTTCTTTGCCTCTTAAACTCTAAGGCAAAAACCGTACCGGTTTTCAACCTTCTAGTGTGGGACTTGTTAGGATATTTTCTTAATCGTATATTAACAGTGTACCCTACAATGTGTTTTACTAGTTGTAGATTTATTTGTAAACTGTTTATTCTCTCTTGCTTCTTATTCTTTTTCTTCTTCAGTTTAAGGTGAATTCCGAACCATCAGAAGTGTTCAAAAGCAGAAAGACGAAGTTTCTTGGTAAATTATACCTCGATGATTGCCCTTGATTATCTTCTGAGGAAGAAGGGATTTTAAAAACTCAGTGGAAATTTCGGTTGGGAATCAAACCCAGACAGTTCTATTAGATTAACTCATCTACTGCCGTTTACCTCTTCTCTCTATTTCTTTTAATTTAGGACCTAATCGTATTATTTCCATCTTTGCCTCAATTGTCTTCCACTGATGCCGATGTCCAGCTATCTCTTCATCGTTTCGGTGGTCGTCCTACTGGTTGTTTTGTGCTGCTGCAGATTTTAGTAGGTGTGTGTGGTCTCTCCAGTTTCTTCTTGGATACCGCATACATCGCGAATATTTTCATTTCTACGTAGGGTAGGGTTACTCCAGCGATACTCCTCAGAGTCTTCATTTCCGTTGTTCACATAAAACGTTTGGTTGTAGTTGTTTCAGCTCGTGTCTCCGTTGTGTAGGTGAGTATCGGTTGCACACATGTTTTATAAATTCGCACTTTGCTCTCTATGGCCATGTCCTTATTTCGCCATATTACGTTTATAAGGCAACCGGAGAGTGTCGCTCCCTTTTGGTGGTGGTGTTTTGTCTCTTGAAATGTTGACCTTCAGATATTTGAATTTTCCAACCTGCTCGATTATTTGATCTTCTATGACGAGCTTGCAACGGATGAGGCGTTTCGAGATCACCATAGATTGGGTTTTCTGAGTTGATATTTTCATGTTAGATTTTTTCGAGACGTTGTTTAATTTAAACAACAATCGCTGAAGATTGTTCTCATTTTCTGCTAACAGTACCAGGTCGTCTGCATAGCAGATAACCTGAAATCTGCTCCTCTCCATACTGTATCTTATGCTAGTTTCTTTTACGTCCTTTCCTATTTGGTCCATAATAACATTGAAAAGTGTAAGACTTATGTAGGCTATCCCCTTGTCTTATACTTGATGGTATGGGAATTTCGTTGGTCAATCCGCTTCTTGTCTTTATCTGCATTGTATTGTTTTTGTTGAGTTGTTCAATGACCTGTAGTATTCTGTAGTCTATTCCATTGTCATTAAACACTTTCAGTGTGTTTTTGAGGCTTACCCGGTCAAATGTTTGCGTGAAATCCACAAAACATATGAAATTCTATGGCTTTTTCTGCTAGCTGTCTTGATATGAAAATACCATCTATTGTTGAATTATCAACCCGAAATCCTTGCTGTTCTTTGCTAATTCCGATCTTTTCGGTGATTCTTAGTGACCTCTGTAGTTTTGGGGTAATCTCTTAGATCCCTTTTTTAAAATTGGAATAGTAATTGTTTTTAGCCATTCATTTGGTTGACAACTGTGTCCGTTCCCGAAGATTTCCCGTTTTTAGTTTGTGCACAGCAGTGATAACATCTTTCAAAGAAATGATGTCCGCTTCACTAATATTGTCTTTGTTTTCGTTTGCTGTAATTGTTCCTGCTCCATCCGTATCTTACACAGTGGACAGATATAAAGTTGCTGAAATGTTGGGTCCACGCTTTATTGCTGATACTGTTTGTCGCTACTTTCTCATTAATTGGCTTTTTTCTTGCCCTTAGCATTGCCCAAATTTTCTTTTGACCACCATAGTTATAAGTCGGACTTTATTGTTTTGGTGAATTTTGTCCAATACTCTTCTTTTATAATTGATATTCTAATATTTGTTCCTCCCGTCTTTGTATAGGTTGAAGCGTGCAACTGTTTTGTTGTTTCTGAATTGTAAATAGGATTTTCTTTTTTTATTTGCCAGTGATTTTATTTCTTCACTAAACTAGGGTTTTGTGTTTCGGTTTGTCTCGATTTTAATCGTTCTAGTTCCCACGGCTTCTTTTGCACTATTGAGTATGTTAGTTCTAATTTTCTCCCAGGCTCTTTCTACACTGTTCCTAGGTATAATTGTGCTTTGAATAATTTTTTCCGTTGTCTTTGCTGGTACAGAGTTTTCGTACTATCGTTATTAAAAGATTCAATATTAAATTTTTCTTCTTTGGGTTGTTCTTCTTTAAAACCGTTTTGTTGGTTAGCGTCACATCTCAGTTTACAGAGAATGAGTCTATGGTCTTCTATCCCTAGGGTAGCAGAGCTGAAGATTCTAACATCTAATATTTCCTTTGGGTGAATTTTTCTATTCGTTATTGTATAATCAATTAACTAATTCTTGTCCTCTACTGTTTCTCCAAGTGCCACTTGTGTGGGTAGAACGTATTGTTAATTCGGAGCTCATTCTGTGCGCATAATTGTAGAACCATTTCTTCATTGTCATTCAGGAGGTTTTCGTTATACCTCTGAGTCATTCCTGGTATTACATTGTTTCCAATTCTTCAGTTGAAGTGACTCATGATAGAGAGTTTGTCGATGTCGGATACGTACAAAAACAGTGTCGGCATCACCTATAGCATGAATCACAATGTGGCCATTCGCTTCTAGGTGTTTTCCAAACATGGTTATAAAGCACTGTTTGTTTTTATTATTAGAAAGAAAGGATTCTTTGCCAATAAGAAGTGGAGAGTTCGCTGTAAATTTCACTGTTAATAATGATTGTTTTGTGCGTATCTAATGCTCTACATCCTTTGTATTGGCGATGCCATAGCCATCAAATGCAATTGTTCCAGCTTTATATTGCTTAGCAGTATGGTTGCTCTATAGTTGTAACATCTGAAAATTTTCCTGATTTTAGCCATGGCAATTTGTGTAATAGTGCACCCCTGTCAAGAACATACGATGTTTCCGCAGGTAACATGTAATTTAAACTACTTGCTATGTCATCTACAATTCTTGCCAATGATGATTTGTAACTTTTTCTCAATAACTAAGTGTCTGGTTCAAATAGAGACGGAGGAAGTATAGATAATTAATAACTGAAGTTCTCATTTAACTTTTGCAGATCAGGGTTTACAGACAAACATACCAGAATTCTTTGGGTGAGGAATCTTGTATCGGTATGTTGAATAGCTCCGTCAATGACAATACCTTATATTAATATGATCATAGTGACTGCTTGATCCTTTTTAACCATGGAAACAGAGGTGAAAGCTTTTTCAGTCCGTTTGGATTGGATTCGAAGTCCAATGAACTTGGCTATATCTGCAGTTACTTTGTGTTGATTGGCTACTAACCCACTGAAAATATTATGTAGCTCAACGCATTGTGAATCAAATGGATTGTGCTTCCAAAAATTCAGGTAATGTTAGAAAATCCTTCATATCTCTAGATGTTCTAGCATCGGATACTTTAATGTGCTGCTCACTGCTAACACGGGAAACATCAGTAAGCAAAAATAACTTTACAGCATGCTGGGTGGCCTAATATCCATGAAGCTCGTTTACTATCATCCATGCCTCTTCCACGTGTTAACCCACCTCAACTTTTCGTCGATCGCATTAAGGATTGTTCGATGAACATATCTATCCATATTCCAGTCCACCATCTAGTGTCTACGAAGAGTGAAATAACCAGCACTCAACAAGCTATAAATATCTCCATAGTTTTTTCCAGTTTTCGCATTTGTTGTAGATATACCCCGGCACATTTGGCATAGTTATTGTGCCCTGCAGCTACAAAGAAAGGCAGCACGTGCTCTACAGCTTACAAATGCATTTTCAAGTTTCCTGTTTGTTCAACCTAAATAAATACCTTGGCAATGTTAACCATATCTAGATACATACAGTTTCGCTGTCCTACTTTGTACCTTTAAAAAGTTTTTTCTTCTTGCGATTCGGAAGACAACTTTAGCACTTCCGTAAAGGAACTTATTTCAGAAACTGTTATATCTCCATTATACACCTTACCGTAAAGCTGTATGAAACTTTGAAAATTTGGCAAACTTGGCTATATTTCATTTGTATTCATTGTTGTAAATTACTGTCCAAGACATTCCAGTATGAGTCCTCTAACACTTCTTGAATAAGCTTTACCTGTAAGCATATGTGAGACTGTGTTTTCTGCGTAAATAGTCTTTAAGGTTTCTTCTATTCCAGATCCACATAGCAGTTGACCAATAGTACCTAGATATGACATCAGTGTATGGAAGCCACCAAGACAAATTAATTTGTTTGGAAACTTTTCGGGTTTACTGCAAACTACTTCCATAGCCTTAATCTACAGGCACTGATCAAATGTTACAACTGGTAAAGCTATGTTGAGTTTTTCTGCTTCCAAACATATAAACCTCAATGTCGTATCAACACAGCTGTGAGTTGCTGGATTCATGTCAATCATAGGTAGATAATTACGACATTTTGCATGTATCCATTCCAACCAGGCCGTGGCGTCTTCAATAACTTACTGGTATTTTACAAAAGATCTACTAGATTCTGTTCAATGGGATTTAAAAGCAGTTCTTCAAATATAATTTTGTCATTCTTGATTAAAGAGACTGAAAGAATCTAATTTCTATTATTCCTTCTGCAGATATATCAGCAGCTTTAGGCCAGTTTTTCCAACGCAGGACCTTCTTCTCTGACAATATATTCGGTTTTTCACCAAGTGGTCCGGATTTGTACATTATAATTCCCATTCCATGGAAAATGTTGTGACCATCAGTGGTAGCAATGTTGTGGTCTACATTATTGCCTATCCACTGACAGAAATGACCTGGTGAAACATCAAAATTCTGTGATCTGTTTATTATTCCAGACTGCAAATACTTTTTTACTTCATCATATGATACACACAACCCAAGTCTGTAAAGCTCATCTACAAGTAAACGAGAACTGAGGTCTCGATGAAGCTGCACACCAACACTAAGGACGATTGGACTTATAAGTGATCTGGGTCTTAAAGCTTGCACCAAAGCCTATCCAATGGAAATCTTCTTTAAATCACATGCTTTAGTACCAGCGATGATATCCAAAAAATGTTTTTAAGATGGCGGGCAAAAAAACCCAGATTTTTCTAGACCTTTAGTATGTCAAAAAGATACCAACAACGAACTAAAACATTGAAACTCCGTCTTTGTGGGAATTAGTTCCACCTACCACCAATTTTTTTCATACATCAACTGAACATGTAACAGTAAATGGAATTGAAAAATAGGAAATATCTTTGTTTGCTGTAGAAATGCCCTTATTCTCGATGAGGCGTTTCAGACATTTTTCAGGTCATCTCAACTTTGCTTCTTAGTAAGAATGACTGTAGTGCTATTTGTTGTGAAATGTTTGTTGAAAAAACGCTTTGCGTTTCCTTGATCAGCTGTAGTAGAAGCAGCTCTGCGTACGTTTCCGAACTATCGTGACTCTTTTAGCGAACTTCTTTGCTTATATTTTTCAATCACAGTTAGTAAAATCGTTTTATGTTCTTGTTCTCAGGTGGATCTGCTGTTTTTTTTTCAACTAATGGTGGCTAGCAAGGGTCTCTTATTTTCTTTTGATACATAAATCATCGGTCTGTATTTGACGTGGCACCTGCCTGAATATGTCCATATAACTTTATAGATGGACTTATGAGTTTCTCAATCACATATTTAACAACAACTATTACAAAACAATACAACCCCGCTGTTGTCGTATCATTTCATGCTTTTCCTTCACTACTCGGTACCCTATTTGGAACTCGGGTTGCTCATTATAATTTCCAAATCTCATTTCTACTGCCTTTATAGAAAGATTATTTTGTTAAATCTCTCTTGAATGTGCCACTGTAATATTCAAGTCTTATCTTAAAACAAACAATAATAATCATTTGTTGATTGGCTTTGTTGCCAACACCAAACTCGGAGTGGTAGAACACCTTGAATCAATGATCTGTACAGGAAACAACCGGACTGATCTCATTGCAAAGACTTAGGCCTAAAACGCAGCTTTAAACATTGCTAGAAGCGATTTGGTTAGCGAAAGGTAATAAGAAAATAAAATACTCATATCAAATAGAATCAAAACTCTTGTGTTTGGCATTTGTTAATTAATAGTATAAAGATTATTCATTTGGCTGTAAAAAACGAATTAAGATGTTTCATTTACATGATTGAAGATAAAAAAGTGCCAAAGTTGAAATTTTCCTTGAAAACAACTACAGTTTTGATTTACCATACTTCGAAACAAAGCAAAGCTGGTGAAAATGAAAAAGTGTTGCAATGGATCGCTAATTTGCGTTTCAGATAAAACCTTTAAACTTAAAGAAATGGAGTTCTGATAGAACAGTGTCAAATTAAGTGTTCAATTGGAATTAATAATTAAACTGGGCTACAAACAAAACAGAATTTTCTACTTGATCATGTGAAAATAGAAATGGATTAGTAACTCTAATTCTAAATATTGTAAAAAACGTTTACAACCAGTCTGAAAATGGATAATTACAAACAATAATTGTGTTTGTAAAAGTAAACGTGTATTTGACATTTATCTATAGCAATCCGGGTCACCACCAGTAATTGCCTTCGTTCATTAAGAAAATCTGCAAAAAGGAACTATTAATTAAGTCATCGCTCTGTTTACTGCTTTACCTGTTACTTCAATGAAATTATTAACAACTGAAAAGTGGAGAAAGACAATGTACTCCTACAATTAGTTATAAAACGTTTTAAGGGAAACAAAATAAAATAAGTAAAGAGAGATTTCAAGTTTTAATTGCTGTAATTTGAGGTAATTAAAAGATTTGTTTGCAAAAAAAGGAAAATGCTAACCTAAAAAATTTAACAATCGCTACCTACATGCATTCAAGAGGATTTTTCGTTTAACGTCAATTAACTGTAATTACCCAAATGTGATATGATTTCAATACCAGTAACAGAATGTTCGATAACTCTTTCAGAATTTAGTTAAAAAATAAAAAAGAGAAAAGTAAAAAAGATTGAATTCGGTATGAATTGAAATTTGTAACAGAATAGCAGAAAAGAGGCAAAAAGTTCTCACATAAAAAATCGCGAGTGGAGTCTGGAAAAAATACCGTGACCTATTAAAATCTCTACAAATGGATGCATAAATGTGTGTTCCTAATTTTAATTTAAAAATTCCGTTATGCGAAAAGCTCGGCGCGGTTTGTTTGTAGTGCGTGACGACTTACATTAAATTTTTCGTTGGGGTTTAAAGGTTTGCTCTATCTGGTAATTGCAGGAAACGCCGACATTTGTTTTACTTAGCCCATCTCAACGACTATCTTGAAGGAGGAATACAAACTACTTGTAATTCATTAGGTTCTTTTCCCCCATGCGGTTGCTTATCTGATAAACATCTAATCTGGAGTCGACGGTGCTGCTACCACGAATCTCTCGTCCTGTCTACCTTTACAGCTTTGCCATAACATATAGGTGGGTGGTAGGTATAAGGTACACCTGCCAGTTCGCGTGTCCTTCGTTATCGACCGGTGCCCGTCCGAAAGCGGCTTTAATGTTCCCGCTTCGGCTTCGCAGGCCGTCCGATTTAACCGGAATAAAGTGTAAGGATTTGTGTATTATACCTACTTGTGCCGCTGAAATTGCCACGTGGCTCTTCCATAATGCGTTTTAGATGATGGGATTCTAGAACAACAGACCGGGGACAAAAACGATGACTTGAGAGTAATAGAATCGCGTCGAGAGGAAAAAACTAGATGTCGACTTTATATAAAAAAAGAACTTTAGTCGCTCGCCCCATTTCCCGGTTTATGTTTACATTTTAGCAGATTTTCCCCAACTTCATTTTTCAAATATCCTTGAACGATGTTTTCGACGATTTTCAGGTCGTCCACCTCCCACGGTAACGTGGTTTATTAACGACCGAATTGTAGAAGGTCATCTAGAGCCTACTCGTAATCATGTGATGGTGAATCGCTTGGTAGTTAACGGCGTGAAAAGGGAACACCTCAACTCCTCATACAAATGCCAGGCGAGCAACACGAAGCTTATGATGCCGACAGAAAAAATGGTCAGATTAGAAATGTTACGTGAGTATAGGCCCCGAGCTTGAATCTCCCTCCTTTTACCAATTAACGCTTTTATGCCTTTTACAGTGCGCCCGCTCGGCGTTCAAATACTCCACAAACCGAAACAAATGTTGGCCGACGAAGAGTACGTCGTCACTTGTCAAGTAACAGGTTCTCGACCACGGGCAACCATCGCTTGGATAAGAGATAATCGGAAGTTTCGAAGGGGAAAGGTAAAAATTCATTAATTCTCAAAACAGAATGTGTCACGCTTAATACCCACTAAAACACATTTTCCGTTTTTAAATGGGGATATCACAATCACAGGACATTATCGTGTCTGTCTAGAGACAGTTACGTATACCATTTTCTTCTCAACAATACCGGCAATGTAATCTCTAGGGCTTATTTGTTCTGGGACAAACGGGAGCTTCATCGTGTTTTTATGTTTACTTATCGAAAGCGAAAAAAGGGAATACTCATAGAATTCCGCTGTGTGACGTTTGTTCGAATTCGTTCGACATTATTGTCAGGAAACACGTGCGTGTTTTGGAAACAATATCTGTTTTTCTAAAGAACCTAACGTTCAAAGAATATAATGATGTATATGTGTGTCTACATATTCTAGATTGTAGAAGGAGGCAATGAGACAGTGGTGTCGAGCACAGTGACGTTCGCGCCGGTTCCGGAAGACGACGGCACATTCCTGAAGTGTTTGGGTGACAACCCAAGTCTTCCGGGCGTAGGCCAAGAAGATTCCTTTAAGTTGAACATAGTGTGTAAGTAAACGACATTTTATATTCTTTGTAGGAGTTTTGTTTCTGTTTTCTACTATTAGAGCGTTAAAATTCGCATTATTATAAGAAATATCGACCCGATACCTGCCTGCGTGTAGAACCACACCTGGGCCTCTCAGCGTTCCACCGATGTTATGTAAAACGTGTATGAAAATATTAAAGTGGTTTAGGTTTATTTACGATGTCTAAATTTCTACCTTGCTTTCTCTATAACGCTTGTATTTGCATAAAACGCGCATCGCCGCTTTTTCATTATATTCCGGACAACGTAACAACGATTTTCATCTTATTAAGAATGCGTGGAATTGTATTTTGCTTCCGTTATAACTTCGTGGCTGACAGGTATTTGTTCAATTCGTCGTTTAACATTCTACCTGAACTAAAAAATTCCTCCTGATTCTTGTAAGAATTCTTCGAAAAGCAATCAGGAACGAGCGAGCGTGGCTTTATTAAATGTGTGACATTTTATTTAATTTCCATCAATTATTAAAGAATTCCCGCTACAATGTGGTTAATAAGATCGTCCCTGAATAATTTAGAAAATAAATAAGGAAGGTTATAGACGTATACGTATTTTCCTTTATAATTCAAGGCATAGCGAATTCCGTTGAACGTAAATTTCTTAGTTAGGTAGTATCGATTTTAAAATTATAACGACCAAACTAGTGGTTACCATTATAGTAGAGAAGCAATGTGTCATCGTCGTAATAAGGTGTATCTAGATGAATGAAGGAAGTTGCTCAGGTGGGTCAGAATACGTTGCCGCGCTAATACAGTTTACTGCCTCCGTTCTTGCATATGAGAATAACGGACGTGGAAGTGCTGAATAATGTATGCGTACATTACACACAGGCGATGTAAATACCACTTTGAGGCTCCATTTTCTTCAGACGATACAAATTATTGGCACGAATATGGGAAGATGCCAATTTTTATCTTCTGACGGAAAAGTTCCACTTATACCAAAAGAATATCTTCTCGCATAATTCTAAAGAGAGCCGAAAACCCTCGTCTCGTTATTCTTAAATGCTCTCGATGGCTTGTTATTTGTTTGGTTAATGTTTGCGGTAGAGAGGAAATCGAATTAATTGCTACTCGCGGAAACGAGCGATTTTATAAGCAATACATAAATTGTATTTCTGGACATGAAGGATTTTGAATATTTATGTGTTTAGCAAAGTAATTTATTCATAATTCGAGATTACTCAATTTACGGTGAGGTTAATAAATCTGAAATGTTTTGTACCTTTTAGCGTATTATGCAATTACAACTATTCTTGCAATCGCAAATTGCAATGGTCTAAACCGGTTTTCTCTCTTTATTCGTTTTATAACCAACTAGGTTTACCTCGAACACTTTGTTTCTTTTCTCTTCCCATTCAAATGTAACGATCTAATAAAGACGGAACGATATTAAATGGAATTGTTTTAGTTTTATCCCATCCAAAGCGGTTTTACTAGTTCCCCAAGCGTCAATTTTGAACAAATGCATTAGAGATGTGCCCAACGAAATGTTTGGGTATTGACAATCGTATTGCTGTATTTCAACATGTACCTACATTTTACAAATTCAACCGCTAACAAAAAACTTTTCTCTTGTTCAGCCTTCCATGCAAATAAAACTAGTTGTATTTTTAAGAATTCCCTGTTGTACAGCAAAAAAAAACTCTCAATCCGGTTCTGACGTGTGAAAGTTATCTTTTAAATTGAAAACTACTAAGAAACAAAGCAGGGAACGTATATCACAACGTTTTAGTTCAGCGTAACATTTTCATCTGTTCGAGAGGAGAAACAATACTGCGTATATACATCCTTGGCAACCAGCTTAAGGGCTGCGACAACTTAGATTGACAGAAAAACTGCTTCCCTTTGGCCATTTTTTGTTATTTTAGAATAGCAAAGAAAAACAAATTTCTCAATACTAAAGTTTAATATCGAACTGACTCCAATTCTTTTCTTTTAACTTCAGTGGATTTTATTTGATTTTTCAAGTCAATTTTTATAACCTAGAAATCTTGCTTTATTAAAAATCAATAAAAAGGTTTCAGTTAGAAAATCTAAAAAACTGCCCTTACATTTTAGAGTAAAAATAAATTTATCTTTTAGATGACATGATTGCCCATTAATATTCTCTCTTCAATTTACCAAGGAACGCCTTAACGTTTATCTTGTCCGTAACTACTAGCAGAATTTCACTTTCCATCATTGTGCTTTGCTTGACAATGTAACCACCTAAATTTCACTTGAGGTTTAGTTGTGTGTATAATTTAATGTTCCCAAAACTTTTCCAACTAGCAGAACACTCCAGTATCATGATTCATCATCTATTTATCTGATCTTCTATTGAAACAATAATGTTTACTTACAGTTGACTTTAAAATTCAAACCCAATCAAAAAGTAGGGAAACAAAGTATCACTTGAATATAAATTAGAATACATCAGTTGCCTCTTTTAATTTAGAAATAAAATTATCATTCGATCAGAACTAGTTACAATAAATTACTGAAAACATTTAATGTTCAGTTTTATGTTTAAGATCTTAGCATTAGTCTTACGTCATATTATTGTAGGAAGCTCAAATTAGACATAAACTGTTTTATTGCTTTCTGTACTATGTTGAGAACTTACAACAACTTATCACATTCATTGTAGGGTACAGTAATAATGTTTGTTGTTGTAGTAATTTCGTTTTTTGAATACTATAATAATTTAGGTTATCTGGAAAGTAATGTGTGTTTGATTATTAGAAGACAAGTTTGTAAAAATGGCATATTGTGTTAAAAAAAATAAAATAAAATTGCAAAATTGACGTAAAAATTTTCCTGCTGATAAAAAAGTTAAATTATTTTATTGAACAAGTGCTTGTCTATTCTAAATGAGTCATCTCATCTAAAACAAATTACTTGAGCCTGCAATGTGTAGCTTTTTAGCTTTTTCAGCTCTTTTACTTGTGACTACTCGATATATTACTAATTGTCAGTAAAACATACAACTCTTGATATAAAGGAATAGCACTAGCATTAATTTTTGTAGATGATTATTTGGGCAATTATTATTGTTTTTCTAATAGAGGCATCTTATGTGTGTCAACTGGGACCTACCTAAACAACAAGTTGCGCTATTACAGAAATCAATTACTGAACGGGTGCAAAGCGTTTACAAAGACGCTTTCAGGCAGGTCTCTCAAGATTCCGCCTTCGGGCTCGGTCGTAGGAGATTCTCCTTTCATGGCAGTTGGACTGAAAGTTGTCCTTCCATGTAGTCCTCTTGATCGTGTCCCTACAGGCCTGGCTTCAAACACTCTCTTGGGAGTACCTAGTTTCATGCATTTTATTAAAGTGATGACCATACAACCTTAGCTGGCTATCTTTTATCATTTCTTCCATTAACCGCACTTCCAACCTCATCTTTATCGTAGTGTTCCTAATTCTATCACGACTGGTTTTACCTGTCACCTTCCGTTACTCGAAGAGTTTTTCTGATGTGCTTTGCTGTCAGGGTCCAGGTCTCGCTTGAGCAGCGCAACGTAGGAACAAACTCACTTTTGTTAACTACCAGCATTTTAGTCTCAGTAACCTCTCTTTTTCTTACAAGTTTTCTGTTCATGGCATAAAATAATTAATTCGCTGAAGCTATCCTGTTATGAAGTTTCTTTTATATTTTTCCATCTTGGCTAATTTGCGCTCCCAGGTACTGAAAGCACTTTACCTGTTCTACATTTTCACCTCTGAGTGTAATATAGTGCAATTCCTTATCTCTCGAAATGCTTAGTTTCAGTCCTTTCTCTTGCAGGTCTTCTTCTCCTATGTTTATATTAATCTGGATGTTTTCAAGTGAATCAGCAAGGACTACCCCGTCTGCAGTAATGGCTAATGAAGAAATCTTGACTGGTGCTAGCTTCCAGTTGCCAGCCATCAGGTTTTTACGTCTTCTCTCACAGTCTTTGATCACACTATCCATTACTATAAAAAATAGTAGTGGGCTCACCACATCTTTTTGTCTTACATTTGCAGTGATACTGAGCTCTTTAGAAAAACAGAAAAACGTCTTCAGCTAGCTTGACAATCTTTATAAAAACTCTTTATTCTGACTATTATCGTCTCCTAAACATTATGTTCTTTGAGGGATCTCCAAATAACATTCCATGGTACACCATCAAGTGCCTTTTCTAAATCTATGAAGCAGAAGTAGAGCTTCTTTACGTACTCATCACTTTTTTTTAATCATATGCCGCAAAGTAGAGATTAGATCCTGGGTGCTACGGTTTGGTCTGTAACCACACTGCCAGAGCCAGAGTATTTTCCACCTTTTTGCTTACTCTTGAAGATCCGACTATATAACTTTCTTGGAACACTTAATAAAGATATTCCCCTGTGATTGGTACATTCTTCTCAAACAACAGGATTGTCGCAAAAATCTTCTAGTTCTCGGGTATCTTTCTAGTTTCCCATGCCAGATTCATAACTTCCAAAAGCACTTTCTTCCTTTTTATATCCAGGTGCTTCATTACTTCAGAAGCAATGTGATCCTCTCTGGTTGCTTTTCCTAATTTTAACTTCTTCATAGTAAACTGAAGCTCCTGGAGCTGTCAGTTGCGATTCAGGATTTGATCCATCTTTTGATATGTCTTCCTCCTCTATTTGAGTTCCTTATAGTAGCTCATTAAAGTGCTCTCTCTATCTTTCCATTATTTTCCTCTCTTCTCTTCTGTTTCCATTCCTTATTTTTTAGAAACTTAAGTGGACACTCTGCTTCCTTTTTCATATTTTTAAGTACCTTATAAAAAGGTTTTGGTTATTCCCATGAATCTTCAAGATTATTTCCAAGATGTTCTTTTAGCTTGCCTTACTAACTTTACAGTTGTTCTGTCATTTTTGTCTGTTTCATAATGCTCTCCCATATTGATTGCCAAGAACTCTTTCTATTTCTTTTTCTTTACTGTCTCCCGCACTACGGTATTTCACCATCTTGTTTTCTTTTTAGGCTGACCACACTTTTGTTTTCCACAAACTTTCACTGTAGTTTCCAATAGAGTTTCTTTAAACATGATCCACAAATCTTGCAGGCAGTTTTCTTCCCTTCTTGCAGCACTGTTCTCTATCTTCTATTCCACCAGATTGTAATATCTTTCTTTAACGTTTTTTTCCTTTAGTTTATATGCGTTAATCTTTCCGTTAGGTTTTTTCCTCTTCTTTTTCTTTCTTGTTTTTTTTCTCTAACTGCTTGTTTACGAGGTTTGCGATGATCATATGATCCGACCCTATCTCGGGTCCACTGTACACTCTGGTATCTCTCACTCAACTGCTGAGAGTTTGATTTTTTACAATGTAATCTATAATTGATTTTTCATTCAAAGCTAGTTCCTCCCGGGTATATATGCGAATATCTTTATGGACATGTAAGCTATTAAAAATCGTGAGGTTATTCAACAAGCAGAACTGCAACAGTCTTTTACTATTGTAATTTTTCGTGTCTTCTCTAGAACTGCCAATTACTTGATAAAATCCTCACATACAATTCCCTACCCTGCTATTTATATCACTTATGATAATGACCTCTCCAGGAGCCGTTTCCACCACTCTCTGGAGATTATCACAAAACTGTTGCTTTGCGTCAACCAATCCATCTTCGTTTGGTGCGTAAGAAGCTATTAATGTCAGTACACTATTGTCTGCTTCTTTCAACCTATCCTTTCGCTGATAAACTCACAGTGTTGTACCTTCCTTGACGGAACTCTGTACTTCTCGATCCATCTGTATGTAGCTTTGGCTTTTCTGCTTTGTCTCCGACACGGTCAGCACGGATACTCCCATTCTTTCAACTTACTCTACTAATTCATCTTCCTTATCAGCCACTCTTCTGACATTCCAAGTGCCAAATTTTAGGAGCCTATTTCCTTGCCAAGTGGTTGCCTTAAACATCTGCCCGGGGAAACTTCTTTGTAGTCTTTTAACCAGTTAGATTTGAATGTGCAGAGGATTGGTTGATTTGATGAAAGGGCTGTTTTCTTAATAAACTTGTCAAGCCAACTTCCCAGTTGCTTCAAGAGTAGATTTTACCTTTACTCCTAGAGACGGATATACGAATTTCTCCCTCTGGTTCCAGGTGTATTCTCTTATCCTTTCTTAACACGGGCTTGGGACCAGCTATGGCGGAGTCAGAAATCAAATAACAATCCCAAATCATTGTTCAAAAAACGGAATGGGATCTATGGAACACCCAATCTATCTTGTGAAAACAGGAAAGGTATCTTGAAAATAATAATATAATGACTAATAAAATTAATAAATTAACCAAGAATCGTGGGTACAAGATAAAAGTATTAACAACAAAGAAATGTTAAGAAAGTCACAAACTTGCTAGGCGATGATATTCATCCTGATGGACTTATAGATCTGTGCATCTGTCAAGACATTAACCAAACGCCTAAAACAAAAAACAAACACCGGCACGCTCATACAAGAGAGTCGACTTTTAATCATTCTTTTTCCTTATTGGATAAATGCTAGATTAAAATGTAGATTTTATTAATTGCTATAAAAAACCAACAACTACCTTGCAACGAGATACAGGTTAAACTGAATCTGTTGCTAATTCTACTGCAATACCAAATTCCATAATACCTCCCATTATAATTACGAAGAAAAATAAATGGATTACATTATCCAAAGAGTTCACTCAACTCAAAATAAATTTCTCCAAAGCTAGAAACCTCCCTGACGGAATTCGTGTGCAACCCGTCAGTGGAGAGGATTATCGAAATATGATACACTACCTTGACGATGACCGGGTATCCTTTTATACCTACCAACGCAAGGCAGACAAACCAAAAGACCAACCAGCTAACTGCAAAGGTAGCCACCCAGCTAGCTATCGTGGCTGCCCTTGCTTCCCCAAATTAGCCACCGAAAAACCTATGGCCACCAGTTCTGTATTGCCACCAACCTTACCAGCTCACAATCTCCTACCATCCTCAACGTACCACTTGAAGAATTCCAAGGCAGCAAATACAACTGACCCTAAAACTTACGCCACTGTACTACAATCTCAACTTCCAGCCTCAAGACCTACAAAAACTACTCAACAGACGGCCCCTAACGAAAACACAACAATCATACATCAACTACTGGACAATGCTGCCTATACCAACAACCACAACTCCTTCAACAAATACTAACCCTAGCCATCGACGCTATTAACCACAAAGACACACAATAAACACAACAATGTGACTACTACTTCAACAACCATTGACATTCTAAATTCACCAAACCCCAATCAGACGTTAAACAAACCGCGGGCAGTTATCTAACCCCACACTCCAGCATCCCACCAAGTCATCACAAGTCATGGAAGGTAGAGTTTCTAAATCAGGTACTTCTACATCCAATTAAAACAAAAACAAAAAATAATTACCCAATCAAACAGGTTCTACAGAATTTGACAGGATTAAATTCCTAGAGCGTTGTCAATAACTTTCGTTATCACGATGTAATTATAGCCTAATGAAAAGAGGACTAATAAGCAGACTGGGATATCTAAATTGAAAATTAGGACAAATAGTGGTTTCCAGATAAGCGAGAACGCTTTTTTTCAATAAAACAATAAGAATAAACTAGAAATTTATACTGGGTGTTTTTCTCTCATACAAGGAATTAACAAAGAATTCTCAAAATGATTTAATTAAGGAATTAATAATATTTAAAAACTAATATTAATGATAATAATCTGTCTGTAAAGCACACAGGGGCGGAAAGAGTAACCTGAAATGAAAGTACATACGTGTCACAAGGTAAAGAATCAACTGCAAAAGTAATGCTATACAGCGACCAAAAAAATTGATAGTTACAATTTTAAATTATAACTTTGATTATAAATAAGTAAAACAAAAAAGTAAACAATTATTTGTTTTCAGCAATAAATTTCAAATATTTAAGTACTAACTAAAATACATACGCCACAAGAGTCTGATCAATAAAGCTCATAACGGTACTTAACTAAACTAAATCTAAAGCAAATATTTACATGGGCTTCAATAGACTAATTTTAACACGACAATGGAATGTTGTGTTTGTCATAAATAAATAAAATTGTAAGTATCTATTTTCTAGTGGAGAATAAACATACATTGTTTTTATCTATCGATTGTGCAATGAAAATTTAGTCAAAGGATATAAAAATAGACATCAATCCGTTTTCAGAACATCACTTAGACGTTTGCGCAGCACTGGAACAGCCACTCCTCAAAGTTCTATTGGTCCATATCAGATTAACATCCCAAATGAAAAAAACAAGCGTTATTGACGCTGTAATGGAAAATCTTCAAATTAACACTAGACTTATCACAAGAGATTTAGGTCTACAAGGTTCCGTATGACGAGCATTGTACGCTTATCATCGACAGAACGTACAAACAGTCTGAAGATGCTCAACAGCAGTTAGTTTGGTTAGCCTTTTTAACAACACGCACATGCTAATAATGTCATTCCTAAGATTTTAGGGCCAGACAGTTGATTTGATAACACATTACTCTCCTGTTAATGTATTTAATGGCATCCCCAACTAAAACTAAGTTAACATTGCTTTGTAAGGTTGTACAGGAATATAATTTTTAATAAATTGAATTTTCATCTTCGGCAGATCACCTTTGGAATCTTCATAACCGTAATTGCCACAATTACTCTACAGTTATCAACACTTGCAATAATTTGATTAACTATATCCGGGCCCAATAAAATTGCGTTGAATACAATGCATAAGACGCTCAATTTCTGCAAGTGACCGCATCTCTAAATGTTTTGTTATGGTATGCAATGTATGGCAAAAGTCTAACTCTTATAAAGAATAAATTTCTTGTGAAGGTAAATTGTTTGCAGCTTTTTTGTTTACTTGTTTTCGATGTATTTTCTTGTACAATTTAATGTATTTATTATCCGTTTTATATACAGAGCTGCTTGATGAAGCACTTTTATTATCACCTGTGAATTTGCAACTTCCATACTAAATTATACTAGGTAAACCTTTCGATTTCTTTTTTTTTTTGGAGTAAAATATGCGCGCACTTGCGCTCATTGTTGATTTCCAGGGCCTTTGTTCCCAATAGGCCCACTAGGTCTGGGCCCAGGGCCCAATAATGAAAAGAGCTGTTTAAATGAATTGTTTCGGTGCTGGATAAAGCATTGAAGTCAAGTTCTTTCAAAACTGCTTTATGCACTTTCAGAGGTTTTAAGTATTGTTTTACCTTCTGAAAGTTCTTTTTTACTTGCTGCTCGATATTTGAATTTCTTTATAATTGTTTTTGTTGATTTCAGTAATTTGAACGAAATTTACAAAACTTAAAGCGCTTTCAAGGTGCTCCACGCACTTTACGAATGCTTGTATCACTTTTGAGTAATTCAAGCCTTCCAGAATTCTTGAAACCTTTAAACAAGGATTTGCAAGTCTTG
>VTPC01090584.1:0-48163 GCA_011009095.1 Ignelater luminosus
TAGTAGGTATGTTTTGTTTGTTTCTTGGTAATTCTTCCAAATTTTGCCTATTCTGTCTTATTCCCTCAATGTGTTATTTCCAGAGAGACTTTTTGTTCAACTTCAAAAGTAAGTAGCTGAGACAGAAAAATTGTTGTATAAATTCTGAGATTTTCCTGTAAATATATCTTCTTACACTTTATCTCCTAATAAGCTGAAAAGTGATGGATGGTTTCCTTTCAACGTCATTGATACTTTTCCTACAGTCTGTTTTTCATATTATAGTTAATCCTTTGGCTCTTTTTTTTCGTTTAACACATTCAAGGTACCCACCTCTATTAAAATTAAATCAGGTTGTTTCTCGAAATTAATTTTATTGAATTTATTGAATTTCTCATTCAATATTGTAATTAGTTATTACTGTTTTGAATCAGATTTTAAACGAGTCATGTTTTAAAGTTAAATATTAAAACTTTCAATTTTATACCAGAAAGGTGAAGTTTGCTGTTACGGCATAGCTCTGATACGCAGAATATTATTTTGATGGGTTTAAGCACGTCTTTGGCATTAATGACTAAAAGTTGTGCGCTTCCCACAGTTTACAAGTTTACAACTGATCGATTTAGCTCGACATAAATGATTGTAGGTCTTAATTGGAATTTTAATTGTTTTATAAGTAAGGTATATCTCGGAAAATAGCAACAGTCGACTGATTATTTTACGTATTTATGTTGAGATTTTAACAACATAGTTGAAGTTTTTTCTAGTGTGAACTTATTAGAATTTATGACGGGTTATAGCTATAAAAATAATAATTGTCGAAACTTACCTTTTTAGAATTATAAGTTGAACTGTAAAGCGTACAGGAATGAGAATTTTCCAATTATGTAATAAGGATTTGATGTATAAGTGTCAGAAATAATTTAAAACTGGATACTAATAGGGAGAAGGCAATCGAATTGAAAATCGTAAGAATCAAGTTGGGTAGAAAGTGGTATAAAGCAGCATTTGTAATGCAACCCGCCCTCTTTAATATAGTTTCTAAAGAGCGGATTGCGGGATTGTGCGCCCGTTGGGATTTCGGAGGGCGACATTTTCACTGAAATCCAATAACACGCAAATCGTAAATGTCCCCTTCAAGAGTCTGCTGCATAACACGTCCTCACTCCATACTTTGACGCTTTTTCATCTTTTTTCGCTTGTCTTTTCCTTCGTTATCACTATCACGTGTTAAAGCTAGCGGAAATGAAAACAGAAAAAATAAAAATCTAATTGAAACTAAACTAATAAAAGTATAGGAGAAAGGAGGTATATAGGTAAGAAGTTGTGGTAAATGTAAAATTTGTGTGCTTTCACACTGGAAAATCAAACTGAGCTAAAAAGATTTCCCAGGATGATCCTCTTTCGACATCAAGTTACTCTGACAAAAAAAGAGACTTCCTTCGCCAATATAAATTTTTTATTTTTAGGAAAGTAATTGACGATTTATGTTCTAAAAGAGCATATTCTCGTCTTTCAGTTTTTCTCTTGCGGGTAAGAATTTTTGTTGTACTTGATCAAATTATAAGATTTATTTTAAAGCTTTCAGTTTGGCAACGCAAATAATTTAAATATATAGCTAGTAGCGTTAAATCGTCTCTTTTTTACAACTAAAAGAAAATATAATAGGAACGTTTGTTGTACAGGGTGTTCCAACAATCTGAATTTGGAGGACACAATTGTTATTTGTACTAGAAAATGAAAAGAGTTTTTCTAAGAACAGTTGTACAGAACAGTCAACTGCACTTCTGTTTTCTGTATAAGTATTGCTGAACAAATGTAGTCTTAACCATTATTAAATTATTTGTTGTAAAATGTTATCAAGTTTTGCTTGATTTGATCAGTTTCTTTAGTTAAAGGTTTCAATGTCCAATAATACACAAAAAGATAAAAGGCGTGTAATTACATCAGTAAACATTTATTTAACGCAAATTCCTTAATCGATAATAAAATTAATGAACTCTATTTCGAGTTTTAGTTTAATACAGTTGATGATACTAATCTGAGTAACATTTATTAAAATTTTACAACTGACTTAATTTTAACGGCAAATTAAAAATTAAAAAAAACAGACGGATTAATAAAGATCTCTATTTAGTAAATTAACAGCTAAGTTTCTAAAAAGCGAAGAAGGAACATCTGTATTTATCTTTGACTAGAGCTTGTTAACAAGTTTTACGTGATTTCAAGCGAATAAATAGAACACTAATTGCAGTGCTTCTAGAATTTCCCAATAACACTTTTTACTTACTGTCTGCCTTTCCCTGATAATATTTATCTATCCTGCATCCGCGAAACAAAAAAAAAAAAAGAAAACTCGTTGACGTTATTCTCGAGAGCGTGCCTTTGACGCGTGATCGCATTCACGAACCCCGTCCCATGTCCATCTATTTTCCATGTTATTGGTTTGATTCTGCAGTGTCAATACAGACGAGCTCGGCTTTGACTGACTCTCTACAAAGGAATCAAATACATGCGACAATGTTTAAACCACAACGCTTTTGTCAGAGATCCTTTTGTATCGGCTTTTGTGTGGCGATCCACATAATATAAATTTCGCGTGAAATGATGTTGGATTGTTTTATCTTTTCTATTCTGTTTTAAAGTCGCGGTCGGAAAAGTTAAATGGTTGATGTTTTTATCTATGCAAGGGCAATGTAAAGTAGATAGGGCGAAATTCAACGCGACAACCTTCTTCATTAAGCGTGTTGTGTTATTAAATAGTTCATCACATCGTATTACAAAGGCGAAGTGACAAGTGTATACCTACACTGTTTAAACATTTTGAGTTTAGAATTACAAAGCTTGTAAGTTCTGTGTTATATTCTTGCATGCACCACTTAAAATAATATCATTGTGCTTAGGAATTTGTTGAAGTAATTTAACTAAATCTAAATAACAAGGAAGCCTCTTCATCTTTGTGTAGATATACAGGGTGTTTTGTTTAACAGTCCACATGTAGTTATTCGTGAAATACCAAAGCTATCTATTTACCTTACTTTCTTTAAGAAGTTGAAATGGAAAAGTCAATGCTTGATCTTAAGATATTACAAGTTATCTCATTCATACCAGCACTAAGAAACATATGACCGATTAAGACATCGTTCGGTTTATCGTACAAAGGCTTTATTTTGTTCATTAACTCACCTTTTAAATTTAAAAAACTTGGAAACGAAATTTACATTTACATGGAAATTTCTTAAAGTAAATAAAGTTAGTATCTTACAATTTATCTTGTGAACATTATAAAATCAATTGCTCTTATCTTTTGATTTCTTACTGAATGAATCTTGAATATTAATCATATCTTGTACGAAATTCTCAAAAAAATACACATAATACTAAAAGACAGTAGATCAATCTTACTAAGTCTGCAGTACTAGACGTGATAGATTGATTTCTCATATACTAAATAAATTTCGTTTTGTAATTATTTCAAGAAAAATTTGAAAAACGTTTTTCAAATTAATCAAACTATGTACTTTGATTTTCTGTCTATTAACACTTCAGCTAGTAGCAAGTACAAAAGTAATGGAGATAACTCAAAAAACATTAATAATTCGAATGACTGGAGGAAAATGCGTGACAATCTCTCATGATTCTCGAGTGAAGATCATCCATTAATTGCTCAAAGAACAAGAACTAGATAAATGTTATTCGTCATCTGTTCTCTGTATGAAGTAACCCTCACGTTCTCAATAACAAAAAAGAAAAAGATATCAAAATTTCTCTAGTATATCATCGTCCATTTAAACTTAAGGCAATTCTACAATTTATTTTCCAATTTATTAAAAATTTGTTTGCACCTTTTACGAATGTGTTTTCAAATATAAAACGAACGGAAATTATCAAAACATATTTAAAAGCGACTACAAAACAACACGTAAAGATAAAATGGCAAAAATTAGTAATTTTTCATTTTTTATTGACAGCTCAACAACAGGTAATTTCCTAACCATTTTGGTTTGTAACTACCTTGCAATTTTCTACACGCAAAAGCATTTTACATCATAACAAGAAATTCTCTGATGGCTTTTTATTTAATTAAACAAGTTCCATTGTTCTGTCATATTTATTCGCTTTAAGTTATAAAAACACTACATCATTTCCTGAGACTGCCTTGTTGTGCCAAGCTTATCGATCTTTTTACTTAAAATTATGCATTACCTTTTTTCCGTTGCATGTTCCTGTCAAATACGAGACAGAAAGTTTTTCTTTGGTTATTAAATTCCTTAAGAGAAAGCACTGCATTGTATTATACTTTCATTAGAACTTTGTTGTAATTGTTACTAATTAGTAATTACATTATGTTTGTGACACATTGCACTTACTTATAATGAAGAGAAAAAGATTAAACACAAACTCAACTTAATAAGACTTTTTCTCATTTAAGACTTCTTTTGCCAATATTAGATTGTATACTGTAATAATAAATTATATAAGGTCGAGGTGAAAATAATTTAACAAGCGCATCACGTTTCCTTTATGATTTTGAATTCTGAAAAACTAAAAATGGACAAAAATAATCTGGAAGGAGAGAAAATAAAACTTTTAAAAAAACCATGTTTTCCTCTACGCTGTGAACTTCTACTACAACTTATTAGTTCTTACAACAATTTTCATTATTGTTCAGACACAGATTACGGTCAAACCACTGCTAAAATTTAGCCCAAAATGACTGCCTCTTGGATAACACTAATTCAGAGACGATTCAAACTACCAACCAAATAGAAATTGCATCCAAATCAGCTAGATTTAGTCTAAATCAAGTTCAGAGTGTCATTCGAAGACGTGATATTACTACAACATCTGCTTCTGTGATCAGGCAAGCTTTTTCTAAACCAGAACTAGTCTTGTCCAAACTTCTTCTGAATAATATGGTACACGCAATATAGCCATGTATAAATTTTAAGTTCAACTAAGTTCAATGTTAACCAAATCCGGAATGCAATCTGAGTATATAACGTTACTACATCTGCTTTTGCTACTGACCAAGCCCGGTCTAATGCAGAGATAAACAGTCCTAAACTTTATCAGAATAGTGCGGTTTGTGATACAGGCCATTCAGAATTTTATTTGAATCCAGTTACATTTAATTTAAAGACCAAAACCATAGAATCATTCGCTATATCTGCTATTGGGATCAGCTAAGCTCGTTTTAAACCAGAGATGGCTGGTCTCTAACATTTTTAAATGACTAGAAATTTTGCTAAGGTTCAGCTAAGTTTAAATCAAATCATGTACATGGTACCGTTTGTGACCGTGATGCTACAGCAACTTTTTTTACTTCTGAGGTTGGCAAAGCTTGTTCTAACCTAGAAATTTAGAGATCAAACTACTTTGTAACTTTTCGTTTAGCACTTTTTAATAAAAGCGAAAGCGTAAAGTAAAAATGAGAAATAAAAAAAATTTGCAAAGAACAAAGTGCAAAGTAAAGTTTTGGTTCGATAGAACCCATCTGCTTCTGGAATCAGCCAAACTCGTTCTAAACCAAAGGTAGGCGGGTCCAAACTACTTCTGAGTAATATGGTCCAAGAGACAGCTCAACCGAGATTTTGCAAAATTTAATTTAGAAATCAGTTCAGAAGGCTCACTGCACCAACCTACTTTGATATGCTTGATAAAAAACCGTGTTGCACGATGTTGCATCATTCGCTTCTGCAATCAACTAAACTAGTTCTGATACTAAACGAAAAATTACTGGCCGAACACTTAAAAGCTGTAAAAATAATTTTTGTTTAGTTTAGAAGATCTTGAAGTGGTTCACAATCAGAAAGAGCCAGTCCACACATCTAGAAATCTCAAGGTTATTTTAAACAGAATTTAGTTAATGAAATGGTAATTTCTTCAGCACTCAAATCACACATCAACTGTATTGGTAATCTTTCTGAGCCTGTGTGATACTTAATTTTTATAAACTATGACTGTATTAGTCTAATCAATTTAGAATTCAGACAAATAGAACTGAAAAGAATTAAGCTCATAGTTATTTTAGAATGATCCAGACGCTCAAATTAAGAAAAAAAGGAGTAATGTGGTGTAACGTAAACTAAACATTTCTCTAATTCAAATCGTCTGAAGCCATGAACTCATTAATAATATGAGTTAAATCTCTAGCCAGCCCAAGCACATTTACATAAGTTGAAAATGCTTTAAGCAAAGCAAAACAAAATAGACTCCTACTGTTCAAACAAAAAGCGGGATAGTCTTTAGCAGAAAACTATTTATTTATTTTAGCCTAAAACTTGAAGTTTAGGAAAATTTGCACCGGCGGTTATTATTTTCACAAGCACAACATAAAAGTTGAATACGTATTTACGTATCTGTGGTTTGAGCTTCAGGAATTAAGGTAATCCCTTAAAGTCGTGTCTCAGACGGTGAAGCTCCGAGATTTATCGTAGTGGTCTGTCTAGAAAAAGTAATACCATTACGTGGTTTAACTGATATTTAAAATCAACGTCCCATTTTGATAACATTTAAAGCTAAGCCATACATTTTTGACTCTTTACTTGGAAAATCAACGTTTGGTGTCAGTTGTGACTTTTACTTCTCAAGATACAAACGAAACGCGGAGGGAAACAAAACACCATCGGCAAAACCTAGATCGTCGAATAGCCATCCATCTACCAAAGCTAGCCACCAAAGTCCCATTTTGATAACATTATCCATTAGCGAGATCCAGAAGATGTCAGAAATAATAGTTACCGAATAGTTGAAAAATTCGAATGTCTACTGCTAATGATCAACGTTACAACTCCTCACTACAATTCGTTTCTGGGTCCAGAAAATGTTAATAAAAAACAGAAGATTGGTATCGATGACTTTCTGGTTTGGAAGTATTTATTTTACTCTATTCATCAATTGAAGTTTCATCTTGGTAACACTTTTAGAGGTAAAAAACCCTTAAGCGCTCATTTGAGGAAGTGGAAGTCCCTTAAGGGAACCTGCTGAACGGAAACCAAAAGTATCCTGCACAAGCTCAGAGTCTAAGCACCTATGTTTCAAGTTCGATCAAAATCAATTGAATAATGTTAGCATTGTGGGATGAACGGACGGACGGACAATTATCAAAACATAAGGCACCTACGTTAAGTAATAAGTAATAACCATGTTCTTTTTATTTTGTTGTGAATTACGTTCGATCAATTTATACACAAATTGCCTTAAAGTAGAGCTGTAAAAAAAGCCCCCGGCTCCGCAAAATAAAAAGGTTAAAGCATCTAAATAAAACTGCGCTGATTATATCCGACGGACAGGAACGCGTGCTGTCACTATTCATTTCTAGAGTGCAGTTAAAAATGATTATTCTTTTGAAGAGCTTTTCCAGTGACACGTTTAAGATTTCCAGATTCTTTTCGAACTGATATCGTTTTGCTATCGACCACCTTTCCCAAAATCACAATCTGCGGTTATAAGTTTAAAATGTCTATATTTTGCAAAGAGACTTACTACATTAAAAAAACTGGAGGAAAAGACAACAAGATATCTACGTTAACAGAGAAAAGACTGTCCTCATTATACCTAGCAAGAAATTACGGGTTACCGACCGCCACTGTTTGGCGGGGCAGTTCTAGGCAAAAGTCTGATTTGCGGTAAATGTGTTGTATTTACTACAGCCATAACAAAGCAAGATTGATACAACAAGGTATGTACTATGGAGTTTTGTTTCTAATGCACTAATAGTAGAATTGAGGCCGAAAAGGAACTATTTAGACTGAACTAGATAACATGTTACCAAAACGGTCAATTGAGACCTGTGATAGGTTATTTCGGGTGTTTGTACGAGGACGACATAATAAGTACCCGTGTTACGGAAGAAAACGCAATATTTTTTTAATTTGTTAAGTTTATTTTTCAACATAATCTCCTTGCAATTCTATACACTTAGTTCAGCAATGTTCCAATTTTTGTAAGCCTCCGTTTCTACGATGACTTCATTTGATATGAACCGCTTTTTGCCAAGCCGTTTTTTTATGCTGGAAACAAATAGAAATCGTCGGGGGCCAAATTTCGAAAATACGGTGGATAAGACAACAATTCGTAGTCTAATCAAGCCAATTCTGCTGTTGAAAAGGCGAACGAGGGGGTGGCACGTTACCATAGTAGAAGATCACATTTCTATTCACCAAATGAGGTCGTTGTTTATTCAATTCACAGTCGAATTGGTTCAGTAAAGCAGCATAGTACTGTCCTGAGATTGCTTTTCCTTTCCTCAAATAATCAATTAAGATTATGTCTTGCGAATTCCAAAAAACGGTAGCCATTACCTTTTTGGCCGATGGGATCGTCTTCTTCTTCTTTGATGCTGCTTCTCCGAGGAAGATCCACTGTGCTGATATAACATGTCCAAACAGTCCTTTGAAGTTGCTACGTGATTCCGTTTTTGGTCAGTCAATAAACGCGGACTCATCTTACCGATGGCTTTTTCACACTTGATTGTTCGTGAAGGATATTTTGTACGCGTTCAATACAATACTAACAATCTGTCTGATCTTCACCCGGCGGTCTGCTAATACGATATCATGCTTTTGTTCACCATTTCCTTCACAGTCACCTCAATCGGTCTGCTGGCCGCTCCTCTTCAAGGATGGATGTTCAGCCACGCTTGAATTCAGTGAACCAGTATATGATGGTAGTCAGCGAAGGAACGGAATGCTTATAAACCGCGTTCAACTTTTCTTTGATTTCCTGATACGTTTTCCCATCTAAAAATGGAATCGAATCGCTGGCCAATATTGTTCTTTTTACATGATTGCAAAAATACACAAACTACAAACCAAACTACTCGATGAATCTGTGGGAAGATTTCGAGTCAAAGAGCCATCTGTCGTCAAACACGGTACTTATCATACCGTCTTCGTATTTTGTTAAAAATTTCTAAAAATCTGTTTTTGGACAAAACAATTCAAACATAGTCAAAGTTGCGATGTCAAAAAAACAAAATTTGAGTACTTAATCCCTGTTTAAGACTTCACCAAAGAAAAAGAAAAAACTTCCAGATACGTTTCTAGAAGATGTTGCAAAATTATTAATGGAACATTAAGAAATTTCGAATTGGAATTTGGAATATACAGTAGGTTAAGTAATCTGTAGACAATTATCCACAAATAGATTCGTTGGCCAAAAGTTATGTCGAAAGTCTAAATTAACATAATGGTCAAAGATGTACTGAAGAAAAAGAAGAAACGATGCATTTTTGGTCACACGTTTATTAAGACCTCTGACCTTACTTTCGGTCAAAGAATGTATTTCTAAAGTATTGCCTACTATTGCTATTTATTAACATCCTATATTAACCCAAAAACTGGATATGTATGCATTAGAGATTGTCACGATGTTACATGCAGAAACCTTTGATCGTTATGAATCCATCCATACAAGATTTGTAGTACAAATCAAAACTAAACTACACTCTAGATAATTAAATCAGTTCCTATGAAGAAGCCAAAATATTAGAAAAGCATCTGATTGTAATAGAAATCTAGGTCAGACGTCATAGAGATTATAGAAAATACTTTAGCTAACTGAAATGTATTTCAAATAAATTTGAAACTTGAGAAAAAGCACAAAAATAATTTCTTTGTTCTATGATAATGAATGAATCTCAACGAAACAAATCATATAAATTAAAAAATATGCAATAATTGATCTAAAAGTATTCTACAAAGTGAGTAAAGATAAATATTATTTTCATACCTAATAAATCTGAAGAATTTCTGTATAATATTTAGTTTAAAAGCAAGCTTCCTCCGTAATAAAACGATAAAACTATGAAAATGACTACTACACCATACAAGTTTTGCTTGTGGTGTCGATTATGCAACTTATTATATTCGTATGCTAAACTGGTGAGAAACCTGAACAGAATATTTCTGTAATTTTAGTTTTCTCATGCTAAGATTGTTCAGGAAAAGTTTTAAAATTAAAATAACTAAAGAAAATATAAAGATAAATTGATTATGTACCAACTTGATAAAAAAGAATTTGTATTAACATTTTTATTAAAAACTGAAAATAATAATTATTAAGAAAACAACATTGCAGTAGTAGATTCATTCTTTCTAGAGAAAAAATGGTTATTTTTGTCTACTTAATAGTTTAAAACGCAGATTTGTTATTTATAAAACAATATCAGTTTCTAACACAATTCTAACCACACCCTAAGAAATTCATTGGATATATTGTAGCGGTGAAGTCGGCGTCATTACCTGATTAGGCACATTAAAGAGGAAGATCCATTCGAGAGATTATTCCTTTAAGCAGCAGGTGGAAGTAAAAGGCTTCATCTCGTGATTCACCTGTCCGATCCACTGGACCGACGATCCCCTACACCTGCTAAAGTCTGAAATGTTGTTTTGTCTACCTTGACATTGTTTTTAACAACGTCGAGGCCGTGTTTATGGCTGCTTCACGGGATTGAGCAGGTGCAACATCAGACACCGTCGTCATTAAAGCAGTAATAGACGAGACTAGAATTAACTATATTTCACTCTCATTTGTATGCATGTATCGCTTGGTTCCTGTAAAATTAGAAATTGCTTTGTCAGCGACCGCCAAAGGAATTATTATTTTGCAGGTTGATATGGTTCTTTGAAGATCATACTGCTAACGTCATAAAAATTCTCGTCATTTAAATTTTAAATTATTTTTATGTTTATGTAGAACATGTTCAAATAAGTTAAAAGGGAAGAATTACAAAAAAAAGTGTGTATTCAGCAAATACTGAAGGCAGGCTTTTGTAGTATTTATTTTCTGCTGGATGAAATTTAATTTCCTAATGAATTGTTGTCTTGAAATCAAGAACAAGCTGAGTTGATAAAAAAAATTAATTTTATTGATTTTGGAATTCTGTTAATTGTTTGTTGACTCTAGAACGACCAACTGATTTTTGTTTCTTTTATTTTTCTTGCATTTCCTGATTTGGCAAGTTTTTATACTTTTTCAAGTGAACGTTTTCCACACAATAGATCTCAGAAAACTCATTAATTATACAAGTGAGTGTGTTTCGAGCAGACTGACATTCTTTTATTTAAAACAAACATTACTGCTTGTAATTGCATTATTTAATTTGATTGAATGTATACTAAATTTCGTTTCAGCATTATTTGGTTTTTAAGAGTCTGTTTCGTCAGATTTAAAACTGATTTATTACTTTTGTGAACTGTACTTCAAATGAGGGATGTTTTCTGAGGAAGAGAATTATGTTGGGATAATAACTATCCTCAGACTGTATGTCACACATTAATTTGGTTTAAATTAGTCTGGAGAAATTTCAGGTGGTCCTCTTAGCCTGGAATTACAGAGTAAAGAATTTAAATTATTGCAGGAATTAATCACCTCCAACGGAAAGTAAAAAAAAACAGAGTGTTGGTAGGCGGTGGTAACTAATTTATTTATTGTTGCTGTTGTGTGAATAGTGTAGTAAATATACAAGAATATAAAGCCGACGCAAGCATATATTTGGGTGCACAGTGCTGTCTTTTTCACAAAATCTGACAGGAAGGGTACTAAAGCTGAGTTGTGTTTTCTCAAACTAAAATGGGAGCGTTATAAAAGTTAATTAATAAATTGAGTCACTTATGAATCAAATCGAAACATAAAAGCAAATAAAATTATTTATTTGATATATTTTGCAAGAAATAAAATAAAGATACTTGTCATTTTGAAAGAGTTCAAATTTGGCGAAAATTAACCAAAGGGGAAATCAAAGATCAACCACGTGCTTACTACTTTTATCTATAAATGCTTTCAGGTCAATGGATGTCAAACAACTCTAAATATATTTGTGATAAAGATCTTTGTGTTCAAAATTTACATAAAAGCGCCACCATGGTGTTTTTATTAAAAAAAATTACCATCAGCAAGTACAATGTATGTAAAAGATGAAATAATAAATAACTTTACCAAAGAAATCTATTAACTTTTACTTTCATTTTTAAACGCTAGATACCTCTAGCTATCAGACCTCAGAATATTCTAAAATTTCAGATAATCGTGCAAATTTCTAAAGAGCTGCATTTAGATCAAGAACAAATTTTGAAATAGTCTTCAAGTTTCTTGTTCTTCTCTCAGTAAACAAATCGCTTTGCTTCTTGTAGTTTCTTAATTTATTATACGTCATAATTCCAGTCACAATCTATCGCTCGAAAGAATTTAATTTTTTTGATTTCTAAAAATACACCAAACATCAGACCCAAAAAAGTGGGAAAATGTGCAAATATAATATTTTTTTAACAAAATTAAGTAAATATTTATAAAATAAAATGATTAAAGCTCAAAGAGACAGATTAAAAACGAATTTAACAATTTTCATGTTAAAATTTTGGTTTTACTCGCTATAAAGATTAAAGCGTTACAAAATATTCTATTGTCACTATGCATATTTATGTTTTACAAATATCTCATCAGCCATACAGCCATTCTTCTGTTGTGTCGTGTTTGTCCATAACGGCCGGATAATGCTATTAGCTTCGAACAGTTTATCATGCAAAATTGAAAAGCCTCTATCCAGTACATGCAAAACCGTGATAAAATCTTTAAAATTTCATTATTTTGCATCAAATTATCGCGTGTACATTTTAACCTTTTTCGTATTTTTATTTTAAATAAAAGCTGTGAATGTATATATTTTCTCCCTTGAGAAAGAGCTGTCACTGTAATTTTATGTAAGTTGCTAGTGAACAATAGAGCAAAACCTTAATCGCATTTATAACAACGAGAAAGTGAGATCGTTTTAGATGTGTTTCAATTTTAGGTTGAGAAAATACGAAAGCATTCCCTATAGTCGAAGTATCGCGTTATCTTATTACAAAACAGGGAACGCAACTGAAAAACAAACAGCAACAGAGTTTGCATTTCATCTGTGAAATTGAAAATAAACAAGACCTTGTACTTTTGTTTGTTTCGCGGAAATTGTTTTTCCATATACAATTATTAAAATTGTATATGTTATAACTTCATATTGTTTTTTATTATTGACAAGAAGCTTCTTAATTCCCTAAATCGGCTTGCGTATCTTTTAGATATTCTTGAGCAAAAGAAATTCTTTATTTTTAAATTATATGAGCGAACTAATAAATTATAATTGCTCTTAGGAAACGTATTTTCGTATATATAAATTTTAAATGAAAAAGTTTGTTTTTAAAAAGAGCAACTACAAGAATTTATTGTTCTAAGCGTTTTATTAGAAATCTCATCAGTTGAAGTGGCAGCGCTTTACTTTAAGCTGCTTATATGTTTCTGCACTTTTTTCCCGGTTATTTTGGGATAACGAAATTCTTTTGCTTTTATTACAGCATATAAAATTTAATGTTACTTTCATAGAATTGTTCACGTTTTATTATAGATGTTACATTGTAACATATTTATAAAATGACATCATAAAGAAAGATTCTTTAGAAGACAAATAGAAAAAGGACAACCAAAGTAGATTGTATACGTACTTAATATGATTTTCATAATAAAATAATAAAATGAACATTACAGACATTTCTATGAAATAAAGAAGTGAACTAATGCAAGGTATTTCAAGCGATGATACTACTGATAATAATGATCGAATTGATCTATTTTTCCTTTACTAATATAGTCTTACAATAAAATTAATACAACTTCCGGTTCAAACAAGACTATTAAAATTTCTTATTTCAATACTATAAATATCCTCTACATTTCAGAGATTAACAATGTCGGCTCCAATGGTTTCTGAGGTGTCTCCACCTTCTTATTTTAAATACTTGCCGATTTCTCAAAAACAACGTACTGTTGTGCTATTAAGTTGAAAATCATTGTGCTATCTGTATCATTTCTCTACCATTTCGTGCCAACTTGATTATATAAAATATACAGTAAGACTATTTTAAACAGATATACCTTGAAAAGCACCGTGTCGGGTGTCCAGATTCTATTTCAATTTTTTTGTTTGTTTTTCTTATAATATCTATCTCTAACATAATTTGCATATTAACTTAATATTCAAGTCTAACTACACAAAGTCTTAAAAATACACTGAGGATTTTAACATAATTTAACTTAGTTGCGTACTTTGCTTAGTCCGTTGACGTATGAGATATCACCGCTTTACTATTACAGTTACGGGTTTTTCCATAAAGAAAGTGCAAAAGTTTTGAATCGACTGAAAGCATTCAAAAAAATCGTCTGCCACATGCCTAAGAAGTATCAAATTGACCAAAATAAAGAATGTGGAGATAAATTAGCTACTAATATAAAAACGATAAATACTTGTATATTAGTGAAGATGTAGGTAGATATTAGCTAGACGTAGACACGATCTCCGCATCGCAAATACCATCACTAATTATTATACATACGTAATCCTTGAAAGCAAAAATATATTCGGCCATAAATACATTCCTTAACACGTTTTTGAGATTTTTCTCTTGATGGAAGGCTTTTCTAGGAATTTTTTAGACTTATGTTTAGATTTACAGCGGGCATTCTTTTCAAGGCTGCTTGTCTCGTACATATACGTACATCCAAAATCCGTAAACATGTCTTTTTGTGCACAGTTCATTTGACGCTGAAGAAGGAACACGAAACCAAACATATTTTAATAGGAATTTGATGACTTGGAGGCTCACTAAAATTTTATTTTTTTTACTCAAGATTCTATTCCATTTAAAAGTACGCAAAAGAAGAGTTGACAGCGATAGAAAAAATTAGTTGGAGGTAAATAGTAAATCACGAGCCTATTAGATTAATCAAAATCTAAGTCTATCACAGCTTAGAGGTTAATATAATGGTACCTATTGTGTCAAAATTGATATCGACAACGATAGAAAAAAAATTACAAAATGAAAATCTTTAGACAATCATCAAAACAGTAGACCAGAAATCATGGGTGTCGGTAGGCATTTGCAAGTGCACCCCCTTTTGGTCAAATTTCTATACTAAGTAACTGAACTGCCTCATAAGGACCCTCCATGACTACTACGGAATTTAAGATCCTCACGGAAACCCACAAATTTAAAACTTTGGATTTATGTTTGTCTACTTGCATAGAGACAACTATACATTTTGTATCCTCTTGAAAAAGTTCCTGCGACGCTTATGTGTAAAACTAAGAGGAAATATCACATAAAAGAAGACATAAAAGAATTAACCATAAAAAACAGCAAACGAGTGGTCAGACGTACTTACAGAGACTGTAGATGAACAACGCCAACATGTCAAGGTCTAATCAATCTATATAATCCAAATTTAAATTTCTAAAGATGATTGTAATGAGATAATAATCTCTAAGGTTATCTTCTCGTCTCCTTTGAGACATTAACAACGACACACCTGACCAGACAGTTTCGCACCGAGATGACCTTGGTTGTAGTTGTTGTTGCTGGCGTGTATCATCTGCCCCAGTGGTGCACAGTGCTCTTTGTTGGCGTTGAGGTACGTCTACAATTTCTTGTAGCCGTAATTTTCATTTTAGTGATGGGCATTCAATAAGCTTGGCAACATTTATAACATTATATCTGATGATATGTATTGCCTTGCCCAGCCCTTGATGGTGAAGTGATGCGCGGATGGTTGTTACTGGTAGAAAATATAGCGATTGGTAGCGTTGAGAAGTAATTGTAGAGAAAAGAGGCTACAAGCTTCAAGAGAGTGAAGAGAGCATACGATCAACTACAACAGTTCAGACACTCCTATGGTCGTGGACTTCAATCAGGCAAAGCTAAAAAAGCTAGAAGTAGGATGAATCCAAATATTAAAAGGGAGCGGTAATCGGCAATTGAGGATCCATAGGGTGATTGCGCGGCGAGGTTCCAAAAGGAGGAATGAAAATACTTTTAAACAAATTCTGATCACATTACATTTGAAGATGGACGTAACTGTAAAATGATATTTAGTTTAAATTTTAGTTTTGTATTTTACTATATCGAAAGCGAAGGTAATACATATACACTGCTCCAAGAAATTAACGTACCACTTACAAGAACAAAAAATGCAATTCACTCGTATTTAATTTTATATTAAATGTTTTATGTATTTGGAATGCTTTTATCATTGTACCTGTTTTGTTGTTTTTTGGTTCTACCGATATCTTACAAAAAAAAACAAAAATACAGTAAATGTGTCAATCCTGATATGAGGCTAGTGTCATTGTCTAGGTCATTGTGTCAATTGTTTCTGGTTATTGCTAACATTTTACTATTGTTTAGATCAAAATGCAACGGTTCAGCGTATCCCAATAATCGGTATTATAAATGATGGAAAGGCAAGAAAGACCGATAATCACTCTAGGCGTCTAGGGCAAGGTCGACGTCGTGAAACAACGTCTGTTCAAGACCTTTTTTACGACTTCGCACCTTAAAGCAACGATTTACAACAACCAGAAGCTTACAATTCTAACTTGAAGATGTTCATAATGTTCGAATCAGCGGTGAAACTGTTCGTCAACGCCGCAAAGAAGGTAATTTGATAAATTGCATACCTGTCAGGGGGCCACCCTTGACCGTAGCTCATCGCAGAGCGCGTTTAGAATTTGCACAAAATCATGTTCATTGGTTGGAGGCTGACTGGAGTAGAGTACTATTTACAGATGATAGTAGATTCTGTCTTTACAATTGTGATCGCGACGTCCAAACAAACGACATGCACAATGCAACATGCAAAAAACGACGTTATTCGGTAGAGGATCAGTTATGGTCTGAGGTTTCATTACTTTAACCGTACAGACTTGGTGGTGCTGAATAATGGTATCATCAATGCTCACCGATATATCGCTGACGTTCTTCAAGGCCATGTTGTGCCATTTGTCCCTTATATTGGTCAAAATCTTTTGCTGATACATGATCATGCATGACCGCACGCTGCAAATACAGTGCAAAATTATCTAGAGGAAGTTGGAATCAATATTATGGAATGGCCAGCGAGTCCTGATCTCAATCCTATAGAGAATGTTTGGAACTTGCTTAGTAACGTCTCTGGAACTCTCTTAACCAACGAAACACTACAGGAACTGGAATAAAGTTTTGTTGAAATCTGGAACAATTTCAGTTTTTAGAATTTGCTATTTTGTTGTTCTTTGATGTTTTGTGTTAAGTTTCTGGATTTTGAAGATGGTTGATCGCAACATTTGTTTATTTTACAAAGTAAAGTAACACAAAATAAAATGCGTTTAACTTCAGCTAATATTTTCATGTCATATGACAAGTTTTAAAGTACGTATGTGCACTTCTCAAAGAAAAACAAAGCTTTGCTAATACAAAAATTAATTATTTTTTGCAAAATGTACCATTTTAGCGTACAGTAGAGCTAGTCCACAATTATTATGTATCATTTTTTACCAACTTTTGCTATTTTCCCAGTTTCCTCCATGGTTCTCCATGATTTCTCTTTCTGTTCTCTGCTCCAACCTACCTAGCTTCCGTACGAAAGAGAGGATATCAGTCCAAGCAAAAATACTCAACTCTGTTTTTGCTAGGGTAACAGCCTGCAAGGGCTTCAGTTTCAGCCTCTTCTAAATAGTACATTTCGCAGAAAATGGAAAGGCGTTTCATCTCTATTTCCACATATAAGTCATATTGAATTCTCCTCTACACCTATAAGCAAGCGACAGGGGTCTTTCTAAAGTGCTTGTAAAGACTTCAATTTAAAAACCTACGGTCCTACGACTCTCACTCAACAGCCAGTTTAGCATTTACAAGTTAAACTCGATTATATCGCCTTTCGCCTTTGCCGTGTTTGAGTCTCGTAAACCTACACGTCCAAGATGGATATGATCTGTTTTCTTGAAGCTTCCAAGCAAACTTTACCTTCTTTATTGTGGCGACCTTTTCGAAAAGTTTGCGTATTCCTAAATAAGACAGTTTCTTATTCTGTGCGAGCGAATCGCTTTTAGTGTCGTCGTTCTTCTGTATGAACCACCGATAGGATGACATGAATTTCGGCCTAGAAATTTGTGATGTGTTCACTCAAAGCGAAGTTCTCTTGCACACTTGAATTTTCTAAATGATATATACCAGTTCCCGAAGACTACCTGTCATTTATACGAGATTCAGCGAGTTCTGTTAGATGTTGACCTGTCTACTCCCCCACTGTTTCTTAGCCCAGACATGCTGTGTTTTATCTTGGGGCAATGATGGTGCGTATATAAACATATAAAACCAGTAAGATATCTAACGATTAATTCCCCACCCTGCCAAAGAATCTCCATTGACTTGGTTACGATCTTGTCAATATGCAACATCCAGCATGGCATACTCATGTTTTTTTACCAAAAGCTGATAGTAGTTAAAGATCAAAACACGTTTGAGGTTTTTAAAATACTTTTTTTGGAAAATTTTGGAAGCGTATTGCTTTTAAAGCAAGAGACTATAAAATTCTGCAAAATAAAAATCCAAATGAAAAACTTAAGGTTAGCTTCCAATTATTGTAAAAGTTAAAAATTAAAACAGAATTTGGACATCCTTTATCACACAACTTACATTTTGAAATACGTATCTGTTTTAAAAAAATCTACTTACTTCTCTGTGTATTAAGTCTCTGGACCTAAACTGATGACAGCTGGAGCAATCACAATCAATGTTTTCTCGTGATGGAGGGACACTAGGAAGTAGAAAAGCCTGGAAAGTTTTTTTATTTTTATATTTCCTAGTTGTCCAATATATGTCTGGCTGGTACAAACAGCTGCAAATTAATAAAATGAAATAGGAAATACATCATGTTGTTTAACATGTATAAGTCTTAAACGAGGATTCCTGTAACACATTCATTAAAATCATGAAGGTGTGACATCTCATACAAAAACGTGACAATCTCGAAAGTTTAATGTCACGAGGCAAAGAGTTAGCTTCGGTTCCTCGTTTTTTGCAGCATTTCCAGATAGTAGGATTAATGGAATCAAACTGATAATGAAAAGAAAAACTGAAAGACGCTACAAGTCTGTAGATCAAGTATGAAATAATCATAAAAAAAGGAAAACAAGTTTATTTACTCATAAAAACAATAAGTTATTGTATATAAAAAAATGATAGCTAGAAAGTGGAAGGTTAGTTAAGGCAAAGATAGAAATTGTTTGAAAAATAAACCTCTGAAAATACAAGTATGTCATTTACAGTTAGGTACTGTTAATTTATCAGTCGATATTGTTACAGATATCAGTAATTCCAGTACTTAACTTCTGGTTTTAATTTAGAAGTTAAATAACGATGTAATATTACAACCGAGACTTATGTATGTATATGGTGTATACTACATTATACATAAATATCTCCAACACGTAGTAAACGTCGCGGTCTTCGTATAACTCATTTGAGTAGCAAAACTTCTTAGCATTCACGAGTTTGTGCAACGAACTTAGAGGAAAACTTGATGCAAAAGTTATCTCTACCTGTCGAATAGTTGGATGAAGGACCAAACTGTAATTGAAGAACACGGATCATTTGAAACTGGCGCGCCTGGTCGCGTGTTGATTACTCGGGCTGTCCGCTTTAAGATAGATTGCCTTCGTAACATGTCATTAGTTATCGCAAAGGAAGAAAGATTTTGGGATTTGAAATTTAGACAAGTTGCCGTGCAATTAGTGAGAAGCTACTAATTTGATAAAACATTTTTTTCATCAAATTAAAAGCAGAGATTTTGCAATTACTTCAGTGTAACTTTAATTTGTAAATTTGAGAGAATTTAAATCACATTGTTGTTCCTTATAAGGAAATAGAGAAAGCTTATTGTTTATAGCTCTCTTGTTGCTTCCATGTTTTGAGTTAACTAGGCATATGATTAAATTATATTTCTAAGATTCATGATATCATAAATAAGGTTGTCGTTTTTGTACAACAAAAGGAAATAGACATAGAATAAAAAAATAAAAAATGGAAAAGAGAAGCTTAAATTTAGCTATTAATAAAAAGACTTATTCAATTGACGCAGAATCAGAAGACACAAAATATGCATATTGTCACCTGGAAGTACTCGAAATTTTGACATGATAGCTATAACAAGAACATACTTTATTATAGACACAAACATTTCGACATTTACTTAGAACACAATCATCCAATGATTCCACACAACAATATTAAATTTTTACACTTTCCTTTATTCAACGTTGCAATTTTAGCGGCCTACATGCATTTATTATAATCAAACCTACGAAGAATTAAATTTTACAATTTAATGACTGAAAATTGTTAGCTATAGTGCAAGTTTATCAATACAATTTATAACAAGATCGCTCCAGGAGCTTTTAAATAAGAAAGTGCACTGTCTGTTAACTAACCGTATTAACAATTACATTTTCTTAATTGCATTGAATTACGTCAATCTTTTTTTTTGAATTTTAATTTTGATTTCTATTTATTAACTTAGAGTTTAATATAATCCACACAAGACTGTTAAGTACTTTACAGCAGTCAGATAGTAGTAGGTTTTCTGGGTTTTCCTCCTAACCTATGCCCAATAGCAACCGACTGGTTGGTCAGTGGTACATGAAAACATTTATGGAACCGTACAAAATGACATTAACAGAATACAGCTAATCACACATTGTTTTTTTTTTCAATATCGATAGATAATTAAAAGAAGTTTAAGATTAATAGTCGATGAAGGTAGAACAGCCTGTTACTGCAAGCAGCGACATAAATTTACTCGTATAACACAATTTATCACTGAAACGAGATGTTTCGTGCTATAATTCTGGATCACGTAGGCCAATTTCAACTTTGTTTTCGCTAAAAATTGCAATTGCTCCCTTTCCGATGGTATATTGCAATTGAAAGAGTGCCATTTACGATTCTGAGGTTAGGAAAGCTGAAACAAACACATGCGCATCTGCAATCGATTTAAATTTTATTTTAGTATCTTCATTTGTCTACAGGATAATAGAAATGAATCGTTTTATAAAACGATCACACTATATACAATTATATATATTAAATATACAAACTTATAAAAATTTCCTTTAGAATATTGAAAACAAGATTTACATGTTAATTACAGCATAATAATTAGAATGGACTACTAATATTAGAAGTTATTACGACTTTAAATATAGACGTTCTGGCTGTAAAAACGATGTAATTAAATATTATTTGTGATTACTTTAGAAAAGTTGCCAAAATTGCTCTTGTGGAACAACATCATTAACAATTTGTTTTTTGTGTTGATCCTGTATGTAGTATTCTGTACTAATAAGTTAACCAATTTTTTTGTTTCAGAATACCTTCCACCTGATCTACAAGCTATTTAACGGGGAATGTGAAAAGGTAAGATAATATTATTAATTATTATCGTCTAGTTTTATTATTGTCAGTTGTTCCAAAAACAACCCCTATAAATGAATTAAAATGATTCGTTTTAAACTCGACATCAAAATTTATTTAAATCCTAAAATTGGAAACATCTCGCAAACAATTATCATAATTTCCAAATAACAATAGTCAGACTTTGAGTTTATATTGTACCGAAATAATATATTTGGCGTAGGTAACCGACAAATTATGCACATTAATTCAAAGTCAACAATTTTAAAGTCGTTTTCACCGGATGGTACACATAAAATAAATCGTAGAACCTCGCGCAATTAAATCAATTACAGTGCTATTTCTAGGCAACTTTCAGCAGCGCGTTAATAAACATTTATAAGTAAAGAAGATTAAATTCTGATGGCACGCGATTTTGTGTCACGCACGAAATAGAAAGGGCGGTTTCAGAAACACGCACACCGGTAAAAGTTTTCTGAACACGCTCCCGGACTGCTTGATTGATCTAAGGGTGTCGTGCATAGCGTGACGTCATATCAATCTCTGTAAGGTGTGATGCCGCCCTCAAATATCTTAGTCTCTCATCCACAAATAAAACTCATATTACTTATGTAATTTATTGCCTCTCCGCATGAGATACAAGCTGATATATGGCGCTTTCACAGTAGGTTCACTATTTATTAAATTTTCCCTTTATTTTCCAAAAAATAGCCTTTTCCTTTTACTTTATTTTCCGCAGACATCTGAAACGTGTCCGCGAACTTCCACTTCAGCGAAAACTTTTTTAAACTTAACACCTACGTGTTTAACGTTCCTTATTGGGGATAAATTTGGAAATTTCTATTATTAAAGGGAAATCTTAAAATTTAGCTAAAGCGCAAACACCAGTGCAATAAATAACCAAGAACGTGTTCAAAACGCCACTACCCTTTTGTTGGTTTTAATTAAATGATAAAAATCTTCCTTTTAAATTTAAGTGTCCTCCATTCAACTGAAGAAGTGTGTTGTATAAAATTTATCTTGCTCTTACTAATTGGGTTGCATACTACTTATAATTTATCAGAAGAAAAATATTTCTTTGAAATAATCCAACAACTTGGAGTTGAAGATTGATTATGAGTAATCGGCTTAGCAGAAAGAAAAAAATTATGTACTATAAAAGCTGTGTAGGACTTTATTTTTAATTAGAATTCTGAACAAAATGAATGTTACACGTAGCCAGAAACTTGTTTGAACTACTAGAGGAGTTGCTGTGTATTTTATTGTATATATATAAGAACGAAATGACGCACTCACCATCATTTACTGATAAACAATCTTTTAGTATAATATTTGTATATTTTAAAACAGTAGAACTTTCTGTCATGGTGTTAAAATTGTCACGATAGTAAAGATTTTAGATACTGCTGGGTAATTCATAAACGTTTTCCTTCTTACAAAGGAATTTCTGTCAAATATAAAGCAGCAATACATCAATAAGTCTCCCTAAATATACATTCTGTATGGAAACAATTCTTGGCCAATCAAGATTTGCCTCTTGCTGTTCTATTGGGTGTTGGAACACATCTTGATAAAAGCATTAACAAAAATACAAAAGTAAACGCATCTTTAGACTTTGACATGTAAATTGCAATTCATTTAGTACTTGGTTCAGATTTTGCTAAGAAAAAGAATATTACAATTAGACAGAATATATTGATTATTTAAGAAAGGGGCAATTTGTTGCTTTGTAGGATATGAAAAGAGCTCGGGACCAATGCAGTTCCATTTGGCATTTTCATTCTATGTTGTTTTTGTCTGCCAAAGCAGATCCAAAGTCAGAGTCTAGAGATTCCTCGGTCAAACCAGTCTAGGGCCAAAGTAGGGCCCAAATCAAAAATTTCAATTTTTTTCAAGTCAAAAAATAGTTGTTTAAGAGCCAAAACAAACACAGTTACCTACTTCTACCAATGACTCTTTGCCATAGCATTGCTTAAAATGTGAACACTAAACAGTATTTTATAAATAAGCCAGTTTTTAAAGATGCAATTAAACTTTGAAAAACGACTGTGACGTGTTCTGGTTAAACAACTCTTACCACTAGGAAAATGTATACTGGGTGTTCCAACGATGTATGGATATAGTCTAGTGTCGTTATTTGTTAGAATATCAGAAAGTATTTCCAGGAAGATTCTACAAAACAATAATTTCTACTTTCTGAAACTTCTCCCAGCTATACAGAGTGTTGCATTAAAATGTAAAATACCAACCTTTTGTTTTTTTTTAATGGAAGTGTATTATGATAACTTGATATCTTTTAGTCCTGGCGCATTATTAACTTCGGCAATATGTACTATATGGATCTACATCAATCTAGTCATTTTGGCGTTAATCAAATTTTTATTGTAAAGTTTCTACAAACCTTTTGACTTGCCTACTGCTGAAAAGTTGTAGATTATACCTCTTAGGCTCTTTGTAGAAACATTAAAATTAAGCAGTATCTCATCGGGCCCCTAGGTTTACAAAGTGGTTAAAGCTATTTTCTGTTTACAGGTTTCACTCGATGAATAAATATGTAAACATCCTAACTCAACAACCCAAAAATAAATATTTTATGCATGTTTGGAAATGCTTACTACTTGAAGTTTCCAAATCAACTTAGAATTCTCTACAGGGACGTAGTCGCATTTCAAGTCTCGCCCTCCCTCTATTACTGTTTGCTTGAAGCACAATATTGTGCATTCTGTTACGTTTAATCCTGGACATTAAAGTTAATATCGGGGATCATAGAAATTCTAATAATTGTTGGCCTGCTTTTTCTTACTTTTAGAATCTTTCTTATAGCAAGTTTCCTGGGAGTTTGCTAGGAGAATATTGTCTGGATAGGAAAGTTATGCCTCGTCTTAAAATACTTTGTCAGTGACTTTTTACACAGCTAGGAAATTATTGTGATTAAACTGCATTCCATAAATGCCGAAATTCATCTTCTAAATGTTGCTTTGTCTTTATTTCAAACCACATTTTTGAATACACCTCCATAGCAAATTCTACAAGTAATTGCATATTCTACGAAGACATATATGAATGTACCGACATAAACCTCGTTTGCTATAGTTAATCATCTGGCATTAGATATTTACCATGAATTTTTCTGTGTGAAGTTTTCATTCTTGAACATCTGAAAAATGGCATACAGGTGCTGCTGTACAGTGTTTTCTTGTCTTGTCTTTATGTCCAATTTTGGTAAATAAGTTTCGATTGGTTCAAATTAAGCTGTATCAGCATTTTCACATTTCTATAAAAGTGTATACCGATTGCCCTGTGAATAAGGTCTGTTTGTTTCTTCAACAGGTATCTTTAGAGATAACTCATTGGCATGCTGTATAATATATTATGGCTCTTCATGTATTGCGCTATTTTTCTTAAGATATCATTGCATTTACTGCAAGAGTAAGGCCATTGTGTCCTCTATATTCACGGGTTCTCAAACTAAAACAGTGCGTTCTTCATATTTTGGTAGTCGGTAGCTACATAACTGAACAGTTGCTTGATCTTTAAGGCTATCAAACGAATCACCGCGATTTTTCTGCCCGACCAATAGAACTACCTTCAAAATCACGATTGATGACGTGTCTTTATAACTCTATCTGTTGGGCGCAATAAATACTTATAGACATTACAATCCACGCTAACTTAACTACATGTAAATATTATACAACTATGTCAAATTGTTATAGACTGCTATGGAGACTGCTGGCAGCCTAGTTGTGATTAGATAATAGTATCGTATGCAACAAGTACCAAGAGTCGAAAGTTTTCTCGCGTTTATTAATTCGATAATAATCTTAATAGTACCTTTAGAATTTATATCTCAATGTTTCCTCTCTGTTGTTAATAAAAGCATTTGTGTCAGTTTATTACACATTTAAGGCATAGCATCCTTTACCTTTTTTATTCCTAATACAACAGTTAATTTGACATTACTCTTTGTTATATGGTTGTGTCTACCAGAATATGGGGAATTTCACATTTCAGAAACTAATAAAACTGAATTGATGGCTGTATAAACTGCCATAACTTTAATGACTGCAGCTGGTTATTAGTAAGTTGCCTATGTAAATACAAACAAAATAATTATTGCTACTATATAAAGCTTTTGATGTCTTCATTATCTTTTAGCAGTTTGCGTAATAGATACTTCTATTAATTAATTTAAAAGCAATTTAGTAATCGAAAATATTAACTAAATAAGTTATATAAGGCAAAAATATTTTCAAAAGTACCACATCATTAACGATTTCTGCGAATCGACATTTAATTCAAACGAAAGATTTTCTTTTATAATTAATTTCAATAAACTTCTTAACCAAAAAAAGGTTTTCATTTCGTGTCAAAGCAATCTGACAAAACGACAACTTGATACATTTTTTTTTATTAAAACGCAAGTTGATAAGTGTTGATAGGGGAACGGAAGTAACCCTAGATCCGGCTCAAGAAACTGAAACGAGCCCAGCGTTCCTGACGAAGTAAGCCATATCTGAGGAAACACAATTAAAACAATGCGTCCATAACATTCCTAAACACGTAAACACTTGCCACTCTTTATTAATTAATTTAATCTCAAATTAAAGCTCGACACTTTGTTTAAATTAAAATTTTGACTTTTGCGGGAAGGATTTAAAAAAGTTTGCGAGCCCGTCGAAGAAACACAGACATTAAAAAAATCCTTGCAAGTTTCGAAAGGCTTTACTTTATTAAATTGCCCAGAAAATGTAACTACGACAACTTTAGATCTATTATTCAGCAAGACAAAGTATCAAACTGCCATGAAAGTTTCAGCGCAAGTGTGAGAGCTTGATCGAAGAACTTAGGTTTTGGGAGAATATTCTATTATGTACCCGCAAAGCTTGTTTTATGTTCATGCTGCTTTACTAGAGGATATTATCAAATAAAATTGTTGAATTAAGGGTCTTAAAAAAAGCATTTTTTATAAAAACCTAGTAGATACATAATTAAAAAGGTTTTAAATAAAATTAAATAACATTTTTTCATTTTTCTTTACATTCCATTACAGATGAATTCGTACTGTGTATCTTTTTTTCAAATTGTAAACAACTTTCGTTTTTAATTATTTATTTAATCTTCATAGATATTCCTACCGTATGAGTTAGTCTAAGTAAATTTTTTTAGTTATTTCAAGTATCAATAGTTTAAGCTGAGGATGTATCGGAAAAACAATGGGCTCACCTTATCAATGAAGAAGTTAGTAAAAATAATTTTAGTCTTTTATTTTTACCTTATTTATAACAGAAAGAAAATATTTATTTCATAATCATATGCAAGTGCAGTACAGAAACGAAAACATCAAGCAAATGGAAAGGCAAAGAACTTGTTTGAATACGCTATGGTAGCTTGATGTTCTGACTGTAGGTTGTGAGTACACTCGATCTTTATCTGTTACTTGAACTTTCATAAGTATACAAAATTTTTGAGACAAAAGACATAATTTTGACTAAAGAACATTTTTCTGATTGATACAATTGATATTTATCAAATACGTAGTGGACTACGCTAACGTTAATCAAACTTTCTACTATAGCATTAACAGCAACGGCTATTAGTCCAGTAAGGTTTAGAAACTGTGAACTTTCCTGTATCCCATTTATGTTAGAAGATAATTTAACTACTAATTGAAATTTCCAACTTTCCAAACGTAATTGTAATTTAATAAAAAGTGACCTTTTATAACGAGATTTCTAGCCTGTTGTAATTAACACTAATACATTTACCAAGTTAGAAACATTGGGCATGAGTTAGGAGTGGAAGTAATAAATGAGAATGCATGTACACAAATCAGTGTAACAAATAGATTTACTTTTATTATTATCCCCATTAATCAAAATGTATACACTCAAAGATAAATCTCAAATAAATATACAGTAAAGAAGATAATTTCAACGTTTTTATATCCTACAGCTAATTCATCATCGTGCAGTTCTTGAATCAAAAGATTCAAAATTTCTTCACCTGGCATTTAGCGCTCCTTCAAAAAGAATTGTTTTTTTGGAGCCCCACATCGTTCATATTTTAAGAATTAACGTAACCTGTCTGAAGAAACTAATTTTTCAGTGAAAATGCTTTGCTTAAAAGTCCTTCGTTGTCGAAAAAATTCTCCCCTTTGGGAGCCGTCATTAGTTAATAATTCTTGAAAGCATTGTAAACCATACATGTGTTAAGTCTTCTACTAAAACACATATCTTAACTTAAGGCTTTTACTCCCTTATTGGCCAGTTACATTTCCATTTTCTTTAAATAACTAAACTGATTCTTCGAAATTATCTATATTCGAATCTACTATTAAATTTAAAAATTGATACTCTGATTTAGCAAAAGTATTTAAAACAGAATATTTCCACTTACTATTAATTCCTCTACCGTTCCGAAAGTAGCTTTAGATCATAAAAACTTTTTTGTTCTTGAGAAAACAGCCAGCAGCGGTCGGTAAACTAATTGTAGGGTAGGCCACAACCGCTTCATTGATTTAAATTTTCAGGATATAAAGAAACTGGGTAATGAGTAAGGGTGCCAAGGCACACGACGTAAAAGAGGCATTAAAAGTGAAAACAAGTAAATCGTAATGTTTGGCATCATAAGCAGGAGCTACATAGAAACTAATTTCAGTAGATTGACCTTCATGTCTTAGAGTTAACTGAAACTCTTTTTAACGTTTTTCTAAAAAAGAAATAAGAGATACGTATTTTTTATACCTACCTAGTCTCATTGTTGTGGTAATTATCAAGAGTCAAAGTTTCCAAAAATTTTCTTGCACTGTTCTCTTTAAGCGTAGGTATATATTTTTCGATCTATTTACGGAAGGGGCTTGCAATTTACCTTAATTTAAAGGGTGACAAGTACCTTTTTATGACATGTAGACAACAATCAAATTCATGTTTACTTCCTGTGATTTCCAGTGCAGTCTTCCAGTTTTATCTTACAAAATTTTAAACATTAACCCCATATTTTAAAAATCCAGAAAAAAACATCTGGGAATGCAAAACATAACCACAACGAACCAGTGGCGGATTTACGGGGGGGGCGAAAGCTTCTTTGCCCCCTCCCCTAGAAAGTAAGAAAAATGAAAAAAACTTTTATCAAGAAAACATTTATTTAATAGGAATATAGTGTGACTAGCTTTAGTCATGCATTCTTTTTAAACTTAAGTTTTGTTGAAATCTAGTAAATAATCTAATAAATAACTGGCAAGATTTACTACCACCTGTAAATCGGATGTCTTGGCTGGTGCCTTCAAAGAATATTTCTGTGGAAATCTTAATTCGTTTGTTAAATTATTTTATTGAAATTATCTAGTTACTTTGTGTGTTAACCTTTAATTACAAACAAAAAATTTCAAATATATTTCGCCACCCCTTGATTTAAATCCTGGATCCGCTACTGCAACGAACTCCGTTTTGTTACTTTTTCCAGACTTCGGCAGCAATTTTGACCATGTTCCCGAGGTGATATCAAAAAACTAAAAGTACACGCTTGTCTTATTTCTTGATGCAGAATACGATTTGAAAGTAAAAGAAGAATTTTGAAAATTTTCCAATTTTCGGCTACCGTTTTATTTTTTTCAGACTTCGGCAGCCATTTTGACCATGTTCCCAAGGTGATATCAAAAAACTAGAAGTACACGTTTGTCATATTTTTTGATGCAGAATACGATTCTAAAGTAAAAAGAAATTTTTTGAAAATTTTCCAATTTTCGGCCGCCATTTTGACCATGTTCCCGAAGAGTTATCAAAAAATAAAAATACCACGTTGTCTTTAGTTTTTGATGTAGAATCCAAATCTGAAGTCAAATTTCAGAATTTGACAAAAAAATGCGGACATACAAAACAGACAGACAGACAGACTTCGCAAATTCAGTAACGACTCCTTCGGAGTTCGTTGAATATGCATATCTTGTGATATTTCTTCTATAAGCTTGCGAAATATCAAGATGAAATTTCGAGTTTAGTATAAGGAAGTTCTCTGCAGAAGCAGAGTTTTTAAAATTTCAATTTGTAGACTTTTGTTTGTTTTGTAAAAACGGTATCCCAATGCTATCTTGTGACTTGTCCTATGATGAGGCTTTTATGTGGCATATTTTTGAGCACGCTTTGTATTCTTTGCAGCTTCTGATAGGGGTGCATGTTTTGTCAAAGTTCTCCTTTTTGTCGCTACGTTACCGGAAGAGAAAGTGGAATTTTACTTTCCCAGCTTTTGATCAACTTACCTATCAAATACTTTGTAAGTTAGTTGTCTAGTTCCTGAGACACTAAATTCATAAACACAATTATTATTTTTGCCAAAGGGGCCAGATTTACTTTTGCTTGGATTTTTGGAATTTTAGAAATCTTTGTCTAAAAGTATCACAGATCTAATATTCAGGAGGCTTTTTTGCTTTTTCCTGTGGTTCCTGATATTGAGCGGATTGATGCATCATAATGCCGGTTTCTTTTTGAGGCCCCAGTATAATGTACAACAAACGAATATACCATATACAAGTACAGAGACTGTTGACCACTTGTAACTAAGTACGATTTTGTAAAATTAACTCAAAGCTAGAGCTACAAAGCTTCCTTCAGGATTACTTGCTAAGAGTCATTATGCCGCACCACCATGCTGGTGCGCCTAACATTGCAGATAGTACCTCTCCGCACACTGACACGGCAGTACTTAAATATTCTTAAAACACAGTTCTAGTTGGAATTTCATTCTAAGATTTGGATGACACATAGAAAATACACTTGAGAATATAGTGGGATTTTTTCAGATTTTTAGACAATTGAGTTAACAGACTAGTTTGCAAATCGGGAAAACAATCCTCCAAAACACAAAGTATCAAAGTTGGAAGTTATTTTGTTGTGTAGTAAAGGAAAAACAAACGAAGGCATGCAATCCTCGAAAACTTGTATGCAGTTTTTTGAAAGAAAATTAGTTTTGCGTATAAAAATAGTACCCTTGGTCGAGTTTGGTAATTTTTGGTATGGCATGTTTTGTGACTATAAGATGGTTTTGGTCTTCATCAGTGTATTAAACAAAAATGTCGCAATACAAATTTGGTGATAACTTTTTAGTGCCTAGGTTGAGAACTTTCAATTTTTTTTCCAAGAAGATCTGTTCTTTAGAAACATTTTTTGTATCTTTGTAATTTTTGATAACGCTTAAGGTTTATCCACAAAAGAATAAAATCCGATGAGCACCAATGCCTTCTTGATAGGAATAGCACCTTGGTATATTTTATGTACATCTCAAATGTCATATTTCTGCTTTAAGGTTAGTTTTTGTTGATAAATTTCCCTTTTGTCCCCTGTAGGCAAATGTACCCACTTCTGCACTAAATGTTTCTGTTAGTACTTAGCAGCTTCTAGTTTGTAACCACTTCTCTCTGTCATGCCAATAAGATATGTTGGGTTGCGACCGTTGACTTTTTTTTCTTTTAATCTTTGTAGACTTACCTAGTACAAGACCGCATAATACGTGGAGATTATGACAAAAGAGCAGGTTCTGTTTGCTCTCAGGCAATTTCAAGTTTCAAGTTAATGAAAAAACGCTTTGAACAGAAGTAGTTTTTATACACAGATTGAAAGACCCAGTTCTAGTCTAGATGGATGGATAATTATTATCGATCGATGAGGTTACTTTATTTTCTCTTTTAAGTCTGACGCTTGCTTTCCCATTTATTCCTTTGACATCCGACATCTTCTAAGAAAAACCTGTTACATTAGTGAGATAGTATTAAAGTGACTATTAATTTTGAATCTTTGTATACTATTGAATTATAGTCAAACTGCAAATCTGGACATTTATATAATTATATTATGCATGACATGATTATTAATGAAAACTGACAAAACCCTTATAATATAATTTTGAATTTGTTGCTAATCGAAAAATATTTAATTGTTCACATGCCACCGAAGAGAGTACGGTTTCTTGAATGATTCTTCAGTATCAAAAATTGTCCTCATTAGAAAGGAAAGGCAGACTCGTATTTAAACAATAGGGATTTTTTAATATTGGAAATGAAGATAATGGATAACCTCTTCTTCACTTATAAGAATGTCAATTTATTTTCAAACACCTTGGTGATAAAGTTTCTATCTTTTATTAATCAATCATTCATGATGAATTTTAAATCTGATCACTGGAAATTCTGCACATGATTCAATACACTTTATCAGACAAGAAGTCATCTTTGTATAGTCGCAGTCATAAACAATTCTCAAATTACTGAAACGTGATCTACAGGGTCAAGCATGTTTCTCATGCAATCAAATGTCTTCAATCAAAGTCTTCCGTCACAATTATTCAATAATAGCTAGTTGGAAATTTTCTAATCGTACATGTGAAAAATGTTGTTTCGATAAATGTGAACATTAATGAAGGGCAATTTCATCCTATGTTTGCAAAACTACATAAATGTTTTTTTTCCATTGCATGTATTTACTTATTAACAATATTACTAAATACAGGATATTTGTAAAGACTTAATCAAGTTTAGAAAGCCAGACGTTAATTGTTAAATTACTAGAGTTGGAAATATTGCAATCTCGACGTACTTGAATTGAATACCTGAGAATAAATTAATATTTTTATTCGTAGTCCATAAAGAAATCACTAAAACTAAAGACAAACACCAAAAATTATTTAAAATTGTGTTTTACTTTATCAGATTAAACAGTTTCTACCAAAAAAGAGCAATTATCGCTTTTTCTTATTCAAAAACCTAAATCTCCTATTCATTTTAGTAGTCTTTACCGTTACACCATACCCTCATTACATTTTGTAATATTCTCTGATTTATTTTAACCATGAAAGGCTTTAGTTTGGTAACAAGATTTAAAACTGAAAACCCAAGAGAAAATAGATTGAATCGGTCAAGAACAAATAAGTGCAGAAATAGTAATCTGTCAGAAACTAAAGTCCAACCAATACGATTTTCTAGACTATAAGCACAAAACAAATCGTATATTTCCCTTTCTCGCAATTTCTTTTATACAACCGTAAAAATAAAATAAAATAGATAGGAATAGATCTGGAATTTTCTCAGTTGTAGTAAAAATGAAAAGTCTGGACGGATTTAGTTCAGTGATACGGTAAACATGATCTTAGGAAGCTACAAATTCTCCAATAAGACGTTTGAGTTAGAGACACTTTCGATAATAAAGATTTGAACTGAGGAGTCTTGATACGATCCCCCAGTGGTATGAATTTACAAGGGAATTGCCCAGAAATATACGGTCGTGCTAGTTAGAATCCTTAAAGTTAAAATCGACACGGTTGGTTGCAGATCCAGGTTATTGGTTGCATAATATAACTTTGGTTGAAATTTTTTGTAGGAAAAGACCTTTTACTAATTTAAGATTTTTGCATTCAGAATTTCCAACTTTATTAAATTATATTTTCGTCGGGTGAATAGAAAGTGCTTTTCTTCTACGTTATTGATTTTCCCAAATTCTATATTCCGGATGGAGAAAAATAAGTAGCTTGCATTTTGCATTATGCTTTTGTTACATTTAACGAAGCGATCGACTTTGTACTTTGCCAAATTGATTTATTCGATGATTGTGTTAGTTAATAATGATAATGGTCTACTTGTGAAGGAAATTTTAGATATAGTGAGTTTATATTCTGTTGCTACCGTCATAAATTTAAACTTGGATGGAACCACGCAACTGATGTCGTAAATGTACAAGAAACAGTGGCTGAAGTTTATTATGCCGATAACTAACATCCCTAGGGCAGATAAGATATTAAACTTTATATGTCTAATATTCTTGATGCTTTTTGTCGAATTAGCATACCCAATTATTAACCATCCTTTTCTCAGAAACCAGAAATTTTAAATTCATGAAATGGTAAATCAATTTGTTTTTTTAAATAACTGTTTATGGATATCCCTTAATTGGCTCGCTTCTACTGGTTTCAACTTGTAATAGATCTACACTTATCCAAGTTATTTTGGGAGGGTTAAATTGGCAATCAGAGGTGACTAGATAAAGACTAACCCAACCTTCCAAACTAAAGTTGCAACTTGACTGCTTTCTGAGCTTATCCTGTTTATACATTAAATTAGATTATCCAACTGGTCCCAGAGATACCATTATTCCATAGCAGCGTTAACATAAAAGTAAGAAAAAACATTTTCAGTTTCAGCAAAAAAAATCGAAAGTTACGAATTCAACATAAAATCTAGGTCTTCATATCTAAATTTTATGCATCTTTTCGATGCTAAAACCTCTACCATGAATGTTATAGTGCATAACTTGTTCAAGTATAAAAATTGCAAAAACCCCCTTATTCGATGTTTTAGTGCCGAAAGTTATCTTGGCGGTTAGAACGTAAAATCTCTCTTCCGATCGCTCAGTCAGCGCACAGCCAGGCTCATGAACGTGTACATTAGCTTTATCCTCAGAGTTACGACCTCCTGGTGAACTTACACTTAGTTTGGCGGCCCAGAGATTTCTTCAGCTTTCCGCGATAAGTTTAGACCCTGTTTTACGGCGCTATTTAATTTGATAGCTACAGTTTGAGCTAAACGTCGGTCATTTAACCCCTATGGCGGGAATTAGAGGAACTAAATCGGTGTCGGGATGCGAACGCGTACACTACTGGTCTTTACTTGCCCTAATCTTCTAAAACCGACGGAAAGGATACGAAAGATAGCAAAATAATTACATAGCAAGACTTTTATTTCTTAAAATGCGAGAACGTTCCTTAAATGGTCTTTAAGATATGGGTACAGTCTATGGTAACTGAAAAAACTAAGAAATTGTGTCTTAAACAAATTTAAACATTTACTATTTTTAATACTAAAAGATATTTTTTCTTTTCTTCATGTCTGCAGTATAGCGAATATTTACTTTTTGAATAGAGCAGTTTTATCTTTTAGATTCGTTTGCAGTGCCTGAAGCAATTTTAAATAATTGATATACAAGTTAGATACTTATTTACAGATACTAATTGAATATTCAGCGTGTTTATAATTGGGTGGAATGTAGTATACCATTAACAAGATCCGATTTTATTATTCATTTCAGATTATAAAAGAGTCACCTGCTCTGTTGTATGTCACCTTCAGAATTTTTCCTTCATTAATAAAACTATTTTGTTTTAAGTTTTGGAAATTACATACATAAAATAAAACTAAAAGTCTATCTAATGGCATTATTAAATATTTTCAAATAAATTCAACAAGCTAAATTAAGACAAAAAATTCTTTGATCGGGCTATTTTAAATAACTTTTTGTAATCATTAGTACATTAAAAAGTCTCATTAATATAGTTTTCAACTTAAAAGCAAATCTTCAAAGGAAACGGTTGCAGCCTTTTACATAATTGAAATTTTAGATAGCTGTGATTTTTATTCGAGTCAACAAAAAAAAATGCAAAAAATATTGTATGAACGAGCGAGCGCTTTGAGATTTTTTCAAGCTAGCAATCAGTCGTTCTGAATATTAGACATAACCTCAAAATTATCTGTCTCGGGCAGGGGCGGATTTAGACATGGTCTTTAAACGCCCCGTTTAATCAAGGGGCCCTCTTTGCTAGATATGGTTGGCAAAGTTGATACTTCTCTCGTCCCGGATATATACCCCCCTTGGGTATTTTCTAGGGAGTTGCTTGCTCTGGACCTGCTTTAAGTTGTTTTAGTGCGCCGCGCGCTCTTCTGTTATTTAAAGTTGAGACTTTTGACTCAATTAATGAAGTCAAGTATTTGTATTGATATACACGTAGAATCCTTCAACTGACTCAAAGTTCTTTTAGTTCCATAGAATTACTTTTGAAATAAACGTTTGTCTCACCAACGTGGCCCTATTTGCTGTTCTCCTGTATTTATCAAAATCTGATATTATTACAATTAATACTAGTCCATAAAAATTCTTATTATTTAATTGGAACAGCTTTATAATATTATCAGAAGCAAAGAAAGGTAGTTGGGTAACACATTTAGTTTGATACCAAAATCTCAGATACAGATATCAACTAACCCTTACAATTATATGTCGCACTATGGAGGGAGATATCTTGACAAAAACCTTGAAACGCACCGTGAAATTATGTTTCATAAGAAGACTTTTATGTAATTCAATTCAGGGGCGGATTTAGTACATCCAAGTGCATCAAATAAAATAAAAAAATTCTTTAATGTTTGTTGACTATAATTTTTCCTATTTAGAAATTGATATAAAACAGTTTATCAGTAAAATGGCGAATGGTCTCTACAATTCCCAAACTCGGGTGAATTGGGAGAACCCCCAAAGCTGGCGGTCCGCCCCTGGTTCCGGAAGCATTATGTTACACCTAGACGGTTAGGTTTCAAAGAGCACCTGGAAACTAAGAACTGCAGCTACCTGGCAGCAAAAAGCACTTTATATAGCAGACTTTAAAACATGGCAAGTAAATGTGCTAATTTTATTATACAGGGTGTCCCTAGAAAATCGGGATATTTTAAATGTGTAGATGAAGTTTTAAAGACATGATCTGATTTGTTTCCTTGCGACGTATTAGATTTGATTATTCTTTGTCGTCACAAAAAGAAAAGTACATTTTCTAGAAACGCATAGATCTCAGGAAAATAATAATAATAAATAAAGGGCACAGGTATCTACTTTCCAATCTATTTACATATATTATTTCTTGCTAATTACATTATAGTAATTACAAAGGTAAAATCTGCGGTTATTTGTTTTTGTGATTTGACAAAAAGCAACTAGACTTTAATGGTTACAAAAACTATATCACTAAGTTATAAGCAGTTGCAAGAGCTAAACACCTAAGACACAAAGGACACAACACGAAAAGAGGCCCAAAGTCGGCCCTATTTTCATCATGTCATCTATATCTATGATTGCATCTCCAATACGCGCTTCTGTGAAAGCTAGCCTTGCAAATTACATGCGGTGACCCACGACGGACAGGTTCCTCCTTCCTTTCACCTTCTGGAGATGCCCACGAAGGTGAGTAAGGTTTTGCTGTCTTTTAACACCCTTGAGAAAACCATATACGTGAGCGGGTTGAGGTACTAGGCTTTATTGCACCGGCATATTCTGGTATTACAATGTCCTTTACAATCACACATAATAATTTTCGGTTGCTTTAAAATAGCGCCTAACGCCGCCAAGGCTGCAACCAATCACTTTTTGTCAAACTTCCATTCATTACCTTGTAGTGATGTGCAGGCAAGGTTGGGACAGATGAGCCTTTTCCTACACATAGACCTACAAAGAAACATCACGATCGCGTGCTAATCATGTAGTTACCACAGTGAAGAAGCTTTCATTAAATAGTGACATCTTTTAAATGTAGAGACGTAGAGCATGGCAGGAACCCAGGTTTTGTACAACTCCGAACAGAGACGGGACCTGATTAAAAATTAACAAGACCTAATTTCTGAGAAAGTCACACAGAAACGCAGCTGAGCAACAAATCTCTCAACGTTTGGCATTACAAAATCGCTAAGCTTTGTCCTTCCAATAGTGTCCAAAGGAAGCATATACCATCTTTATAGATTTTGCACACTCCTAGTTATGGAAATGTGCAATCTTTTGCTGTGCCACTTATCACCCAAACAGATACATAACTGAATTCCCCGAATTACTGTGAACAGCGTGTAGAATATGTGCTTCCTCGTGCGTTGCCAATAAATGGTCAACGTTTTGTGTCTGATTGGTCGAACAAAGCTCATTTCGAAAACCGATACCACTATCTCAGTGTCCGTAAAGTCTTGTTGCAGCATCTTCACTGATAACAATTCTGCGAGATTTGTCTTGTTTCCTGGCATCGGTAAAACTAAAACTGCTAATAATTCTTCGAACGGTGCGATCCCTTCGCCGTATTTTTTCGGATCTCTATCTTTACAGAGAGGCGCCGACATCGGTCAAAACTTATGTAAACCTCACGGTCACTGAAGCCAAAGTTCTGAACTCTTCTGATGAAGCACTTTGCAAGTTTTCTCAGAAACATAAATGCTAACTTGAAGAATCACTTTGTTTTAAGCTGAGTTTATAAGTGTTTGACGTTCTTTAGTCTTTGCAGTAAATTTAAAACAAATCAATAAAATTTAATAGTCGGTCATGCTCCCAATCATAAGAACATAATGGCTACACGTTGAGGTCGTGTTTCTACTTGAAGAGATAAGGCAAATGCGGTATTGGTGGTTATTTACTCAGTTGTTACACAAAATCCCTCCTGCTTGAGAAGAAGAGACTTTTATCAGGAACGCTAGCTCGGCAAATCTTCGAAGTGTTGTTTCATAGCAATTTAATTGCTTTTTGCTTTTAGTTTGGCGCAGTTACACATTTTTTGACTTTATAATTAGCACAAGGTCCACAGTGTTTTAATCGCCATTTCCTCCTTATCCTTTATTTCTGTATATATCCACAATTTCCTGCAGAGTTAGATAATTAGGTCGATTTTCTAGCTTGGTGATTTTAGCTTGGTCAAAAAATATGTTAGTTCTTGAGCACGGTTTTTTAGCATTTCGTACCTTTTTCGCTTGGTGAAATTTTTAATGCACTCTTAAAAAGAGGGAAAATTATTTATAAACAACCTGATGCATTTATAGATAATATCTTGTATAATGCGCAAGATTGACTAACTGTATAGCCCAGTCACTTTATACAAAAAAAAGGCTAAACCTCTAAAGAAATCCGATTAAAGATTTTCCTTTGGGATTTTCTTTATTTCGGCGTCAAACACAATCCCTCAAAAGTCCATAAAGCCAACTGGACGGCTACAGAAGTTACAGAAGGTCAAAGGTCACGAAAATCAGTTTTTCTCAAATATCTGGTAAACTATTGGTTTTACGTTAATTTTAGTCATTATGAAATTTGTTAATAAACTAAATCTACACAAAAAAGGTCTTATTCAAAATTCACGTAGAACTAATAGTTTTTGAGATATAGGGCTGAGAAGTTTCGGAGCAAAGCGCATACTTCCCTATACTATACGTATAGTGATGTATACAGATAATAAGACCTATTTATACATAGAAACATTGTTCATGCATATATATATACCTGCATCATTTCTGTCTGAATTGTCCTTGGACAGGACCCTTCTTCATAATAATAATGGTAAGAGCCTTGAGTAGCAGCTGTCTAATATTCCAATGTAGGCTCATGGGTCACTGTATAACTGAAAATATTGGATGACGCATATTGTACGTTTTAAATTCAGTTTAATGCTACATTTTGTAGAGTTCGGACGTTTTATTCATCTCGAAATATTTTGTAATTCATTCACCACTATACGTATAGTAGGGGAGTATGCGCTTTGTTCCGAAACTTCTCAGCCCTATATCTCAAAAACTATTGGTTCTACGTGAATTTTGTATAAGACCTTTTTGTGTAGATTTAGCTCATGAACAAATTTCATAATGACCAAAATTAACGTAAAACCAATAGTTTACAAGATATTTGAGAAAAACTGACTTTCGTGACCTTTGACCTTCTGTAACTTCTGTAGCCGTCCAGTTGGCTTTATGGACTTTTGAGGGACTGTTCTTGACGCCGAAATAAAGAGAATCCCAAAGTTAAATCTTCAGTCGGATTCTTGTAGAGGTGAATGTATAAAGTGACTGGGCTATGTAGTGCTATGGATAAAAGAGAACAACGAGTTAATAAAACACAGCAAAGGAATTTCTCTAACGAAGTTTGTGTGGATTACTGATATTGTAGCCAAACAATCAGCAGAGCCTTTGACTTAAAAAACAACTGTTGTCCTCCATTAGTTGGTTGATATTTAAGCTGTTCATAGGATAGTAAATATTATGGAGACTGTAAAGGATAAGGCAGATCTCAGAAAAACCATCAAGCAACAAATCATCAAAAGTTAGAAAGTTAAGTAAGAAGATTATAAATTCCTATGGAAGATAAACAAGCAAAACTTTTCAAACGATAAATTGATGTAAGTGTGAACCGTCTGTTACCAATTCAAACCTTTTTTCTATCATCATTATTTAGCTTGTACTGCACGGCAGCTGCTATTAGTAATTTGCATTTTCTAACCCCAAGACAATGTCACCTGTGTTAAGTTTTATCATAGCCGGTAAATAAGATGTATCTTTTTGGAATCAATTCTATGGATTTTACACAACTTCAGTTTTGACTGTTACTTTTTTAGATTTAGATTCTAAATTATCGCATTTTTCTCATAACCAGAAAAACCTGATTGGCCCAAAAAAATCAACGAAGCTGAAAGTTGTTTGACTAACACAAATTAATTCAATTAAAAAAAAACTCGTCAACCATATTAAGAAGATCTTATTATAAGCACCATAAGTACCCCCTCCGAATAACTAAAAACTTTTTAGAGGCCCATATGGGATTTGTGCTTCTAGGTAGAGTAGTTCCATCTCTTGGACAGGGACGCACAACTCTAAGTGAGGTTGCGAATTACAAAAAATTGAAGAATATCGAAAAAATATAAAAATTTCATTAGCGTTAGAATTTTTTACTGTTTATAGCTGCAATATACTTAAGATATTTCTTTTTATCAACATTTTTATCATATCTTTTGTGCCATTCTACTTTTCTAATAATTGGCTCATAGATTTAAGACAATCTTACTTTTTTGAAATTTTAAAAATGAATTTATTTTTATTTTACTTTGATTAATGTTTTCCTAAAATGAAAAGAAAATCACATTTCTAAAAAAATAGATTGATTGAATCAATCGACACATACACGTAACAATCTTGATAGCATTAACTTAGTTTAATAGCAAATACGCTCCTCCCAAAAAGAGGGTTTCTGAACATTGTTACCCTTTACTGCTTGTTACCCCGAGAATTGACTATCTATAAATTTCCATATAAACTTAAAATGGAAATTCCGGAATGGTTATAATACGAATTCAAAGTTCATTATTTTCAGTAATTTGTACATGTGTTCAATGTTAAAATATATTAACAAGAATTTCCAAGAACATAAATTACAATTTAGAGAAATAGAGTTTAGTTGCAGGAAGCTAATGCAATTAGCAGTATCCTACCTCTAGTAACATCCCTAGTTGTTAAACGGGAGGGGCATGGGTTTAGATAGGGTAATGAGTCCGGACCGCAGTGTAACCGGGGTCCTTCGGGGCCCAAGCGTGAAGACCCGGCAGCCGGCAATTAGCATACAATACCTGGAGACCTGCTTACACGCATGAACGGACGTTGTACTATTCTAAACGTATATTGCAAGGGACTTCCCAGTAATTGAGTTGGGAAAGCTTTGTTGATCTTGAAGTTTCCTGAACAAAATTCTCGTTTCGTACATTATTAAGTAGTTTGAAATACCGTATAAATTTGGAAGTTTTATGATATGAAGCGCCACCAATATCCCTAGTGCAATTTTCTTTTAAGTTCAAAATGCGCGAAGGCGGAAAAGAGAAAATGTCGGAAAGGAAGAAGTGTTCATTAGTTTTTCACTTCACTATAGCAGAGATCAATTCTGGAACTGAAAAAGAAGGTACAAACCTTCATTATCGTATCTATAAATCTCTATATCAGAAAATAAACGACACCAAACTATAATAAAAACCGGCATCCAATGTCATCGCTCAGTTTAGCCCCTGCTAAACCGCAGCGTCAGTCTAAAGCAATGATTGATCGTCTGAGATGCCAGATATAACCTATATTAGGATTGCCATGTCAAAATTACAACTGTGGCAAATCAGTCTTCTCACTCTCTCCCTCGTTATAAGTTGAGGACGAATTTCTCGGGAAACGTGCGTTAAAATAACTATCAACTAGTTATTGCACACATCAAATCTGTTTACTTACTATCGATAATCCGAAAGTGATGACACTTTCCTCGTTGCTGATGAACATTAATTTTCAGTTGGCTTACGCATCGACTGCGAAAATGAAAACCATAAATTATTAATGCCTTTTCGGAAAATTCTTACAATAAATTATGCTAATTATAATGCGAGATCAGAAGTGTAACTCTTGTATTTGCATTAACGGAAGCTTACACTTTGCGTAATGTAAATTTCCATTTGCACGTGTAATCCGTGATATTCATATCCACCCTCCCTCTATACATTTACTCTTAAAGCGACTGCCGTTGCCACATATCCTTCAGAACATTTAATCCAGTCTTCTTGACACATCCCCTAGCAGTGAGCTTATTGAAAATGATTCCCTCGCCTTAGCTGTCTGGTGTCAAGCACAAGACGGGAGCCCCGGGCTTGTGGTGGAAATAAATGAAAATAACATTTAATATCGTATTAAACTTGTGAATCTTTCCACTCAATCATTTTAAAACCGTTTGATAGAAAAAGTCTCCTTGAAATGCGTCTCGGGAAGGATTTAATATTGGAAGATTTTTACATCCTCCAAACTTGTATTGCATTTACACTCTCTGACATTAAACGCAGAAAGCTTCTTTACGGGTTATAAGTTATAATAGGATCAAAAGGTTTCAATTAAGGTAATTTGCCTTTAGGTACCTATTTAGTGCAGGTGACGTGTTTACCTTTATTTTCTTAGTTCTCGGTTTAAAATTAATAAATATCAGGTTATTATGAAATAATCAATAACAACTCATACTGACAGAAAACCTACACCATTTTTATTTATTTCTAGTCATCTAAGCTTATTTTCAGGTTTTTTTTTCTTAGTTTAGATTTACTCACTGAATGTCGTCTTATTAACATTATTATGTTATACTTTGAGCAATCCTCTTAATCAACGCCTACTTCGGTCAAATTGCAATATCGCTATCTGTGATAATTTTACTTTACCGAACATAGGGATGTTGCACTTGCTTGAAAACCCTTTTCATGGCAGTTTCAAAAATGTAAAAATCCAATATGGCGCCCGTAAAAAAACAAAAGTTGGATACTATTGCGTAAAACTTAGTAAGCCTAGAATGTTTTCAAGGTCAGTTTTGAAGTTTCCATTACCTATTACCCTTGGCCTAACAATTTGGTGAATGTATCTCTTACAATAAATAAAATATGGAGGTTTTTAAAAAGCGCACATTTTTCGTTTTTGCTCTGTATCTCAGTAACGGGATTAATTTTTGGAAATGTAAATCCGGATTATTAATCAGCACGTAAATGTGCAACTTTTTCCCATTTGAACATCTTGTATCTATTACCGTTTCCAATAGCCCCATATACCCATTTTATCCTGGACACACTGTATATTCTTTTTCATTTTTGTAAATATTTTATACATAAAGGGCTATCATTAATTATATTTAATCGTTTCCTCATCATAGTGCTTCAGAGTAAAATATACAAATTATAAATAATTAATAAAATTTAAGGTAGAGCTACAAGCTTGATCGAACCGAGCCGTGTATAGTCTATGTGTTGCCCATTATATTTTTTATTAGTTGCAAAATTTTCTGATTTATTAGACAAGCATTTTTGAACTGTACTGACTTATGCTAGAAACATTTTAAGATTGGCAAGTTGTTTGTGATCTTAACGATGAGTTGCAAAATTTCCAATTGTGCACATGAAATGTTGTGTTTTCAGTAGATGAAAACTTCAAACGCAAATTGGGTAGCATAACTATTGTCAAACTGATCTTAATACGTTCGGTTGACTATACTAATGGAAAAATTAATTACAAACTAATTTGCAGATAGGAATAGATTTTAATGAAATTAGAATAGATAAAAATGCAAATTATTTAATCAAAGTAAGCGGAAATAATTGGATAAATTTAGAATTCTAAAAGTTAGATTAGGCTTCTTTAAGACGGTAAAACTAATTTGTTCAATAGCGCCTGAATTGTTAAAAATTGTTATTTTGTATAGATTACATTGCCGATTATTTATTGTTAAGATTAGATTGCTCCAAAGAAAATGAGTAATTTCATAAGTGTCGTACAACTTGTTCCTATAACCAATTAATAAAAATTGATACTGAATATGCGACTTTTTAAATGTCTAACGCTGGGAAAGATATCGTATTAGAAAACACACAAACAATTGCAACATTCGTTGCAACATACTCGTACTATCTCACTCTTGATCTGTATATCTTAATGTTCCTACAAGGAGATATAACTACTAATTAAAACTAAAATTTTGATATTGATATTTACTTCAGAACTGATTGAAAAAATAGTAAAGTGTGCAAGCATAAATGTAGAGGTAAAACTGAAAAGAAAGTGTTAATAGACTTACTGTATCTTGAAGGTATCTAGATGTGATGGTGAACATCTTAAAGACTTAGTACCTCAGACTAATGGAATGAAACTTTATCGAGTTACAATGAGTCTTCAACGTTTTCGCTTTTTGCTTACCTACATTAGGTTTGATGATCTCAACACTCTGGCCTTTAGATAAAGGTGTTCGGCTTTTTTAGCAAGTTGACTTGTGAAGAAAATAACCAATACAATAGCACAAAATTGGAAGTCTAATAAGGTACCCAATGCTCAATCAGCTCGGTGATGTGGCTGCGATAGACAAGGCTAAGGCAGTGTTGACCCATGTCCACTTGGCTCGTCGAGCAAAACTCAACAGAAATTTGTCGTATAATACCCTTTAATATCTCTTTTTCTGAGCCGGGAAAAGTGTTACGACAGGCGTGTAGAGCCTACCAAAAAGAGAACGAAAGCTGGACAAAATCTTGCTAAACACCTTGCTAAAATTTTGACCAACCTATCAAAGTAAATTGAGTGTGTGATGGGTCTGTCCACTTTTCTGCCTGAGCACTTGACAAGGAACACCTAATGTTTCTTTAGATTTCCTCCTATTAGACACGTGTTTAAAACATTTGAAGCTAATTGTGGTGCAAATTACAAGTTTTCCGAATGAGTGACACTAGACTAATTGCTACCTGAGTTTAGAGAGCTTCTGTGTTTGGAAAATGAAAGTGTTCTATCCAGGAACACAGCTATCAGATCTTTTAGAATCTCATTAATCACCCCAAGTAACTGCGACAAGACTAACACACTGAAACATTGTTGACCTAAATGGGACCGTTAGATGGATCAAAAGAGAAATAACTTTTGAAGTTTACTCAAGTATAATTGAACTTGAAAGGAATTGACAGTGTATCAGCCAAAAAGAGATCCGAGCTCAAAAGACCATAAAACTAGAAGAACTGAATGGAAAACAACAATCAGCTTTAAACCTTCGCTTCTTAATAATAGCACCTGTATAAATCCTTTATTATTGAGAAGTTCCACTAGCTGGTAATTTTGATACAAAGTTTTGAGGTAGTATGCGATCACCATTTAGTGATGTAACTGATAATGTGCATCCTTTTCAGCAGATCAGTTGGATTCTCTATAGTTTTAAGTTTCAGGATCGCTTGAGTTTGAAATTGGTTTCATCAAGCGTGATACTGTGAATAAGCCTACAGGTTGTAATCGAAATACTTATCCATCCCCTAATACTAAGTGAGTTATGTTATGTACAGTCAGAAATTCCCAGTTGGCACTGAAAAAGATCATAATGCCTTAATGTACGTATTTTACACATCATTATATTGTTAGATGTTAGAACATTTTATGCTTCTTTCTGAAGTAACAATGTTACTACAATGTACTTTGCTTGTCAAGTTAATGAGCAATTTTTAACTGTCATCATTTTAATAGAATTAAGTAAAGTAGTAAACTTTTAAATAAATAATAATAAGGAAAATGAGATAATCCCTAAAGACAAATTTACCTTAAATTATTAAATCCTCTAAAATAATTTACAAGGGGTGAATCACCCAATTCCCTTATTACGTCAAAGTTGAAACCCTTTCTACGAAGGTGGCAAAGTTATAGTCACTCACTAATTGTTAAATGTAAAAGTTCGCAAGCTTTAAGTTGTTAGTTTGGGTTAACATTTCTGGAGTGATTTTATCTTACACCCATATTGTATAACAAGCTTTGACTTTGGACTTAATTTTATTTCCGTTTTAACTTTTATAAAGATTCCTGCTTTCTTTGTGCCTCGGTAATCAATATACGACTCTCGAAGTTACAAACCAATTTATAAACGGGGAAAACGACAAACTAGACAAACTTTTCTCTTTAATATTGCATGCGTACCTATCAGTCAAGTATGATAATTAAATGAACACAAACAATAGTCTCTTGGCATTGTAACAAAGTAGAATTCCTTTTTAGGCCTATCCATTAATGCATCACTTCATCCTTTCTTAGTCTCGTTCCAGTCAATTCAAGAACCAAAGGCACTTGCACAAAGAACAAAGCTCCACTCATAATCATAATGTATTTCACAAGTGTAAAATCCCAGTGGCTGTGAGCTCTTACATCCATTATCAAGTCATTACAGAGCGACAAAACATTGTGTCACGGTATGTGATGACGTAGTATCATCATTAGCGCTTCTTCCAAGAGCACTAAGGGGGTTGCAGTAAGGAGTGGAAGGGTGAGAGAGGAAAAACGCTCCCGGTTATAATAGCAACGACACAACTGTAAAGCAAATGGACTTTTTAGACGAATAATAGAAAATACTCGACTAATGTAACAAAACCTCCACGATATTGCAATTAAAACGAAGTACCAAGAGGGATAAAATTTTAAACGCTAATAAAAACGTTCAATTATAATGCTGTTTAATTAATAAATTGTTCAGATTAATAAAATTTGAAACTTTCTCTCAAATTTTCCAATTTGCGTTGAAATCACGTATGTTTTACGAGGCATTCCGGACCAAACTGTTAAGAATAACCCGGTCCTAATTTTCGCTTTTTATTGCTGTTTATTTTACGGTAATTATTCTGTAAATCGCTTTGCATAAATTTACACTAATTGCATTGTTTGTTTCGAGCTTAACTTGTGCGGTGCGTGCAGGGCAAACTGAGGCGATGTTGTGTAGGAGCGATATCTCTGAAACGCAGTCCTGGTGCTTTTCATGTTAATGTCAGCATGAGGTGTAATAGTTAATATAACAGTAAACAGTACCGTAACAACTTGAATATCTAACATAACGAAGGTTGGAGTTTGAACCGTGGCGTTTGTGTATGATTTGTGGTTAACTTATTCAAAACTTAAACGCCCGCCTTCGCCCCAACTTGTTTGAATTATACTATACAAGAGATACAACAACCTAATCGCCTTAAATATTATAACTTGACGGGAATGGAGAAGCGTTTCGAATCTAAGCAACTAAGTCGGATTCAACCTAATAAATTGTAACGTATCTGCAATTAACAAGATCCATAAATCCGGGACGTTGTTTGATTTTGTAATGAGACAAATATGGCCTTTTGCTACGAAAGCTTCCGGTCGCAGACTTTGCTTGCACTGTTTACTGCTTGCTTATGTCGCTTTAGATTGCATTTGTGTTGATATAGATTGCAGCTCACTTCCGAGAAATACAGACACTAAACACTTTGAGACTTGAGCAAGAAAGACGTGCTTTGAACGTAATGTATTTTTCGTTTCATTTAATTAAGTGATACTTTACTGTACAGCTTATAAATACTGAAACATTGAATGCACATAAAATACTTTTTATAGTGTATACTAGGTAGACAGCAGGAGCGATAAACATAAAATTAACGTTTAGTACTAGTAGTAGTAGTAGTAGTAGTAATAGTAGTAGTCTCCAAAGTAATAACCTACATTGCGCGATAAATTAACTCCATCTAACTAGTGTGAGGAAAAGTAAATAAAACGAATGAGAATTAAAGGCATGGTTTGCTAAATAAATCCCATAGCTATTACAAAATATTCTTAGTTAAAACTAGAAAGCTCAATGGTAATCCAATCCCAGTTGTTACAAACATGTAATTCTATTGGAAGTAAACACACAAATACGCAAAGCTTACAAGTTTTATACCACCATTTGATACTTTATTAACTAAGTTTTATTTCCTAGTTTGGTTGCTATTCCTAGCTACTATTACACTACTGTTTTTCTCCTTAAATAAAATTAACTACACCCGACGTAATTTATTGTATACCAAAACTAGAAACTGATAACAGTTAAAATAACTTCTGTGTAATAAGTTGCGTTTGGGGGACTATCTTCGTCTGCAGTAAATTTTACAATTTCTAAAAGAATTAGAAAAACCACCACAGATTACCTATTGAAGAGCAAAGCCCGAACTGGTCTGTTAGCTAGTTTTCTTGCAAAGATTAATAGAATGCGAAGCCCGATCGGCGTTCATCGCTCTGTTAGGAAAATTAATAGAAGACGAAGCTTCAGCTTGGGCCAAACCGCAGATATGCCCAACAGTGTTCGTGTTTAGAAGTTTAATAGAGAACAAAGCCTACCCAATTTCATACCAAGAAAATCCAGATCTATGGCCAATCCACTTGTTTCTAGCGCAAGAAGCTTTAGCGCATCGTGATCAAACTGTAGATCATGTACCCAATCGTGATAGAGATGCTTTAAGGATAACAAAAATAGAGAATGATTTTGGATTCCTTTTCTAAAAATGTTTTTGGTATTTTTCCTCAGTGTTTTGATTTCATGATTGTTATATTCATTGGTATATCCAAAATGAATTAAGGGAAGGGGCTATCAGTATGTTTTTTCCGTATTTAGCTTTCTTAAGAAGGTTAATAGAGAATGAGTCTTGGCCCATAGACTACCACAAATAAGCCTTTGAAGGGTAGAGCTCGGCCTGGTATCTTATCTAGTACTCTTATGAGGGTTAGCGAAATGCGGAGCCGATCAGTGTTCGCATCTAGCTCTATTATGAAAGTTATTGGAGGACGAAATCCGACCTCGGACCACCACTGTAGATGTCCCATTAGAAGGTGTTAATAGAAAGTAAAACCTAGCCTGATTACAAATTAAAGAAATTACTATTGGTGGCCAACGCACAAGTATCTACTGAAAGGGAGATGCAATAAGAGGAGCGCTTTAGCGCGACATGAGCAGGCTAATGGCGTGTCGAAGTTTGTTAGAAATTAAAGATGGCAAAATTTTCCGTGTTTACATGGTACATGCCCATATATTTTTTTAATTCCT
>VTPC01090584.1:48563-60535 GCA_011009095.1 Ignelater luminosus
CGTTTCATTTAATTAAGTGATACTTTACTGTACAGCTTATAAATACTGAAACATTGAATGCACATAAAATACTTTTTATAGTGTATACTAGGTAGACAGCAGGAGCGATAAACATAAAATTAACGTTTAGTACTAGTAGTAGTAGTAGTAGTAGTAATAGTAGTAGTCTCCAAAGTAATAACCTACATTGCGCGATAAATTAACTCCATCTAACTAGTGTGAGGAAAAGTAAATAAAACGAATGAGAATTAAAGGCATGGTTTGCTAAATAAATCCCATAGCTATTACAAAATATTCTTAGTTAAAACTAGAAAGCTCAATGGTAATCCAATCCCAGTTGTTACAAACATGTAATTCATTAAAAATCTTTAATATCTATTGGAAGTAAACACACAAATACGCAAAGCTTACAAGTTTTATACCACCATTTGATACTTTATTAACTAAGTTTTATTTCCTAGTTTGGTTGCTATTCCTAGCTACTATTACACTACTGTTTTTCTCCTTAAATAAAATTAACTACACCCGACGTAATTTATTGTATACCAAAACTAGAAACTGATAACAGTTAAAATAACTTCTGTGTAATAAGTTGCGTTTGGGGGACTATCTTCGTCTGCAGTAAATTTTACAATTTCTAAAAGAATTAGAAAAACCACCACAGATTACCTACCTATTGAAGAGCAAAGCTGTTAGCTAGTTTTCTTGCAAAGATTAATAGAATGCGAAGCCCGATCGGCGTTCATCGCTCTGTTAGGAAAATTAATAGAAGACGAAGCTTCAGCTTGGGCCAAACCGCAGATATGCCGTCGTAAGAAGCTGCCCAACAGTGTTCGTGTTTAGAAGTTTAATAGAGAACAAAGCCTACCCAATTTCATACCAAGAAAATCCAGATCTATGGCCAATCCACTTGTTTCTAGCGCAAGAAGCTTTAGCGCATCGTGATCAAACTGTAGATCATGTACCCAATCGTGATAGAGATGCTTTAAGGATAACAAAAATAGAGAATGATTTTGGATTCCTTTTCTAAAAATGTTTTTGGTATTTTTCCTCAGTGTTTTGATTTCATGATTGTTATATTCATTGGTATGTCCAAAATGAATTAAGGGAAGGGGTTATCAGTATGTTTTTTCCGTATTTAGCTTTCTTAAGAAGGTTAATGGAGAATGAGTCTTGACCCATAGACTACCACAGATAAGCCTTTGAAGGGTAGAGCTCGACCTGGTATCTTATCTAGTACTCTTATGAGGGTTAGCGAAATGCGGAGCCGATCAGTGTTCGCATCTAGCTCTATTATGAAAGTTATTGGAGGACGAAATCCGACCCCAGACCACCACTGTAGATGTCCCATTAGAAGGTGAAACCCAACCGCGTTAATAGAAAGTAAAACCTAGCCTGATTACAAATTAAAGAAATTACTATTGGTGGCCAACGCACAAGTATCTACTGAAAGGGAGTTGCAATAAGAGGAGAATTGAAGATGGCAAAATCTTTATTTTCCGTGTTTACATGGTACATGCCCATATATTTTTTTAATTCCTCTTGTAGTAACAAGTAGCTTGCCTAAACACGAGTTTTTAATAGTATCTGGTCACCTTTATAATCTCTGATATAATTTGATTTTAACGAGTTTTGTCTTCTTCAATGACGTACTTTGCTTGGTATAGATTTATCTTCCTTTAGATTATTACTAACTTCTCTAATAGTATTGATTTGTTCTCTATGGACAACTGTTCTGCTATTTGCTTCGGCATCGTTTGCCTTAGAGTTCCTCGCGTTAATACCTTGCAAGAATGGCAAAATAGCATTTTATCCAAACAATCTGGATACATTTCTACTGAAAAGTGACGATAAGTCATCAAATTTTATTTTAGGGTCTAGTTGCTACCCCCATTATTGTAAACAAAAATAACGTAGTTGAATTGTTCCTGAGAATTGAGTTCGGGCAAGATTATATAGATTATTGCTTAATTTCTATCAATTGAAAACTTTCCACGTTTTTAACAGAATTTCTTAGATCCTTATTACAGTTTTATGTTTTTTTTATGTAAATTCAAGAAAGTAACATACACTAAAGCATTAGAAAATTAGTTTTTTCTTCTAAATAGTTCATAGTTGCGTTTTAAACGGTTCAACCAATTTTAGACATACTTTAGCATTCAACTACTAAATTGTAAATAAAGTATTGCTTCTTATGACACATTACTGACAGTGAACATATAAAAATGTTAGCGTTTATACTGCCTGAATGATTGGAAAAACGCTGACTGTTTTTAGATGGATTAATGTCAACAAAATTTAATATAATGTTAAAGAAAGAGAAACAAATATATCATGTTCTCCCAGATTTCATGAATATTTGATAGTCGTTTTTCTGATAAAAGCATTTCATGTGTTTTCACAATGACAGATTGACTAGATTTTGAGAAGAAAACTCTTAAAAATGTATAACATGCAAAACATAAAAGTGACGTAAAGACGTTAGCTATTACGTTAAAGTTTATTGAAATAAAAAAGAATTTTATTTAAAAGTTTACGGAAAATTTTAGATGTTTGTACATCTACTATAAAAAAGTTGCAAAGCATTAAATTATTCCTCACTGATAATGCATCGTTAAACCATTCTGATTTTTATTTAAATTTAGAACGCAAATACTTGGAGTGATTGATTGCTTTTAGGAGCTTTCAGGAGCTTTCAACCGCTTTCGGTATAATCATCTCCATCTGTCGCTTTCACCTAGAACTATTTTAGGGATATAGCTACTTAACCCGATAGTTTTTTTCCCTCATGAAAGTTTAGAGAAGCGTATTGACGGTTTTAAAATTTCATGGATTTTTTTTTGCTTTTCTAATGATACCAGAGTAGGAACTTGGTAATTTTATTCATTTCATATAAAGAAGTGTAGAAAAGGGATAAGAGAACAAACATACAATCTTTGAAGATACGATTGAAAATAATTTAAGTTCATTTACATTCTGCTACTGGAAAATCTATTTAGTATTTGTCCATTGTGATTCGTTCCCACACATACCGGTTTTCTAAATGGAATTTTCCTGTAAATTGATCTTTAATTAAAAATGTTGTTCACGCGTTCGTGTACTCAGGTACATGAATTTTGTAAATCCTTTTTTTTGTACACACAACATTTCTCTTTCAGAATGATAGCTTCTAAAGCAAGAAAATAAATCTACACTGAAACTGGTACTATTTGAAACATTGTAAGTTTTATTTTTGTTTAAATACGCTTGACAATGTTTTTAAATAGACTGGAACATCAATTAAGCTTTTAACATTTATGGTTTATGTACATATTTGTCACATCTAATTCCAGAACAATTTTAAGAAAGTGTGTATTTTGAAAATAAATCAAGAAAGGTGATTATGTCTAAACAAAGTTGTTAGTAATTTAATGAGAGTAAAAGTAAGCAATAATTTTCGTAAACAGAACCTTTATTGATGATTTTCTTGTAGTAGAAAAACTGTTATCAGGTGACATGTAAGCTGTTACTTCGACCATAGCAGTCATAATGTTACGTGACCTAGACGACAGGAAAGTATTATCAAGGTATTTGGTATGACTTAGGAAGTGGAGCCAAGTAACAGTTTATACATACAGGGTGATCATTTTGAAACTTCCCACCTTGAATAACTCTTTAATAAGTAAAATTGTCAAAAATCTCTGAATCGCGTCGATTTTGTTTTAAAGGGGGACATTTAATAATCTACTCTAGTCAGTTGGGAAACTTTCACCCTCTCCCCAATCATCCCCGCCCCAAAATTTTAAATGACAGTACCCCTTGTGTGATATATCATTTTAGAGGGTTTAGAATTTTCAATCTTTTACATAAAAAAAATTAAAATCAGTCCAGCCGTTTGTGAACTAGAGACAGAAACGTATTTATTGAATTAAAATATGTTTGGCTCTAATTCACGAAGGGCTGGGCCAATTTTAATTTTCTTTGATGTGAACGATTGAAAATCTTGTACCCTTTAAAACGATATATCACACATGGCGTAGTGCCATTTAAAATCTTGAGGTGGGGATAGTTGGGGGGAGGGTGAAAGTTTTCCAACTGATTAGGATAGGTTATTAAATGTCCCCCTTCAAAACAAGATCGACGCGTTTCAGCGATTTTTGATAATTTTACTAATTAAAGAGTTATTCAAAGTAGGAAGTTTTAAAATAATCACCCTGTATAATAATGCAGAAATAAGCAGGCACAAAATAGCTTGCATGAAGCTCTCCATTGTGATATCATTAATACTGTTCTGATTATCACAAGAATCAATATAATTTTTGCAGGATGCTACTCCTTTGTTTTCCAAAGCACACGTGCAAACTGTAGGTGTAAATAATGTATCCTCATAAATTAGTCTTTGTGAGATGCAAATTTACATATGTAAGTCTATCCTAAATATAGAACGTGACCTTCACATACTTCTACTTATAAAATTACCTTGTTTGGAGATTAAACGAGTTCTTAGGGATTTTTGATAAGTTAACAATTAAGTGAGTATTAATAATTTTTACCATGCTGCTTGTAGTGTAAATTTTAAAATAAGAAGAAATGTGATTTTTGGAAGGTTACAGGTTTGCGTAGCCCCTACTTGCATTCATAAGCTGAATACTAAAAGACTTGGTTTGCAAGGTGCGTGCAAATCAAATAGTTACATTACGCGTCTGCGCATTGACGAGTAACCCTTTTCGTTTCAGCTGCGTTGCGAAGGTGCGTGTCCTAACCTGATTTTAGTTGCGAAGCTGTCTCCCTTTTGGGTCAGCTGAAAAAATGCTGCTGGAAAAAAGGAATTTCGAACAGCGTCATGCGATAAAGTTGTGTGAACCAGAAACTTTATTTTGGGGTTTTGGAACGTTTCAGGAAATGGATGTTTCGGGTCCGACCGCAAGTTCTAGACAATTGGTCACAACAATGAACTTACACAATTTAGCATTGTTAATTTGTAAATTTCTTCCTTAACTCCCTTATTCCGTTTTGTTCTTGAAGTTGTAATTGACGCCCCAAAACAGATTTTGAAAGGGCAGATAACGTTAGAAAGCTGCGGCCGATACGACGAGACAAATCGTCATATCGAAAAGTCTTATAGAAGCTGACTCCTTGTCGGACTACTAACTGCATAGCATACAAAAGATTATGTCACGTCGAAACATATTGTAATGTGTCTAATGAATAATTGAATACATGATTACCATATACTGTCGCTTTTTATGTGACGCAACAGAAGCCGTTATAAAGAATGAAAGAGGAATTGTCATGGTACGGAATAGAAGGAGAAGAAAGAAGAAACTCAGGGCAGCACGGTTCCAATACCTTGCCCAGAGAACCCTAGATTGTAGCTGGAATCAGATCTATCTATTAAACTCTCTGAATCTGAAATGTGAAAATGCCTGCAAAAATGGATAACAGGCTATAGATAAATTGTGAATTCCAATAATGGAAGAATAGCTGCGTATTGTTTAAATTCGATTGTGTATGGTTTGTAAGATTCAGGCTGGAATTTATAGATTTGAAATTCATTTCGGTAAGTTTATAAGATCAAGTGATATGTTCTCAGGATTGTACTCTGGATACGGTGACAGAGTATTAGAGTTGATGATCATTAGGTGTATCTTTATGGCTCTACCCATCCTGTTAGAAAAGCACGCTATGAAAAGAATCTGAATCAACTCCCAAAACATTCTCCATCTCATTGCCTTATCTTTCAACCGAGTCCTTTTTACACGTTGAAACTAAGAACCGAATTCAAATAATCCATTATAAATCCAAAAGTACAAATATTCATCCTAATGTCAAGTACGACATGCTGTCTTGTAAAAAGTAAAATTTTAATAATGAATGCCAGAGGCGCACTCAACAAGATTTTTATATTTTGTAGCAGTTTCTCGCTCAATTATTTTCACACTAACGAAGATCCCAAAAGTTTTGTGTGCGTTCTCTCCTATTTACTTCTGCATATTTTTTTTTATATTTTTTTATGAAGGTCATAGAATGTAAAATATGTGTGACAGAAAAATGTTGACTATTGTACGCATCCATTAATAAGAATCATTAACTAGCACTTTAATTTTCATAAAATAGTTACGTTCATCAATAACTTCTATAAATGGGTGTGTAAAGTATTACCTGCAATGTTTACACACAGCTTTAATTATGTTTTAACAAGCATGCTGCTAAAATAGTGAGACAATAAAATTTATTGTCCAACAAAAATCAATATTAATTGAAACCTCAAGCAGACAACTGATGTAATGAAATTTCTTCTCGCCAGTGCTCAAAGATTTATAGCTTCTTTCAAGCTAGGATACTTAATTATCTGCTAACACAAGTAGCCCATTATAAAAATGCACAGCATGGTAACAAAGGAAAAAATCAAAAGGCTTTAACGTAATTAAATTTTAAGGAACTTCACGGCCGTACTTTGATTTCACAAATGAGATTTTAGTTTATGGTTGGTTATGTTTAAATCTCTAAAAATGGCCTAAATTTATATTATTCGAAGCGCCTCATTTTCAGCGGAATTAAAGTAAAATGTTACTAAATCTTTCAAGACCATCACATTATTATGCCATTCCAACATTATTGCTTTTTTTATATCTCTTTAAGCTTTCAAATAAAAAAGGGATTTTTGATTTTTTCTTTTTATTATTAAAATATTTTAAAACGTTCAAGAGAAATAAGCTAGTTTTAAATAAAATTTTGTGGAAAATTCTTAACATTAAGTTTTTTTTTTCTTGTGATAGCAGCAGCACGTGTGACAGCTATTTCTATATTTCATAGCGAGCTGCGCCTGGTCGTGTGATTGTTTTGCCATCACAACTTTCAAGCGCCGCTGCAGCTAGTCGAGTTTTTCCCATTTGTCTTTTCGATTTTGATAAATGTAATAATGCGAATAACTTTACTTGGACATGTGTTTGAAACAGTAATATTAGTAAATTGTATAAAAGTTTTTGAAAAAGTTAGTAAATAAGAAAATTTTAATTTGTAATAAGAATCAATAAAATGAACAATCGTGTTTTTATTTATTCTTTTTTTATACCTTCTAGAAGCAATTGGGTATTATCTTAAGGATATTCTCTTTATTTTGGTTGATTATATACAGCTTAACCATTTCTTGCTGCTATTTGCAATTTTTTTATAAATTCCGTTTTATCCCTTGGCTTATTGTTTTATTTGTTCTTTTGCTTTTGAAGTATATACTACTTATAAAGTTAAAATCAAAGAGAGTAAACAAAACAAAAGTACAGAATACAGTTATATGCCAACAACATAATACATTTCTTTTTTTTTTGAAGAATAAGCCACTCGTGTTCAACTTCAATCAAAAACAGTAGTAAAGAAATCAATAGACAGTGAACAGATTGAAAAGAGCCCTTGACCGACCCCATCCTTTTTCGATCTAGGACTTTTACTTATTTCTCCGCTTTTAACAAACCTCTAGATCACCTGTGTGGAAATTCTTCATTTTTCACCTTTCATAACACTACTTCTGAAGTAGCGTCCAGAGAGCATTAGTGTGTTTAGAGCTCTCTACTAGTACATACTACATTAACAGTCGAATTATGAGAGGTAGTGCGTCCTGACAGGATGACTTTTATCGTAAGTAATAACTCGAATTTAACAAGATTACTCTATAAATATAGCTAGGCATTTAAGCTGAGACTAATTGTTGTCGAAATTCCATTCAAATTTTAAGATAAATACCTTACAGAAAAAGTGATGACCGAAATTAATATCTAGCTTGAAATAGGTCTCTCTAAGCCAAAAATTGTTGTTAAATTCAAGTAAAATGCTCGTATTATCTAATCGTGTCCAAATACCGCTGGAAGGATCAGCAAGGATTTTCAGATACGGGCAAAAACTGTTCTAGTCAAATGTTTGTGTCGGTAAGTTGGTAATTATATTTTGAGCAATTTTTTTCTGCGTTTAGTTTAGCAGAACGTAATACACTTATTAATTTCATTACAGTCAGATGTATTTAAAAGACAAAAATCGTTGGCTAAACATACTACACATGCAATATAGGCTTGCAGAACAAATTATATGGAAATGGATGCAGGGAAAAAATATTGGCAATAAAAGAAGAGGAATGGCAAAAGAAATAGATATAGAATAAAGAGATTTGACTATCTGAAAACATAATATGTAAGAATTCATGGAAAATGAAAGAAAAACTAAAATGAAACAATAGGCAAAGGGTTCTTGAAAGTAGCTCTTGTTGGTCTCTGGCTGGTCTGCTCCCTTAAATATGGGGTCTTCTAGGCCCATGACCACGACCATCCTTTAATCAGATATCTGACCTCAAGCTTGTCAGTCTACGGCAACCGACCGGCACCGCGTTCAAATCTCCTGTAGTGCGAAATGAGAAGAACTCTTTTGAATAACATTCCTACCTGTTAATTCTATTAACCAAACCAACACTACATTCTTTCGAGCAGGTAATATCCCTTTACTCTCAATAAACTCCCGTTCATTCTATAAAAGAAACCTTAAAAACAATTTCTAACAATTAGATAACCGTTTTGTCTCCGTCCACACCATTATCAAGATCATATAACCCAGCAGCTTCTGCACCACCCTCCGCTTACACAATCATTCTCCAGCGCAGCCAATTCAACATTGACTCAATAATAGACGGTCCCAACTCCAAGGCCATCCCATCAGTTGCATCTGTTGTGTCTGTATCAATATCAGTATTAGTATCAGTATCAATGTCAGTATTAGAATTAGGATCAACTTCAACATGCATACTAACTATTGCTGCCTTTCACTTATTCACCAGCTAATTACTTGGGTTTTAGTGCCGATTACACCATCTAAATAGGCTGGAAAGAAGCTTTAAAACAGCTAGAGCCACTGCTTTCTGGGAAAATGAAAAATTGCATTGAACAGCGACAAGTACTTAAGTCCAAATGTGAATTCCAAATAAAGCTTCGGCAATCTAAGTAAAATTTGAAAACGCAAAGTATTAAAAATGATTTTTCAGCATAGAGAAATGAATGACCATAGGTAAAAAAAATTAGGAGTACAAAATGAGTGGATTAATGATACATAGAATACTAGACGGTATATCAGTGAATAAATAGAAAAAGAAACAAGCCTAAAACAAAGTTGTTAAACTACTTAAGTAAAGACATCGAAGTAGTGAGTAGGCAAGAAAAGACTAGGAATAGTAAGGGAAACAGCTTAACGAACTGAGCCAGTAAGCCTGTTAGAAGTAGATAGATAACATAATACACCTGGTATGCATTTTTCCAACATCGTAGAAGATTGTTTTGAAAACAGGAATTGGTTCCGTCGTGACTTGTCCAGGAGAAACGTAACACGAGCTATTGTAGATTACCTGTTGGAGAAAGAAATCTGTTGAAAGGTAAAGGTAAGATTTTTAACCCTTACAGTAGCCCAACGCAAGTGACCTTTTGGAAGTTGCAGCATAGCTGCGGGCCACAACAGGTGCTTGTCTGCAGGTAAAACTTAACGCAGATAACCTACTAGGAGATCAGCCGCCGACCTTTGCCTTCCATCTCAAAGAACTTAGTATTTTATCTCAAAAGACCATTTTTTACTAAAAATTACTGTTTGTCTTATCTCCATTGGCCATTATTGGAAAACTAACTGCATTTAAACAAAATAAATATTGTAAATATCAAAGAGCAGGACTTCTCTGCTGCATGGAGTCTGGGAAGATTAAGCGTGACGTTTCATAATTTTTATGACGTAGTTGTCTCAAATATATGTAGATATATATCAAACGCAAACGAAATCTAAATTTAATTTTCATTTTTAATAAAAATCACAATATTTCTTTCTTCTTAAGGGAGGGGCTGACAGACATTAAGTTTGACTTTAGCAATGCAAACGCTAATGACCAGTAATGGGCAAGATACAATAATATTTTATCTAGATACAGATATAGATAAACAAATTTTATTGTATCTAGTAGCAGATACAAGATACATTCTCATAATTATATCTAGATTCAGATTCAAGATTAATTATGGTATTTAGATACAGTATCTAGATAATTTGTATCTAGATTGTATCACTGAATATAGCTTACTTCAAAGAAACTAGAAATTTCTAAAGAACAAGCTAAATTAAAAAATAAATTGTTGTTAAGATACCTTTATGAAGAGAATTTACAAAATTCATTGCAATAAATTATCTTTACCTGGAAAGGGATGATAAAAGCAGATTAAAGAATTCTCTAATTATCTAAGTAAAAATACATCTGAAATGTACTGGGTGGTCCATTCGGTAGCGGAATTTTGAAAGATCGATTATAAAAAAACTACAAGAGATAAAAATGAAATTCTTTTTTTATTCTGAAGATAAATGTTTGGGGTTTAGTAAATTAAGTTTTCGAAGTGTGAACCCTCGCTGGTCACAATGTGGCGGAGCCTTGTTTCGAAGGCCTCGGTTGACCTCTCCAGAACTTCGCGTGTAATGCCTTTGATGACATCTGTGATGTTCTTTTTGAGCTCTTCTATAGTCTTAGGGTTGTTCTTGTAGACTCTATCTTTGATATAACCCCAGACAAAGAAATCGCAGACATTGAGATCGGGAGAATAGGGTGGCCAGTCTATGCCTCCTCCGGTCTTTTGGGGGGTATCTAATCCAATGATTCTCTCTTCGAACTCTTCCTTGAGACAGTCGAAAACTTCCTGGGTTCGATGAGGTCTCGCACCGTCCTGTTGAAACCAATAATAGTTGACCATCCGATTGAGCCTGGCCTTTTTGATGAATTCCTTCAGAATTTGGTCTTTATAGGCAACTGCAGTCACATTGGTGTCCAAGAATATCGGACCGAATATCTTTTTGGCAGTCACAGAACACCAGACAGTTACTCGCTGAGAGTGGAGTGGGGTCGCAACACTGAAATGCGGCTGTTCACTGCCCCAATGACGATAATTCTGTTTGTTAACATAGCCATTGAGATGGAAATGGCATTCATCAGTGAAGTGAATTATCTTTACATCCATTTTGTCATTCTCGATGCGGTCGAGGACTTCATTGGCGAAATCAAATCTTTGGGTCACACTTCGAGGACTCAGAGCTTGCACAATCTGTATCTTATACGGGAACCACTCCAGGTCCTGATGGAGGATCCTTAGAACACTGGATTTCGAAATGTCCAATATCTATGCGGCTCTTCGTGTCGACGGACCGGCCTCTTCTTCGAAGTGCTGTTTGACGCGCTTCACATTCTCTTCTGTTCGGACAGTGAACTCTTTGGTGGCCATTCCTGCCTTGTCATCCAACACAAGTCCGGTCCTCTTAAACTTGGCCATCAATCTATTGTTGTTTTTGTAAGAAATCAATTAATTAATTTTAAAAATATTGAGCAAAAATTTAATTTTTGCCTAGATTTTTAACTACTCACTTTGAGATAGTTTCCGCTTTAAGGGTCGAATGTCTGTCCACCTCGGTCCTAAAGGCTCTCAGTGTTGCCGCCGGACTCTGTCCATTTTTGTACCAGAGCCGTACCCATGTTACTCTTTGTTCCAACGAATAGGTTGTCTTCGAGGTCGCCATTATTGTGATCAAAACACTTGTCAACAAAACCCCAGACCTTTGTGAGTATGCCTACAAAAAATGACGTCAATCGGTTGAGTGGTTTGCGAATGGGGGCAATTTTAAAATTCCCCTACCGAATGGACCACCCTGTATCTAGTTACAGATACAAGATACATTTTCATAATTATATATAGATTTAGATACAAGATGTAATTATCGTATCTAGATACATCATCTAGATACTTTGTATCTAGATAATACCCATCCCTGATAATGACGGCCAGTATGCATAGACAAGAAGACAAGACAGAACAATAAATAAAAATTACCAAACAAAATACAGTAGAACCTATTTCAACGGACACCTCTGAATTACGGACACTTTTCTAACTGTAAGTTCCAAAACCTTGTAATCCACGAGTTTCTATCTCTTCATAGCG
>VTPC01090584.1:65749-107155 GCA_011009095.1 Ignelater luminosus
GTATCTTCATAAGATGAAACGTTAATACTTTCATAGTTGTTAAAATTATGAGATGACGTTTACTGTCTTATGAACAAGAGTCGAACAACTTACAGGTGAAGATTATTATTAAATTAATCATCTTCAATCCAAGCTAATTAAACTATTTGCAGACCACCAACCACATTAGTAAAACAAGATCTATAATATTCCTTTTAATTTTAATCACCACCTCCATCTCTTATTGATTATGATTGATTACGCCTAATTAGATGGTTCGACTCGCTTCGGGAGTAGTTCCTTCGCTTTAATTCATTTTATTTAATTATAATTCCAACTTACATTCCGGTCTCACCACCATTATATCATTATAAGATTGCCTCGACGTTTTATTTGTTTATTTAAAAAGTAAAGCCTTATAATAAAGTGTGTGTTATCATAATTAGAACATTCTTCCGTAAGAAAAAGATAATAATAAGGCGAAGACAAAAGGGGATTTATTTAGTTTTGTGACACCCTTATTGGATGATACATTTACGCTCTGGTAAGCATCATTATAATGAAATTCATACATCTGGCAGAGAAGTGCGGAATTGTCTCTTTGAATTACTCGCAAAAGATGGAATTTTATCAGTGCGAGAAGGTAAAGAAGAAGGTAACAGCCCGTATTCGTTCCATCATTATTACATCTTTCAGTGCGCTTTTGTTCGCTCGGATTAACCCGTTCTGCTGGGACTTTAAAGCCATGAGCTTTTCCTTCTATTTCTTGCTCCGCGCCTGGGAGACGCACAACGTCTTAATTTGAAATAACCGCGTTAAATAATTTATAATAGCAGGTAACGTTTCTCCGGAGATACTTTCGTGAATATTTTGGAGATTTTAGGTAAAATTTATAGTTAGCACACAAATTCTTGAGAGTTTCTGCTCAACTGTAAGATTAGAGGATTAAAGTTTTTTGAACTGAATATTTGTAACATTTAATGTAGATTTAGGATAAGTTCTTGCTATTATTTTAGGTTATATAGATTACAGTACATTTCATTATAACTTTAAAGTTATTTTTAATATGTAGACTTTAGTGTCAAAATATCATAATTATCACAGGTGGGAAAATTCTACAAGAACCTCATACAGACGCTTTTTCTACTTACAACAGGATCACATTCCATAGGGAACCAATTTGGTCAACAAAAGGTTTCAAACTTTTATTGCTTCAAATCTGTACAATAACCCAAACCAAGAGTTTGTGATTCTGTGGCAATTTTCAACACCGAATCTTTATTTTTCCTGATTTTTGTTTCTTATATCATCACTACCTCAATCTTTGTAATTTAAGTTTTGATACTCCGTTTCATTTTTTTATATTTAATTTTCTATTTTTTCTTCGTTTTTAGTTACATAGAGCAAAATTACAAATCTTACACTTGAATTAATTTTGTCCTACCTAAGCACATCGTGTGACTGAAGGATGTTATCAAACTAAGACCTACATATTTAGCAGATTAGTTTTAGGTTAATTAGTGTCAATAGGAGTAGATTTAGAAGAAAATAAGACATATATTGTAGTTTTTTAAGTGAAATTAGCATGAACTTAGGATTATTAGAAAATCTCAGAATTGTTGGTTTACGTTACAAAACTAAAGAATTGCAATTTTTAAAATTAACGAAATCACATTATGTTTTTTAGATTTTTCTTTTGAGGAGAACAAGTTGGCTACTTTAAACGTAAAACTGTTGTTCTGTGTAGATTACAATTAGTAGTCAAAGCTATTAATTAATTAAAAAATTACTGTAAACATTAAAATTGCCTGTTAGCATAAATGGCTAAATAAATAATTTCATGTGTGTTCTTTTTGTGAGAATACATTTCCGTTAATCATGAGTTGAAAACAAAATATATTATAATAATATTAAGTGCAATTCTACGAGCACAGCAATTGAGTTAGGTATAACAGACAACCACCAATTTTCCAGCAGGTTGTTCAAAGTTCCGACCTAGCTTGAAGCATTAGAGACAATTTTTTGGTGCACAACGAGAACGTGCACAATTTCATAGAAACCACGAAGAAGAAAACTAATTTAATCTTGAATTAAACAGATTATTTTTCATTTAAAACATAATTCCAATGTTCTATAAAATTAAATCAAATCTAATATTTCAACATAAATTATTTTCAATAACGAAACTTCCTAGGTTATTTGCATATTAAAAGAAGTGCGTCACATTTCATTGTACAGGAATGTACCAGTCAGCATGTCTACAACCAAAGTGTGTCGACTTACACAATACGAGAGTAGATAAAATTACTATGTTGTACTATAACATATTAAAAATAAATAAAGAAAAGTCTAGGCCAGTAAAAAGATAAACTAATTGTAAACTAAAATTGCAGAATTATAAATTTTAATTCTTACTAGATTTGTAATAATTTGTTATAATGCATATTTGTTATTTTTTCTGTGTTACCTAGTTTGTAATTTGTTATTAATGTCAGCATGTCAATATTGTATAAAAAGAAAATTTGGAAGGTAATAAAACAGAGTCAATCATTCATTTGGTTTTTACTCAACAAATGTATTGCCGGTAATAAGCCATCACTACTACCTTAATGAGATCGTGAGGCTGCGATCTCAGCAATACATAACAAACTCTTTCTGAAGTTTGTTCAAAAGCAAAAAGGCTCAACACTTAAGTTCTAGAATGTCACATCCGTTAATCCTTGACGGAGTAAATGCTGAACATGTTCGGTTCTGTTAGGATTTCGTCGAATTGTTTCTAATTCATTTTCTCAGCTGCTCAAAGGCTGAGAATTTAGTTCTGGATTAAAATAGAATGACTGAGATGCTTTCTTTACCCGCTCGTTAGCTTATTAGCTTCCTCATAACGTTCTATTCTACGATATCCTGGCACACAGAAGAGTCTTGCTACTTTTTGAGGTGTCAGTTTTTTTGAGTTCTTCGATGCATGCCCATATTAGATTTGCTGAAACCTTCAAACCTATGAGTATCTATAAATATATGAATCCTCCTACTGTTTTCTCTGTGCACTACAGAATTACATTTATACATCTGCCTAAAAGACGGTTTTTGTTTGCCATTTACAAGTTAATCTGGATCCCTTCTCTTTTCATTTTTCTCATTAGCATTAACAATATATTTAGTTGTTATAATGATACGTCCTAATGTTTTATCACGACTTCTTTATACTATCTCTCCATGTTACATAACTTGATTTAACTGGTAAGTTACTCGATTGGTCTCCTAGTTGTTGAACGCCAATTCTGACCTTTCTCCTTATCATAGTAAAAAGGAGATATCCTGCAATACCTCTACAGGCCCGGTAGAGATGCTTATTTTATCTTCCATGTAATACTGGCTTTTCAATAGTTGTTCTCTGTAGCGTTTTTGTTCACCATACCAAGATGCAGAGATAATCATTAATTAAATAATGACCACTAGGAAAGTCTATATCTTCTTTTTTACATTTACTATATGACATTTGCCAGATGAATCTGGTGTCCAGTTTCACACCTTCCCCAATATTTGAAGATCCACCCCTTGAGATCCCAACAGTCTAAATCTCGTTAATATTCTTTTTTGAATGAATGGTATGACGGGTATTTTACAGAAACTTAACCTTGAACCCTCTCCTTTGTTTATCGCTGCACTAACTTTTGGTCCCAATTTGCCTTGGATCGATAAAAACCCATTAGCAAACTGTGGTGTATTTCTTTGACGACGTATATTTACACGTTTCGATGCCATTATGTCAAAAAGTCATATTTACCAATCAAGGATTGAGAGGAGACTCAGCCCCATTTTATTCATTGTTATGATGGATAAAGTCATTAAGAGGTACAGAGAGGTTTATGCTAAGTAACTTAAAGCTACAACCGGTCTTCGTCACAAAACTGGCATTTGCGGACTATGTTGCGGTACTAGCAGCTTCGGCTTGTGATCTCCAGTTCAATATCAACATTTGGAAAGAAGAATTGGAGGCATTCAATATGAAGATAAGCCTTAGCAAGACAAAGACGATGGCGATTTCTGGCAGTAAAGCTGAATGACATAATGTATCTTTAGGAGGCCAAAAATTAGAACACGTATTTGGGTAGCTATATCAGTCAAGATGGGAAGACCGACGTGGAACTTAGCAGTCGAGGTGCCACTGCAAGAAGGCTGTTCAATGCCATAAAATTGGAATTCTTAAATAAGAGGACAATATTCAAAAAACTGGGTGCTTACGAAGGCAACGCATAGCCGAATGCAGGCAATGGAAATAAGATTTCTACGAAAAATAGAACGGAAGACAAGGATTGATAGGGTTAGAAATCAAACGAGTCTGTGAAAAGCAAGGTAGAAAAAGTCCAGCTTATATGGTGGGGACACCCCGAGAGGATAGATGAGAGCAAGGAAGAGAAAAAGGTATTCCTCGGACTCGGGCCAGAGATCGAGCCTGGCGACGACTTTGTGCTGCCTCTACACGTCGCGGTGTTCGGGGCTTGGATTAAGTAAAGTAAAGTTCTTTAGCATGTGTAATTCCATTTTGTGATTTTGCAAAAGAATTAAAGGCTGACACTTTGATGACTTAAAGGTTATTGATGGAAATTCGTTAATGAAATATCCATTCAGAAATTATTTATGGATTTCCTTTGTAGTGTATTACGATGTGCATTTTCATTTGTAGCTGAAATAAGCTGTATAGTTTTGATTATAAATCTTGAGAACTTAATCTTGAGAAAACCTTTACAGGATGCAGGAATGAAGATGTTTCTAATGCTGATATTCATTCATTATTATCATTTTATTCTACCACAACCATCAAAGGTAATTTTATAAATATTATAAGTAATTTAATAGATAATCTGATGTAATCTGATCAGACTCGCCAGCAACTAATTTGATTAATTGTATTGATAAAATTAATTACACTTTGATAAGAATTCTACAATATTTTATGGCATAAATTTTAATATGATCCCACCAGTTGCTTTGTGTGTTTTGTTGAAAGTTTAGAGTTTACTTGTTGGCTTTGTGGTTTTGTCAACAAACGCTTTGTGGTTGTTGTGGTGTTCATAATGTTGGCTATTGTAAATAACCTTAATATTATTATTGAAAACAACAAAACGGCTTTTTAATCCTGGACGTTGTTCGATAATTTAACTCAAAGGCTTCATAATAGGTTTACCTGATACGTGAATACAAATTGAATTTATTGAAAAACAAAAGCGTTACTGCCATACAAAAGTATTCAAACAACTATATTTAGCACGTTTTCATACATCAGAGAGCTCATCTGCTTTCGTAACAAAATAATTAAAAAAAAAATTAATAATGTATTTCAATAAAGATAATGGTAGGAAAACGTAACGCTTATTAGCATCTTAATATCTCAAAGTGTCAAACAATGTCATGTAAACTAATTAAACTTAAATACGTACAAGACAGAGTTTAAGACAACCATGAAAGATAAGCCCTATAAACAAAATGCTAAGGTTTCGCTTTAAACTTTTGTTCTTTCTTCCATTTTTTTTTTGTTTTAACACTGTTCTGAGTCAGAAAGTAGCAGAATAATTAGATTGTTGTCAACATCGCGGCAGGATTAGAACGGTGACACGGCTAATTCTGTGAGACGCCGTCAGAGAGCACTGACTATGACGTCGCATCAACACCAGGAATAAGAAAATTAAGGCGTCGCCACACTTTTCTCATATAAATGGAAACTAGACGTTCGTTCTTCTTTTTTTCTGTTTTCCCAACTTGAAAGCGTTATTTATGTTAACTTTTGTATTAGCATTTTCTTGAAATATTTCCGGTGCGGAAAACAAGTAAATTAAAATGAAAATAAACAGTGATTCCAAACAAATGTGTATGCTGTAACTTATAAATTAAAATCTAATTAATTTTCTTTGCTTCTCGTCAATAACAGAATCAATAACTTTAGTTATTTCATATTGAAGCTTAAACATTTCGATGCGGATTAAACTGTAAAAGTTAACATTTACGTTGACAACTCTTGACTGGAGACCAGCCACACCACTCAAATCAATTGGCGACTTTTAAAGTGGATGTCGCGATTCCATTAGTGAGATTACGAATTGTCCGGATTACAGGATTTGGAATAGTCATGGTCAGTGACAATGTCACATAGTGGAAAAGGAGAATGACTCTTCCTTCACGCTCGAGTAGTTATTAAAAAAACTTTTACTTTTTAAATGTTTGTTTGTTACAAGTGAAAAAGGGGAATATCATCTCTAACATTAATCATGTTGTACGGCCACAATAAACGATTCATTGCAGTATTATTAACATTATTAGTTTGAAGTAACTTGCACATATACTCTGCAAATAGTTGTGTGTTCTAGGTTAAAATACTTGCTTAGATTGGGTTTGATGAAGGCAGCTCAGCGATATCCTTAGATCTCTGTACATATGTATATAAGGTTCTCGCAGAGTTTGTGATGAGATTTTATGCTGTACTACTAGGTAGTAAATTAAATTACGTTGCAAGTAGCAGCTACGAATTGACTAAATATTCAAAGCAGAGTTTCATCAGGAAATATGAGCAGGGAAAACCAATATTTCTCACGAATGATTAATTTAACAAAAGTCTTTTTCAATTAGACCCGCTTGTGATGTTTTGTGCTAATATCTCAAGTTATCATTCATTATCACTAATTTCTGCTTTTTACGTATTTCGTTGCTTTCTTGTTTTATGTATGGACATAATTCCTTATCGATTCTGCCAAACTGTGTTTCTTTTTATTTTGTTGCGCTAACCACTTGTAATGTCTTTTAGCAAGTGTTCCTGAATTTGGTATCCAATATCTTTAATATAAGATAGACCAGTCACCACAAAACCATGAATGATCTATTCATAGCCTAAATTAAACAGCAACATCATGTCTAAAACTCTGTTCATGACTTTACTTAAAATTATGTAGTCAAAGAAAAGTCGACTCACATTTACTTTGTTGGCAAGTAGACTAGGCGTAGCTCTACAAAAAAGTAGACAGATTCTAAACAAAATTAAAAAATATTCCTATTCATATTGAAAATAGACGTTCCTTGAGGAAGTATTTTTGCAGCTCAGGAAAATGATTGGATATGTGGTAGATCGTTCGTAGAATGGTTAAAGCTATTGGTTGAAAGGACTCATCTAACCGACAACAAATCAGTCTTTCTGGATGATGCAGATCTTGAATCTGGCTGTGATGCGGGCATTACATTAAATACTCTTCAAAACAGTATACAACTAAAGATGCAGTGTCTGAACAAGGAAGTCTGTGGCAGTTTAATTTTTGGATTTTATTCCTTTTAAACAATTTCAAGAGTCAAAGTCTCACTTACATCGCCCGTCCTTTCAGTCGATTGTCCTAAGCCTCAGTAGTGCTCGTCATCGCCCATTTTACATACTAGCACCAATCTGTAATTTTAATCTTCTTTGGCACGCGTTTTATACGTTTCATAAAACTTGCTAAAGACGTCTCTTCTAGAGATAAGACTCAGAAGAGAAGACAAAAAGGAAACAACAGCAGACACAGCAATCTGAAATCTTAGCATCAATACCTTTTATAGAAGAACTTCGGCAAAAAAACTTATTAAAGAGAAAAAGTCGAACAAAGAGAAAACAAGGTTTCATCAAACAACTGCTTTCCTTTTAGAAGTCTAGTTCAGTATTGATTTGATCTTGTCATGAAATTGTCCCGATATGCAACTTTCAGAAACATTTCCATGTAAGGTTTAGAAATAGCCACCTTCCACATAGAATGCCAGTGTTGCAGAGTTTTCAGCTTAATGAGTTCTGTAGTTTCATTTGCTGTTTCTACGCTAACTTCTAATTTTTCAAAATCTGCACTTTTCACATTTATAATGAAAGATAATTAATATAATTTACAAATAAAATAAGAAACACGGTAGATTGTCTTGTTTATGATTGTACTGTCGATATCTTTCATTCTTATAGTTTCCTTAAAATCTATTTATATCTATTAATCAGTCTTTAATTAGCTACTGTGAAATCTTACTTGTATTTGAAGTTTTCACCTACTATACTTTTGTGTGTACAACTAGAAATCCTTCCAACTTGCTGTGCAAATACAGAAGAGTCGGACCACATCATAATCACAAGTATTTATTTTTTAGCGAACTCCGCCATTTGGCTTATAAACAAAAGATGATTCCAGACGATTGGGTCCAGTCTATTATAATTCCCCTCTTCAAGAAAGGCGACAACAGAGACTGTGGGAATTACAGGGGTATCCCTTTGCTCAGTGTCCTAGGGAAAATTTATGCCAGAATCCTAGAGGCACGGCTCTGTACTGCTCCGGACAGTAGGTTGGCAGACTTTCTGTGCGGGTTTCGAAGAGAGAGAAACACCCAGGATCTGATATTCATTGTGCGGCAAATAGGAAAGAAATTGATAGGTCCACCTGGCGTTTTTACACCTCGAGAAGGCTTTTGACTGAGTTTCCAGGGAACAGATCTGGAAGCTGCTGCACCAGCAGTCTGTAGAGCAACTGCAGGAGCTATGTCAGGATTGCCAATGAGAATGGGGAAAACGAACAGAGGTGAAATAAATATGCTCCCAGGAGCATCTATGCTCAGTAAAACAATCATCGTCTTTCCTCTCTCTTCCAATGTAATTTTGTTCATCCGGTTTTTCCCTACTCGGTTGTCATAATAGACACAACCGTTTTACCACAGTTGTAAATCCCGTTAGAGAAAAAATTGTTCTATTTTTTGTAAGATGTTTATGAAATCCTAACGCTGTTTGAAGACTTGTAAACTTTGGAGCTCTTAGAGAAAACTTCTTGTTAACAGCTAAATTCTAAGCAGATTTCAGAAGTTCACTTTTAATTAACTTGACAGCCTTTCATGTAAAAACTAATTGTGTCCCTAATTTTTCACTAAGAGCCTTTTATTAAATCTGCCCATTTGAGGTATAAATTCACTGTTTCACTTGCTTGAATTGCTCGTTAAGGACGCCATCAAAAGCCTCGGTCTTCGTGCCACTTTGTTTTCAAGTACTAGTTGTTTTAAAAGCTGCATTCTACTCAGACTATTTCCCTTCTTTCTTTGTTCCAATTTCAGACAATTTTTGTGGAAAGCTAAAGAAGAAATGCCAAACGAACAACTATCAGATTAAACCTGAATTCCAAAAAAAAGAACAAAATTTGGTCGATATTGGACGGCGATTGGGTAATCACCATAAGCACAAGCACAAATGATAATTATAGGTTATGATGCCTAATGCACAAAAGAAAATTGGAAAACTAGTGCTATTTATTTATACCTAATAGACTAAAGATAGTGTAGATAATGTGGAAAAATCATCTTAAATACCTGATAAACAAGAAGTCGGTTCTAAAAAATAATCTTCCTCAACTGCAACGATATTATATGAGCAGCCCTTTTGTTAGCGGCGAGATATAGTCTCAAAACATTAGTCTTAAACACTTTCTGTCTATTAATTGTGCTATTAAGAGATGTGTAACATCATAGAGTTACTTTCGTATAAATTAATAATAATCTGAGTTTATTATTTTCATTATGTTAAACTTACCTCTAGCTTAGCTGAAAGTAGTCTTTTATGTTTTCTGTTATTACCAGAGCTGCCAGTTTTTTATTACCTGCAATCAGTTTTTTTTATACAATTTGTTCTTTGAATTCTTGGTTTTTACGAAATGCTTCAGAAAATAATCAAAGATGACCCACGTTGGGCACCATATTAAGACATTTTGTATTGTTCTTAACGTTATTATTCACTTGGAATAGTTTTAATGACAGAATTTCTCCCGTTTCATATTCAAGATTTCCACAATCCCATTATAAAGTTTGAAAATACTTTTAAGAAAATTTATTTACATATTAATTTTCAAAACTTATTTCTATTATTTTGTTTTTTTTTTGAAGTCTAATTCACTTATGCTTACTACAGTTTATCTGTTCAGTATGTTAGGTTATGTAATTTCACGTTTGTAAAGGGATCCGGAGTATTAGCCTTACCAATAAATCCTTGGCAGTTGTATTTAGTACCGTACTTCAAGCTGAACATTCTAGTATGCCGTAATCAATTTCACATGGCAGAAGTAATGCGGGTCAATTAGAAGGGAGAACGCTACTGGTCACTTGCATTTTAAATTGCTGATCGTATGATGATAGAATTTAAAGTATTTTGCAGTTTACTTTAGCTTTTTAATATTAACGGGGCTGTTGGTTAAAGTAAACATTGAGTAGCTAACTTTGAAACATTACCATAGTTGACATTTGTTTTCAAGTTTTATAACACTTTAAGAACATCAAAACTTCAAGACACTCCATTTTTCTTCCTATTTTCTACTGTTTAATTTGGTTTTTTAGTTTTGTGGCTGAAACTTTGAAAAATGATTTACTTTTCTATACCTGTAGACCCACGTTGGGTGCCAATATATACGTAATCTTTCTATCGTAAGGTACACATAATATTATTAAGAAATCGTAGTGTAAATGCTTCTTTTTAATTATATTTTAGAGTTTCTGATCATTTAACTTAAAATTTGCAACGTGGGTTACCTTAACACTAAGTTTCCGTATGACTTAGTTTTTATTTTAACTTTTTCTGTTATTCTATGGCGATTTTTATTTTGAAATTTTAGAACACAAAAATTTCTTTTGCACCCTAAAATAGCCGTGTCTTTATTGTTGCGTATAATTAACTACTAGCATCATATTTCAAAACTTACTACCACTACTTATGTCTCCTTTTCTTTCTTGTTGTTTATGCTAAGTGGAATCATCCATTAAGCTCTGTACTCAAACCAGTATATTATTTATTATGTCACTAGTGTGTTTCTGTGGGGGAAAATAATTACGTAACATTTTCTCAGCTACGTAATTTTGGTTGAATGTAAGTTACTTTTAGAATGTATTTTAAGTTTTAAATATCACTTGCTTTGTACTTTTACACAAAAACAATATTTAGTTCAAGTTTTTACATTTTTAACTCATTCTGTCCCAGACCTAATCTGCCAACGTATTAGGAGTACAAGTAACGTTGAGGATTAAGAATTATCTGCTACATTGAAGACTAAAAGTGATTCACTCGTAATAAGAACAATCCTCTTTAAAAAGCTACTTACTTAGACCTCAAAGAATTACGCTATTTATGTAACCATTACATCTACCAGAGAATAAACAACACAAAAAACCAGTAAAGCCATAGATACTCGAGATCAAAAGTAATAAATTGCTTCTCTGTAAAATTTTTCCAGCAAATACATTAACGAAACAGCTTTCGTATTTTCGTACCCAGTTTAATCCTACACTTTCCGATTGTCACCGCCTACTTAACGCTGCATTCATTTTTATCCTAATCCGACATAATCCGGGAGCTTTAGACGTGTCTTATCTGACATTGGCTTAATCAGGGAGTGATATCGATTTTATACTAGACGAAAACGTCTAAAGAGAACAAAAATATAATGCCGTCTATTAAAATGTCATTTTTGTTGTCAGTGTTAAAATAAAAGAAATAATATTTTTGCCGTTATTTTCTGTAGACTTTCAGCTAGCTGTGCATTTCTTTGCTCCGAAACGTAGCGGGCCTGATTTAAAGCTGCCTGAAACTTTTTCTACCCATTGTTATTAAATAAGTGTGAAACGATGTGGACATAATCCGAACAGTCTGTTGGAAACTTAAGAAGTTCAATAAGAGCACACTGCGAAACGGTTTTTCTTGTATAAAATAAATTTGTTTTTCGAATTTTCATTACCTTTGTAACTACCTCGCGTTCTTAGTTACAGGACTGCTTTCAAACATGTACATAATGCGGAAAGAAAATTTCAGTGAAGAGGTCTTCTGAACTTCCTTTTAACATTATTAGGGAATAAAAGAGCTTGCCAAATTTTTAATTCTCTTGGTCGCCGTCGGCGCTGCTGTTCCGGAAACACTAGCATCTGCTATTCGGTTCGCTGCCCTGATACAATCACCACAGCAACTTGTACCAACTTTTAGTTCACTACTTCAAGTAAATGCTTCTTTCATTAAGTTCTAAATTTGATTGGACGCTGAACTACAATATAACTTTAAAAGACTTTATGTCCGTAAGTCTTTTATACTAACTGTAGTCCAATTGTTTTTAAGAGGACATCAAATGCTTTTATCAGCCTCTTCTTAGGTAAACATACATGTTATTAGTTGTTAAAGAAACACAGATTTCTGTTGATTTCAAATCGAAGCAATGCCCGAATACTTTTATTTTACGGCTTTAATTCTAAACTGACAAAGACAAATGCAATGCAATACAACGGAAATAAATTAGTTCAGCAACTTTTAATTAATTTGCAATATAACAACATGTACTAAAATACCCATACGCCTATTTTCCAAAATTTAGGGAAATAAATAATAGAGACAAGTTTGAGAAACTCATGTACGTAGATGAGAGATTTGTGTTCGCTGTTCAGAGATTACAAAATTGAAAACAAGACCATAATGCTATACGCATTCGTACATCGAAATGTCCGATTTATAGAAAGGATTTTGTTATAAAAATTGTCCGCTTTTTAGAGATGTTCGCTAAGGGAACTTTCACTGTAACATACTACTTTCTTACTTACATTTTTTTAAACTTTTTTTTAAGACTATGACGTATTCTTTGCTTACTAATAGCACTTTTTGAATTATCTATACAATTTATTTTTCTTCGCACTGTCTTCCATGCTTGTCATTAAAATATTACTTTTTATAAATCATTTGTTCTTTGTAGTAACACAGTTACTATTGATATTTACTTCCCATTCTGAGAAAGCCAACTACCTGTTTACATGGACTGCCAATAAGTCTCCTGTACTCTAGAGACTAGCTAAAATAATCATGATTTTCTAAACTCGTTTTTGTTTCCAGTGCAATTCATAAGGTCGTACAGGAGAATTAAGTCAACAAAGTTGTTGCTTTGACAACATCTGTGTTTATGGTACTAATAAAGTTACACTTTAGGTCTTTCTGCTTTACATACAGCAACATCAAAAAATTCAGAAGATTTCGTCGCATTTGTGTTATCTGCTAGAAGTTTAGATTATCCATTAGAAACAACTTTCCAGTTTCTATTTTTTGACATGTACTTAAGAAGTGAAGATGTTCAGCAGTAAACATCTGACTTTTTAATATTTTACCAAATCTTTGGCATGCTCGTCTAATGAATAAGAGCTACAGCTGTTTTGTAAATTAATTTGGAGAAGACAAGAAGGTTCCGAGAAAGAACTTTGAATTCCTAGACAATGCTATTGTGGACTGAGAAGAAGGCCAGAGTTAGACAGAGACCGGACCGCAACGAACCATACCCCTTTTCCTTTTTTAAATCTAGAGGCATGCAATGTACTACAAGGTTATGCGGTAAGACAAATTGAGATTATGCAATGTACAAAGCATAAATAGATCAATAACTAAGACGTCCAAGGAATGGCTAGCAATAATCACGATCTAAGACAATGTAGTCTTAGTTATATTGTCTGGCACACATGACTTTTGGATGTATATTCAAACAGAGATGACTCCGTGAATCAAAGAATCGGCTTACTTACATAGTGATTTGTAAGTTAGAGATAATGCTGAGTTTGCACTAGTTTTTTCAAGTACTACCATAACATAGATCTGTTTGTCACCAAGTGATAATAATGTAGAGATCTAATAAACACTGCACGATGAACACAATCAAAGTTTTTAATTAAACCCAATATTTACGGATCTCTTTTAAAAGGTTTCAGGTTGTGGAAGACTCGATAGTATCAGCAATATATTCAATCAATAGACCTATCAAATTTAAACGAAATTTTTAACTGGCGGGAAGAAATTATTTTCATTCTAGACAGGCCCTTAGCTATGGTGTTGCTGAAATTACTTACACGTCAAATAGAAATGTTGTTATCTCCCTATTTTCTATAGGTATGTAGGTAGTACATGCAGTTATTGCTTTTTTACGACATTGGTATTGATTATATTTTGCATGATTCAGTTTTCTGCATCATTTACTACTCTGCAATAGTGCACTGAATGTCAAAATAGATCTAGCATAAGGTATGATAAATTTCAGTACTTGGTTATCTACTCATCCTTTCTAGAATGTAATTCTACCATGCGCTAATTCTGTTAGCAATCATACTTTTTTGGGTTGATGAGATTTAGATATGCAACTGTGTGGTAAATACATATCAAAGTTGACTCAAATCAATCGACTCGTGACTATTGAGAATAACAACAATTGCAAAATCCTAATAATTAAAAATTATTTAGTTCTCAATATACTTAATTTAATGATAGAAGCGTTTCATTAGTCTTGTACGCTAAAAGGGGTTGGGTTACGTGTCTAAAACTACCAACAACGTTTTACTATCAGTGGCCCCCACTAGACCGCTCATTAAGCATTTAACGTGATTTTGTTAAAAATAATATCAGAATTCGACACTACAACCATTCCAAGGGACACGTACGAGTAAAACAGCACAGAATCATGCAACCTCTTGCAGAAGCAAGATATTTTCAATCTCAAAATCTCTAAAGCTGTAGAAAACGAGTTTAACAATCATCAGTAATCAAAATTATTAACGATACACTTTTGGATTAATATAAGAAATTGATCGCAATACCAAATATAACTCAAATTTTAACACAATTTGCAGAAGAATTGGATGTTGTAGTTATCAGCACATTAGGTGAAGCTACTTACTACTGTTTTACCAGATATTAAGCATCTTGCAACCAAATATTATAAAAAACAAAAAGCTGGTTACAATAAAGTCGAAAACAGAAACTACCACCAATCAGAAAAATCTCATTAAAGTCGGTAAAAAAGGCAAAACAAAAACAACATGATAGATAGGATTATGAGGTAGCATAATTCCAGTTCGCAAACTGTCGTCGTAGATTAAAGTGGTGATGCAAATTTTGTAATTAGAAAAATTTTAAAGCAGTTAATAGATTCCTCCGCCAACATATCAATGCAACTCAAGCACAACACGGGTTACATACTTACATTAACATCTGATTGTTTGCAGAAAAGCCAAATCTGAGATATCATCTTCTTGGTTATTAGTTATTTATTGCAAAAGATTTTGATAGTATTGGATACGAGCATATTGAGAAAACCATTAATAGCTTACCTATTAATAGCAGACTAAATATTAATAAAGGAGTCACAAAGAACTCCTTCATCACCTATTATTTTTAATCTCACTATTAATTTCGCTTTAAAAAGCCTAACGAAACTCTAGGTCTCCAACGGATATGGCTTGAAATTAAATCCTAATACCAACCTAGTATCTGCTCTAGCATTTGAGAATGATATCGCTCTTATTGGTGCAAGTCTCAATGATGCCATTGAATTGGTCAACTTGGATGTATCTCTGATAGTAAAATTTACTTTAAACATAAATCCAGAAAAACGTAAATGAGTAACGGGTAGATATTGCAATATGCTAAAGTTAATACTAATTTAGGAAACCAACACAAAATAAGTCTATAAAGCCTAGCGAAAGAGATTAAATATTTAGTTGTTAATTTTGATAATAATATTTCTCTTCATACAAAACTGAACAAAAATTTAAACTCTCTAGCAAAAACTTCTTTGCTCAAACCTGATCAGAAAATCACTTTCTTAAACAAATTCATTTGGCCCACACTTGATTACCCATTTCAGCGTCCATCGTTGCGCAAGACACCATTTATGTTCTTGTCGGACATAAATAAATTATTACGTTCTACGGCCAAAGAAGTTCTCACTCTTTCAGCAGACTTTCCAAATGCTATGCTATCTGAAAAACATTGCTTTAACATATTTATATTGCCCAATAGCTTAGAGACAGATGATACACAACACATCTGCATGCTATACGAAATTTTGTAGACGAATTTGAAAGCTGGTCAAGCTCCTTAACTAAAAGTAAAGGCGTTGCTCTTTTCCGCAAATATCCAAAAAGAAATCAGTGGATGATAAATCGTTCCGGTTTATCCTGTAGCAAATGGATTGATTAGTCTTATTAAAATGAATTGTAATAGTGCAGTTCTTCGAACTGTACCTGGACAAAGCTATAACACTACCTTCTACTGAGCTAACTGTAGAGAGCCAGAAACCCTTGCCCATAAGTTATGCTTCTATCCTAAAGGACAGTTACTCCGTATAGAAGCTCAGTATATTTCCAACATGGACTCAAACCGACAAACTGACAGCATCATCATAAATCAAAATAATTACACTGCAATTATAATGGATCCGACAATTTGTTTTGAGAATGGTTTAGCACAGCCAGACGAAATTAACCCAGAAAGAAAAAAAATCTATGAGTTTTAGTTATTTGAGAAACAAATGCAATATTCCAAATTGGGAATTGATTGGGTTATTAATTGGAATTAATTGGAGCAAAGACAAGATGTTTAATGGACTGTTCTAGATTTAAAATATCATTTCCAAAATTATTTTGACAGTTTTCAAAGACCCTTTAGCTGTTATATATAATCATATTCATTCGTTAATGAGTTGATGTAAATAAGAATTTCTTACCCTGAATTACTTTTAATTCTAACTAAATAAAAAAAATAGTCTAATACTATTTGTGGGCATTCTATAAGTTAATCTTGCTGTTTTCAACCTGTCCAGAATTTTATATGTGGGCGACGGAGTTGATATCAAAACCAAGGCAACATCGGCAGTGGTCTTAATAGCCTTTAAAGGAGACAAGGGCTTAGTGGCACATCTAGGTACATGTTGGCCTAGTCTGAGCTCATCAAGGTAAATTTAAAGAACTTGAAAAATTCAACCAGTCCAAAAAGCTCGATCGTGTTACAAACCTCATCCGCTTGGTAAAATCTGCCCGCAATCTTTCATTTGGTCAAAACGGCATACCCACTCAAACAAACCAATACAGATTAGAAAAACCAAAAGAATTTAATAGAACAAAACTATACCGTGTCAACAGGGGTTCGAATGTGCAACTGGAAAGAAATTTTCTGTTGGGAATCAAATCAACGGTGCCGTCTGACCACAACGGTAAATGATTAGAATAAACAATAAAAGCCAAAAAAATATCAAAAGATTCAGTTTTAGGTCACGCGAGTGCCCATTACAAGCATAAAAGGCACTATTGTCATTCTCATTAAATTTGGCCCATGAGTATTTAATGTGTGTTAAGGAGTGTCTGGTGTAAAGATACGAGGTGTGAAAATAAGCTAATAAGACTGGCAACGCAGTGTTCGATGTGGCAACACTGGGGACTACTTGGAAAGGTAGGTCAAGATGTGCTGCTCCACCAGTACGAGTTTGAACTCCATAGAGTCATTTGGTTGTCTGTAGAAATGTTTTTCGTAAACTGCTTTTTTTCTATTGCGTTCTGAAAATATGTTAAGTGATATCAATTTCGAGCAACGTTGTACTATAAGGTTTTGCTTCAGATTTGGATTCCAATTGTATACCGAAGATATTTGAATAACCTTTTGGATAACCAACCAAGACTGAGTTTAGTTCTGCTTAAGAAACATAAGATCTGATTTACGGTGCCAGAAGCATAGGCTTTTTGGTTATGCTCAAGAGATACCGGCATCGTCTTTCTGGAGCATATGTTAGAATCTAGTCCAAAACAGTATCATGACCCAGAATCGCTTTATTTGAAAACGGCTCAAAGAATTTAGAATAAAACAATAATGTGACTCAGAATGCTTCTTTAAATTGAGCTTGAAGCCGCGGACTTTTAATGTTTAATTTATAGAATTTATTAAAAGATTTGTAAGACAAACCAAACCTTTTAATCAAATCTGGTAGATTTAGACTCAATAGTAATGCAGAGTTTTGCTTACTAATTTCAGCCAAAGGTCTAACATTCAAAACTATTACACTAGAACTCAATAATTATTAGGTATGTATGTAAGATATTAGCATGAAATTGGATAACACTAAAGATGACTAGGCTGATTTAAGTGAATATGGAAAAATAACTGCACACGTAGTTTCACGATCTCAATCTTTTGAAAAAGTTCTTAATTGGTGAACGTTATTTGATAAAACGTACTTTGTATTACGTTTCAGTAAAAAAGAAATAAAAAGTGTACACCCTAACACGAATTCTACAAATAGTTAAAAATAGTTGAATTTACTGCTTATCTATAGTGGGGGTTTCAGCTGCACAGAACAAAACGCTTGACGTAATGTAGCATCTCCACTCACTTTGCGTTTTCCAGTAGAGCACGTTGTCCTCTAGATCGTTTTACGATCTTCATTCTTCGAATAATTCTCGAAAATGTCGATGTTTTCTAGTAATTTTGCGATCTGAGGCTCTGTTTCGTATCGTAAACGGACGAGTTCGTAAAATTGCACATCAGCAAAAATATCACTGAAATTATAATCACTTGTCTATTTAGGCAAGAAAGAATTTTTCAAAAAATTAAATGCTTACCTATTTGAAATGAAAGGATTCTTAGTTATGCAGAATAATTCAGTATTTATTTCGCTGACTGCGAAACGACTAGAAAACGGAACTATAAGCATACAAAATTAAATAATACGAGGGTTGCTATTTATATTTCTGGCCTTGGCAACACTGACTGTTTCCAGGTGTCAGCTGACATTTCCGGTGTAAACTTTACATTGTTGAACATAACCTCAACCACAACATTTTGTCATTTGAGTGCGATTAGTGTTGTTTGCAGTTAACTGAAAAGTGCATTTCCTAGTAAAAAATGGAATTGACCCGTGAACACTTTCGTGCAATTATTTCTCATAGCTTTCGACGTAGATTATCACGACAAGAGTGCATCAATGAACTTAATACATTATATAGCGATGAAGCTCCATCCTACAGCACTGTAAAAAACTGGTATAATGAATTCAAACTTGGTCGATGTTCACTCCAGGACGAAATCCGTGAAGGCCGTCCAAAATCTGTCGTTGTGCCTGAAAACATTGATGCTGTGCGTGAACTGATTAAACAAGATCGTCATGTGACATACCGTGAGATTGAGGCATCTTTGGGCGTTAGTATGACTAGCATCAATAAGATATTACATGATCATTTGGCCGTAAAAAACATTTGTTCCCGTTGGATCCCGCATAACCTGACCAACGCTCAAAAGAAGGCTCGCGTCGACTGGTGCATTGAAATGTTGAAGAAATTTGCGAAAGGTACATCAAAGGTTGTGTATAACATCTGCACAGATGACGAATCATGGATCTACGCATATGACCCCGAAACAAAACAGCAATCAACTGTGTGGGTCTTTCAAGACGAGCCAAATCCAACAAAAGTTGTTCGCGGAAGAAGCACATCGAAGCAAATGGTTGCCTGTTTCTTTGGCATTACCGGTCATGTGGCAACAGTGGCGTTAGAGCAACGTAAGACGGTCAACTCTGAATGGTACACAACCATTTGTTTGCCAGAGGTCATTGGAGAAATTCGGAAAATTTCAAAGAAGAGGCGAATCATTCTTCATCATGACAATGCAAGCTCTCACACCGCTGCTCAAACAATTGAATATTTAACCAGCCAGAAGGTCGAGTTGATGGGCCATCCACCATACAGCCCTGATTTGGCACCCAATGACTTCTTTTTATTCCCGTACATCAAAAACAAACTGCGTGGTCAACGATTTTCAACACCAGAAGAAGCCGTTTTTTGTTTCAAAACGCATATTTTGGAGCTGCCTCAAACAGAGTGGAAAAAGTGCTTCGAAAATTGGTTCAAACGCATGGAAAAGTGTATCAATCTTAATGGAGAATATTTTGAAAAACAATAAAACTAGTTTCGATCATAAATACTTGTTTTTTCATTGTTAGGCCAGAAATATAAATAGCAACCCTCGTAAATATCTTGATGTCACAGAAATATACTAACACACAAGTCTGAATAAAGTAAGTGAAAGCAAGGAATTCTTTGAATACATAACCTTTGTAATTTATGTAATTTAAAATTGCCAAATGAATTAAATTTTATCTAATAAAAAATAAAAGTAAAACAAGTCTAGTAGATTTTATAATAATGAATTTTATTACTTAAAGAACTTTCTTACTAGACGTACTTTTAGTGAGATTTTATTTTCGACCTTTCACACAGTTGTTAACTCGGATGCTACTACCCTCAATAGGATTACAACACCGGCGAAACAGTTGGTGATCTGAAATAAAATATCTAGAAGATTTGTGCCCTTAAGTTTTATTATACCTATGTATCTATAAGTTACCAAGATTAATCATTCAGAAAAAACGATAAAAAATAATTAGAGGAATTGAATACTTCAACGTACCCGTATAAAGAAGAGGCATTTAGGATTCTAAAGTGTGCGTGCGATACGCAGAATGAGAAAATCGTAACAAAACGGAAGAAATAAAGGAGTGATGAACAGGTCTATTAACAAAACAGATTGACCTACATCCAAGTAAAAACACTCGTTTTTGTGTATTTTTACATCGTGATCTGACGTCACGCTTAATTGAAGGAAATGGAAAATCCCTATTCTTAGTAAATGTATCAACACGCATTCAAAACAGTGGATGAAATTCAAACGAAAGCTAACTCTTTCAGGATGGTTTTCTAAAAGAACACTAAACCAATTTGTTTGAGATAAGGGAAGACGCGTCGATTTTCCGTTTGTCGCGCTCCTTTAAACGTCTGCGTATTTGCATAACGCATAATGAGAAAAGACCCAGATAAAAAAAATGTTCTAAAGTGGTCTTAAAAATGGTTTCGCGATCCACCGCGCACATCTTTTCAATCCCTCCATTATGAAATTTTCTTAACGAGTTCCGCAGTGTTGCCACCTTTCAAAGTTTTTCGAAGTAGGAAGTGGCAGAATTTAATTAAAGCCAAGCTGAATCCATCGGCGCTGCAATTTTCCAACTAATACTCGCTCATAATACGTTAGGGTGGAAAAATGACTGCTCGTTTATAACTGAGAATTTGCATCTTTCAGAATGTTTACCAGATTCTACAGACGCGCCTCATCTAATTTTTATACAAGCTACATCGCGAGAGAATGCTTTTTTCGGAAGCTCCTGCTTTTTTGTATGAAGTGTGTGTATATCTTTGAGAAAATATTCAGAAAACTTGGATGACTTCATCTGGTAAATAAGTTTTTTCCCTTCTTTTCTCCTACAACGCATTCGCGACTTGTTTTTCTATGGTAATAATCAAATTCTCTTATAGATTATTGACTAACCTCTTTCATATAATCATATTAAGTTAATTCGATAACAAAAAAAGAAACTATAACTGCCGCAAACGAGAAAAATCAAGTTTATTTAGTTAATTAAATAACCCGTTGCAGCCTACGGGAGCCGCTTAAGGGTGCTCAGGTCTAGAGGTAGGTAGATGCGGCACTCTTGATTTAATTAACACTGGGAAATCAGAGTCACCTCTGATGTTCCTCATCTAGTTATTTCAAAACACGCCTACACAAACTTGTATAGACATAAAATTAATTCAATAATCTAGGACGCTTCCTACTATGTTAAGCGGATGTTGGCTTAATTGTACGCAAGTTGTTCAAACATGTTACTTTATTACTTACCAATCGTTAGATTAAGTTATAAAGAGAAAATAAACTTCGTTATCGTTAGCGTTTTGAAAAAATTTCCATTTCTGCAAACTTGTTTATAAAAGGCAGCATTGTTCAAGTCTAGACATTCTCAATTTCCCAATTTCCTCTAGTAAGAGTTATTATAGGTTCGGCAAAATTGAAAGCCAAACTTCAAGTTAAATCTTTGCAACCTCTAAACAACAAAGTTTAGATTGCACAATTACAAGAAACGGAAAAGTATAATGTGTTTGATTATTATGGAAATACCAGTAACGGCTGGTGACTTTTTATTATAGGAGGGAATCAAGTTTATACATTTTTGTTTAATGCTAAACAAAATCATAATGTACAAATTTTTTAATAAGGTTGATTCGATAAATGTTACAAAGATGACAACATAGAAGATTTTCCAGCTCAGATATCGAGTGATGGTTAATCTACATTAGTTATAAAACTCTTTATCGGCGAATTTCTAAGTTACGTATTTCACAACTGTCTAAGATTTTAGTCATCTCTTTTATTCTTTCTGCAGAATTTTTATATTAAGGCTTACAAGATTTGGACAGTAAAACGACGAAATATTGAATTTGAATTGCAGAATGCCATCCGCAGGAAAGGTTATAATTGAAGAGAAAGGACGTATACTGGTCTGATCAGTCCAGGAGGAAAAGTTGAAGATTACGGCTATGATAAAGCCACTGTGTCAGCGGTAGTCTCCCGATGGCCCCACTTTCAGGTGGCGCAAAGACAACCACAATGAGTGCACCCACTTTTTCTAATTGGTGGCTTTTGATTTGTGAATTAAACAAGATCCAAATCAACTTTGGGCTAGAATTAGTCTACGCTACACATTAAAGAATAGTGTGACAACACAAACCACTCTCATCTTAGCTTACCAGCCACTTAGCAGAAATTGACTTTTTTTGTGGGCTACTTACAATAAAATTATTCTATTTTCTTTGATACGACAGCTAGTTTTTTGACTCTAGAACTATGTAATACCACCTTTCATATTTAATATTTCATATTAAGGTTGTTACTTCTCAGATTTTTCTGGTTTGGCTTTTTAATTTTATTTTATTCTATCGCCAAGCATATTACTACATTTCATTTAGCACCCCTGAATTTGGGTTAAGTGCAGAGTTTGCTTGAGAATGTATTAGGTATGCTGGTGGATTGACCAGAAATATGCAAAATAAATGAGGATAAGGAAATCCTACCATTAAAAACTTCGATACTTAAGCTTTGATATATAGATATATTGTGGGAAGGATTTACAAGGTTAATCGCAAATTTCACAAAATCGGCTTTTTGAACATTTGGACAATATTCACAAATTGGAATAAAATAAGAGCTGGACAGACTGTTAGGTAAAAGTAATACCAAGTCAAAATAAATGTTCCATGGAGCATCCAGGTATAGAGGTGACAGACCAAGCGGTGACCATTACATTGAGAAAGGCTGAGGTTGAACTAAAATGCATTTCAGTTCACAAGACACTGTAAACAAGTTGGGCAGATGCTACCTCAAACCTTACATCAATTGACAGTTTAAATGCTGGAGGCTTGTATTATTCTCGGATGTGTATAGGTTTAGCTTGGTAGCGTGCAAATATAACAACTCAAAATGCAAGTGAACATTGTGATGCAGTAACTAGTTAAAAGCAAATTTTTTTTACGATTTCATTGTTGTCATAACAAACAATCGGATACTTTGGTCTAGAAACATAAATAACAAGTGTGCCGCCAACCTAGAGAGTTACTCAATTAACTATAAAATAGGCTTTGCCTATGTCACACGACATATTGTCTAACTTGCAGCATGCTAGCTGATCACATCTCCAACGTCAGAAATCGTAATATTAAACAACAAAAAAGAATGGACAAAGATTTTTTAGCAAAAAGTTTCAGTTTCTAATAACCAAAGCAAATCAGAAATGTTGCAACTTGGAATAAAAGTAATTATTCATCGACCTGTATTAATTTGTTACAAATTGAGCTTCTACCAAAACCATGTTTCAGCTTTTTGAAATTATTTGATCAAGCGTAATACGCTGACTTTTACAATTTGAATTTTTGGATAATTGAAGCTGAGACGTACCTTTTTTACTAATATTCTCTCTTGTCATCTTAAAATGAATTAATAAATGATGATGGTAAGTAAAAGAAAATAGAAGTTTGAGATTTGACAAGGCATCAGATCAGACAATAGAAAAGTTTAAAGAAGCTGCAGAGGCTTGCACATTAATAGGTTAAGCTTGAGATGATCCGAAAAGCTTTTATTGGTACTTAGAATAATCAGGTTTTGAAAGCACTTACTTAATTAGTTTCTGAGATATTTTATTAACTCATGCTTCAGAGAATTATAAGGTATATGCGTTACCTCATAAATTTTAGTACAGAGACAAACAGATCAACATGTAGTTTCTATAGGTCTCTTTCAGTAATACTGCTGTACTATGATGGTTTTCCTGTATATCGGCCAAAGAAAACCTAAACGATTCCACGAGAATCGCAAGAAATCAACGTAATCATCAGCAGCTCATTGGTGAAGAGTGTGCATAAGACCATCGTGGATGATACTTTTCTAAATCTAAAGACAAGTCAACGCACAGTATAGAAACTTTACGGAACGTTACCACAGGACATTGGTGGAAAAGTCAAAATGTATGTTGTTAGAAGCTAACCTTGAAAAAGAGTTTTGGGGAGAGGCAATCCGTACAGCAAATTATCTGCAAAATCAACTTCCTACAAGTGGAAAGAACAAAACTGTATATAAACTATGGTATGGTGTAAAACCAAACATAAGTCACTTAAGAATCTTTGGTAGCACAGCTTACCCTCTAATACCACGTGAAAGAAGACAAAAACTTGATGATAATTCAAAGAGAGTTACATTTGTGGGATACGAATCAGGATCAAAATATCGATTATTTGATAGAAGCACGAAAAATATTGTAATTAGCAGAAACGTACTTTTTGTGCAAAATTCTCATAAAGAAAAATGTATAACAAAATTTAAAAACCAAGAGGATATTGAGTCGGAATTTTAAACAAGGGTAATTCAAAGACAAAAAATGTTCTAGGCAAAGAAACGGATAAAACTGAAGAGAAATTACAAATGGATGTTGAAGAGAGAGCAATAGAAGTAGAACAGCCTTTTGGTAAGAAAAATATCTAAAATAACAACAAAAGGTAAACCTTTGATTCGCTTTGAAAATGTAAACTTTAACAGAAAAATAGAAATAGAACCACAAACATATGAAGATGCAGTGCAATGTCAAGAAAGTAAAGAATGGATAAATGCGATGGAAGAAGAAATTGAATCTTTAAAAGAAAAGAAGACTTAAACATTTACAAAACTACCAAGCAATAAGAACGTTGTTGGAAGTAAATAGGTTTATAAAATTAAAAGAGATTCTACAGGTAAACTCAAGACATACAAAGCATGGTGGCAAAAGGATACTCGCAGAAATTTGGTGAGGATTTTGATGAAGTCTTTGCACCAGTAGTGAAACCAGCTACATTTTGAACACTACTAACTGCTGCCCAAAAGAACGGTTTAGAGATTTTTCATTACGATATTAAGTCAACATTTTTAAATGGGGACCTAAAGGAAGAAATTTATATGGTTCAACCTCAAGATTTCGTAGAAGATATAAAGGAAGAAGTTACAGAAAAGCATCTACGGGCTTAAACAGGCAGCTCGAGCATGGAATGATAAGATAAATGAAAAATTAATAAGTCTTGGATTCAGAAGGGGTAAATCAGACTGTTTCCCCTATTCAAGAAAAAAAGAAAATGGATGGACATACCTGTTAATGTACGTAGATGATCTTTTACTAACAAATCCAGATAAGTCAATTATTGCTAAAGTAGCTGAACAAATTGGATAAGAAATGGAAATTAAATGCCTAGGTAATGTAGAAAAATATGTGGGAATAAATGTAGAAAAAGATTCAGATAGAGTATACTGAATAAACCAAACGAGTTACATTGACAATATCTTAAAAAAATTTGGTTTGGAAAATTTAAGAACTACAAGAATACCACTGGATCCGGGCTATTATAAGATGAATTCGAATTTGTTACCCAATTATCGACTATACAGGCAAGCGATTGGATGGTTGTTGTATATAGCTGTTAACACCAGACCAGATATTGCAGCAAATGTTTCAATATTGAGCAGACGAGCGCATGATTGAACAGAAAGTTAAACGAATTCTACGCTATTTGAAAGGAACAAAACATTTACAGTTAAAAATGGGAGATCCTAAAAAGTGTCTCAGTGAACGTACTGATTCCGTAAGGTTTTTATACTGTGATCAAGGCTTCGACGAAAAACCAGGTTATACACTAAACTTGGTGGGGATCTACATAAGGACAAGATTGCTTTGGTGACATTGACCTGTGGTGTGCCATCCTCTTTTAGTCGTACGTAGTAGTAGGTGGTAGTTAACGACTTACATGGTGGTATGGTAGCATACGTACTGGTTCCGTAAGGTTTTTATACTGTGAAAAATAAAGTTATACACTCAACTTGGTGGGAACCTACATAAGGACAAGATCGCTTTAGTGACGTTGACCTGTGTCGTACGTAGTACTAGGTGGTAGTTAATGACTTACATGGTAGTGTGCTGGCGTCTATATGGGTATAGCGGTGGACGGTGTGTGCGTTGTTGTCGGCAGCAGCGTAGCATGCCGACTGAAATGTTCTTCGTCAGAACGAGAATGGCGGCAGATGCTGTAATGATGAGGTGACGACAAAGTATCGGTGCTAGTGGCACCTGAATGGTGATTTAATCGTCATGGTGATACCGGCGACAGGGACAATACTGTAAGCGAACAATAACAAGGTTTTGCTCCTTCACACTGGATATGTTGCACAAATTGTTTGGTTGGTTCATACAAAAGACTTTAGGATCACACCTCCATACGAAACGTTGTAGAATTGCAGTTTGGCAACAACCGGTAACTGCAAACAGAGGGTTAGAGGAAACCGTAATTTCCGGTCCCGCAAAGTGTTCAGAAAGCAAACACCAAGGATAACACAGTAAAGAAGCATATACCTTGTACCAATGGTCCCGCCAGTCTCTCCTTGGGGGAAAGACGTACGTCAGGCAGCGCGATACTGCGAGGATTTCCTGAATCAAAATGCCTACGTCACAGCAATCCCGATTAACACAGGGAAGGTGGTCGCGGTAGGCAAGCCTAAAACTTAAAATCTGAAGAGAGAAGCACTGTCGACGCCTATTATCAATGGTGACCATGACGTCGATGACGTACACCAATGATTATTATGTATAAACAAGGTCGTTTAGTAAGAGTTTTCATAAAACTGCAGCTTACTTTTGTGAAACTGGAAGTGAACTAGCTTTGTTTAATAATACCGTAGAGAACCAAAAAGTTCGACATGGAAAAATTAACGACGTCGCATTTAGTAGGTATAAACCAGCATAATACAGCCTATTGAAGCTTTAATTTAGGGTGCCCTATTTAAAATTAAATAACTGTTGCTATTTTCGGGAAAACCGAAAGTCCAGTAGACAAACAAACAACTGAATTTAGTAGCTGTCTGTCCTAATCATTTTTTGTGGAAGCATGTTTTACCTATCTCTTCTGATAATTAACTAACTTTATCTGTTACACCCTTTAATAGTCACGAAAGAGTTTTCTGGATTCAGTTTTTACTTTATCTACGTAAAGACAGTAGTATAACAAATCGCATGACGGTTACATTAATTTTTCCTTTCTCAAACTTTATATCATGAAATAGAAACATTCTGCGTTGATTTACAATGTTCTATCAAAACCGATACTCTAACAAAGAAAACAATGGTCTTACAGTGATGGATCACTAACATGATAGAAACATAAAGATTATTTGGAAACTGCTTTCTTTTAGCAAATTTTAATGAATCCCGGCTTGATGTCTAAAGAATAATTTCAGAATGATATTGTTTACAGTATATCCAAGCATAAATACAGATTTCCCCACCTTTTTTTTTTAAATAAACTTCAACTTTATTTTTTTAATCAAAACGTTTTGTGAAACGTCTATTACAAAAAAAAATTGGATATCGTAGTTCCCTTTGTATCACGCTTGAATCTACAGAAGCAAGCAAATTGCACCAGCAACTCCCTAATGAATGTTTGTACGCAGGAAAATCAGCTAAAGAATATCGTTTGGGGATACATTTATTATTTACGCTATTATTTGAAACGAATGAAAATAAAATTGATGGAAAATTTTAATTGCAGTGGATATAATAAAAGAGACGATTCGATTCTGTTTCATTAAAGTATTGTCGTTAGCGCCTAAGTAAGCTCAAAATGATTTTATACGCATTTGTTTTCTTTTGACGTATTTGTTGGTATTTTGAAATTTTAATTATAAATAGTATAAAGTATAATTTAAATTTCATTTAGAAAATAATCCCTTTTGCAATTTTAGCCAAACAATATTCCCGTTTTGCCGCAATGTAGTTAAACGCGGAATCTCCCATGCCAAAAAATTAATACGCGCTGGCTGATTTTAAATCTCACGTTTTAATTAACCAAATAAGTTCGTTAGTTGAATGAATAATGAACTAAACAACATGATATTATGTGGTTTAAAAATTTGTCAAATGCAATCGTTTCTTTTTCAGGATATTCTGAAAGACAGTAGACCAGACCATTCGCCATCAAAAATCGACGATTGACATCCCAGCATTAGTCAGGTGAGTTACTACATCCGTACTATAATTCATTCGCTGATGATTACATTAAATGTACTCCGTGATTTGTGTTTGTTGTGTGGCGACTGGTTCATTACTAAGTGCATTATGTATTTCGTAATTTAATTAGAAATATTGAATTTGGAAACTGTGCGTCTCTCTCTCTTCCCGCGATTACCGTCAGTCTACTGTAAAAGTAATCACGTTGAACGATACATTTCGCAAGCCCACAAAAGACTTTAATTTCGGGGGAGGCGAAGGTATGCGTTTATCATTCGCAAAAATACAGAGAAAATTATATTTCGTTTTCTCTCTACAATGGTAGCTGTTTCTTTAGAAATTAACTACAGTTTTGCTCATTTTTGTTTATTCATAAATTTCTTATTCCCTAATGAATTACCATTATTTAGAAATGTTAAACTTTCTGATATAATGTAAAAAAATTAAATTTTTGAAAATTGAAATGTTATTATTACTTTATTCATGACGTAAATTCTTCATTTTTTTCTAAAAATAGGAAACATTATTATTGGAAATGTAAGCAAACTTTAGTTTAATTAAATTTTTCAAAATGATTGGTCTTTATTGCCATTGGTGTATATCAGTTTTCAATTATTAACACTCGCTTAAAAATCCTTTTAAAAGTAAAATATAAAGAAGAAAGATTCAAAGAGATTCGTCCATGACTGTAAATTGGAAAAGCAATCATGGAGAAATTGTTTAAAAGGAAACTACCTAACTTTAAAATTAATTGGGCTTAACTTTCTTGATGTTTTACCGCTTGTTATATTTATAAGCTTCTAATTGAAATTTAGCAAAGTTGTCGTTATATACCTTAATTGTCAGTTATTTGCAAAGAAAAATTATAAATAAAGCAAGATAAATTAAATTTCTTAGAATTGATGTTCACAGTGGCATGATATAACTTGAGTTCAGTAATCTCTAATTCCACTTTACTATGAACATAGATCTTAAATGTTATTACATTAATTAATTTAAACGTTTCTACTCAATCTAGGTTTCAATTTAGAATTTAATAAATAGCTCAAAATATTAAATAATTAGCTATAGATCTGAAAAATCATAACACAAGTATGGCTAATTTATAAATTAAATTTCAATTTGGTGATGTTGGACGAACAACATTTAATTTATTTAGACCTTCCTACAGAATTGTAGTCTCATTCTTAAATTTCTGAGAATTAAACAATATACGATCAAGAGCTCCAATTTCATAGGTTACTCTCACTTGCTTCTATCTTTTTCTGATGACAAGGATAATATCCATCGCCAAATTTCATTCTAGAAATTGTCATAATCAACGAACTCCGATAGGAGTCGTTACTGAATTTGCAAAGTCTATCTGTCTGCCTGTCTGTCCGCATCCTTTATTAAATTTTGAAATTTTGACTTCAGATTTGGATTCTACATCAAAAGCTAAAGATGTGGTCTATTCGTTTTTTTTGATATCTCTTCGAGAACATGGTCAAAATGGCCGCCAAAACTTGAAAATTTTTTAAAACTGTGGCTCGAATTTAGTAACAAAATGGAGTTCGTTGTGGTTATGCTTTGCATTCCCAGATGTTTTTTTAATCTGAAATAATTATGATTTTTGTACAAGTAATTTTGAGGAATTTTCGTTAAATCAAAACATATCTGGTTAGGATTGTCACGACAATATTTACTTAATTTAATTTATTTAATTGCCCAACAGAGATGTCCAATTAATTACACAGCAGTTTGTGTCTATGCGATTTGAATACTGTTGTAGTTACGAGATATGTACTAATATACTGGAGAGTTTATTAACAAATTGGTATGCGCATTATTCAAGTGGAAAAATACATTGCTTCTACTACACAATCGAAGAACGTGAAAACTTAATTGACTTAAAATACGAACAATCAACTTGCTTGTGTATCAGTTTGTACAAAAAAGCCAATAAGTTTAAGTTGAATGTCTAACGACTTTACATCAAATTTTTGTAATAATAGAATGTGCAAATAACCTTGTTCATCATAAAGGCCTTCAACGTTAAAATAAAGAAATTTAAGGAACTTTCTCTGGATAGCTTCCAGCAATTCTTTGAAGTTCACGTAATAAGGATTCTATACCAACACACAGTATTCAAGTTTTGAACGCACTAAAGCGTAGAACAATGCTTTTAGTGCATGTTACATATATTAGTAAATAATTTACAATAAATCCAAGTATTTTTGTTTCTGTACTTCTTACTTATTGTATGTATTCAATAAAGGTAAGCTTACTACTGCTCCATCTTTCATCTTATTTGTCTTTCACTTTTCGTTTATACAGTATGCCCATTTTACGCGTCCTCTCCTGAATGTTTGGAAATAGGCCGGATTTCATTTAAAAAGTTCGACCCCTGTTAACTGAATCATAGTTTGCTGTGAATTTAATAACTGAGAAATTTTGACATTGACATGTAAAAGAAAACAAACTATACAGACATGATCCATTTTGTTTTTAAATCTGTAATTACACAAATATATCTCTGAACTGTAAGACGTGTTGCCTATTTCCAAACATTCAAGGAAGGACTCATAAAATGGACATAGTGTATATGCTCAAACATTCTTCTATACATAATTCATTTATTAATTATACTTCCCTTAAGTATATTTCTTTAGTAAGTTGATTTGCTCGTTAAATATATTTTATTCCAATATGTGCTTTAATCCAAATTAGTTTGATAATGTAACCTTTATTGCAAAGCTGATTTAACATTACCACTACTTAATAAATGTATCGATCGAGAGATTTATGGTTTGTATCACAATAATTAGGTAACATACGTAAAACAGGTTGCGAATCTGATAATAAAATGAATTTAATGCCAGAACTTTAATTAATATGCTTAACTGATTTTAAAATACTTATTTCTTCAACACTATAAATACATGTGTTTTTGTTGAGCTGAAACCTGCTTTGTATTGCCAATTTAAGAATGCGAATTTTAATTTTTTAATTAATTAATGTTAATTTTTAGATACATTTGGGTGTAACCTGCATAATTTGCCAAAAACTTTTGCAAGTTTTGTTTAAAAATATCACTGGTATCATTACAAACTGGAATTAATACAAATGTTAATATGCAACGTGATCAATATAAATTGAAGCGTGCGGCACACATACAAATTCTGTTTTGCCGCATATTAGAAATAATAAGAGTACTAATATTAGACGCAATAGGAATTGTATAAAATGAGAATTATGCTATAAGAACAACTACTGATAACTGAACAGTTTTGAAAAAGATTTATTTTGTCGATTACTAAGCAGAAATAATAAAAATAAACAATAATGCACAAGAATACGATGAAAGACCGGTGATAAACAACGCAAAGCAATTGACGACAATAACAGTCCTCATTTAGTGTAAATGAAATGAAAATAAGTCGACTGTAAAAGAATATAATTTTGATATAAAATTCTTAAGTAGCTAACTTCAGACGTGTCAGTTCTTTTTGATCACGGTGTATATCAAGGTAGTTGTCAAAAGTTGAATTTTGATATAATTTTTTGAGACCTATAATTTGTTGATTTTGTACCTGTCTTTCTAAATCTTAGACACCGTGGTGGAGATTTTTGTTTGCTTCTTAAAAACACGTACTTAACTGTGTTATATTAGTTACTGGATTCATGTTAGGGAAGTATAACTTAGAGACTTTAAGTTGGTAGAGACCGTTTTCCCTAGTGACAACCTTCACGATGGACGTGACAATAGAAGAATGAAACCAGAAATGTTAAGATGTAATCGTTTGTTTACATTTTCGTGTTTAATATTGTTGTTTATGTTGTTTGTACACGAATTCAATAAAACTAGTAGTGATAATATTTCAGAAGCGGGATATACGGGTTTCACGAAGAATTACCGTGATCGGCGGTCTGTAGGTATGTTGACGTATTCAATTTTTTTCTTTTCGCGGACGTGTACGCGAAATACTTGCTAGGTGATCGGATTTGTGGCGGTTTACAAGGCAGTTTTTAGTGTGATCGAACACCGAAGGGCAGTGTTATACCCAGAGCGATTTTCGATGCAGAAAGACAGGGTGCAGGAGACCGACAGCAACATGAACGGGCCTAGTGAATTTAACAGAAGCGAGGGAGTCCGAGGGACTGAAGGTACTGAAAATTTAAATATGATGAAGTTGTTCGCTAATATGATGAAGGCAATGGAAAATAATAGAATTTCCACAGAGAAAATGGTTTTAGAAGTTATTAAAACTAACAATAATACAGAGAGATTCCACATAATGCCAGATTTGTCAAAAAGCATTGAAAATTATAAACAATAATAACAACTGAAGATAGTGTGATAAAATCTGAAACTGTTTTGTTCATTGATTCGCGGATAAACAATCATTTTCGTTGGAAAAGGTGAACTAGTCGGTACTGTAAAAGAAAATTTGATAACGAAAGTTGATGAAATAAACTCAAGTGTGTCAACAACACCAAAAACTGTCAATAAGCTAGTGTAACTTAACAGTTATCGAAGTTGCTTCGCGTTTAATATGAAGGAGTTAGGCTGTACAAATTTAGTTAAAATGGACATTTGTGATAATGTTCCAGTGATTTCCAAGCCACATTGAACCAGTTTAAAAGAACGAGATACCATAGCAGAAATAGTGCGAGAATGGAAAGAAAACGGAATCGTGACTGAAACTCAAGTCAGTATACAAGCCCAGTGCTATTGGTAGCGAAGAAGACAGGAGAGCACATTTGGTGATAAACTATAGAGCTTTAAATTGCCAGACCGAGAAGTTGCTCTACCCAATTCCTACCATCGAAGAGCAATTAGAAAATTTAAGTGGCAGCAAGATTTTCACAACCCTCTAGCACATGGTTACTTTTAAAGAAAGAGAAGACAGCATTTATCACACCGAATGAAACTGGTCAATTCGAACATATGATTTTCGATCTTACAAACGCTCCATATGCCGATTAATGAATACTGAGTTGGGACCGTTGAAAAACAAAATTTGTGTATATTACCTAGATGATTTGCTATTAGAAGCAAGGGATTAGACAGAAATGTTGAGTAAATTAGAACTTGTGTTTAAGGCTTTCAAGACGGCGAAACTCACATTAAAATTAAAGAAATGTATGTTTAGGTTACCCCAAGTTGAATATTTAGGCTATGTGGTGTCGGGAACAGGAATAGCGCTTGGCAAGGCAAAAATAGAGGCAATCAAGAAATTTCCAAAACCCCAGAATGTCCATGAAGTAAGACAACTCCTAGGAATGACAGCATACTTCAAAAGATTTACACCTAACTACGCCGTGAGAGCACGACCTTTGAGTGATTTAACAAAGAAGACAGTGATGTTCCAATGGAACAAAGAACAGGAGAAGGCGTTCAGAGATCTACGAAACACATTTTGTGAAGAACCGATGCTTAAATTGTACAACCCAAGAGCTGTAGTAATTACATTGTGATGTCAGTGCTATAGGATTAGCAGGAATACTGCTGCAAGGGGAGAATAAAAAGGACTTGCACCCAGTGTATTATATTTCGAAGAAAACCTCCGAGATTGAAGCCAGATATCACTCGACAAAATAAGAGTTAATGGCAGTAGTACGGTGTATACAAAGACTTCATAATTTTCTGATAGGATTAAAAGGCACATAGCAGCTTGTGCAGAGTGCTTGTTGAATAAACCCCAAGAGGCCGAAGAGCAAGAGCATGACATCCTCCTGAGCCACCAAATAGACCATTCGAGAAAGTCCATCTTGATCACTTAGGACCCTTTGTAAAGAGTGAACAAGAAAATATGTATGTACTAGTAATAATTGATGCTTTAATTAAGTTTTTGAGATTGTATCCAGTAGAAAGCACAAAAACCCATGAGAACTTGAAGTACTTCCAGGATTACATCAATAACTATGGAGTGCCAAAACAAGTAGTTACTGATAGAGATAGTTGCTTCGCCGCAGAATAATGGGCAGAATACTGTGAAAGTTTGCAATAAAGCATACATTGACATCGACACGATGGCTACAAGTAAATGGACAAGTGGAGAGAGTAATGAGAACGCTAGTTCCAGTTATAATGCACTCGATGGAACCAGAAGAGACATGGAACGAGAAGACTACAGAGGTTGAAAGAAATCTGAATGTGGCAGTAAATAAATCTACTAACAAAAGTCCATTTGAAAGCTTATGTTGGGTATCTACCTAAATTTGGAGACGGAAAGTTTCAGGTAGCCATTGAAACGGAGCGTAAAGAATGGAGACTTCCGAAAGCAATCCAAGAAGAGATAAGACAAAGAGTAAAAGAACAGCCAAAGAAATATAAGAGTCGATATGATAAGAGAAGATACAAAGGAGTAAAATATGCTGTAGGTGATATAGTGATGATGAGAGCAAACACTACAAGTGCAGAACAGTCAAAGAAGACACAACCAAAGTATAAAAGACCGTACATTGTGGTAGAGGTGATGCCATGTGATACCTATCGGATATCAAATATTGGCGGAGCAGAAGGATGACACTATATGACCACTGCCAATGTATCGCAATTAAAACTATATATTACAAGAATAACATTAAACCCAAGTCTAAAAGACGGGTTAAGAAACCAAGATATTTGGACGATTATGAGACCGGATTAGATGTGTGAAAGTCTAGGACGACTTAGTTGCCACAATGGCCGAATGTTAAAAACACATAACTTTGTTATATTAGTTACCGGATTCACGTTAGGGAATTATAACTTAGAGACTTCAAGTTGCTAGGGACTTATTTCTCTAGTGATAACCTTTGCAATGGTCGTGGCAGTAGAAGAATGAAACCGAAAAAACGTTTGTAATCGATTGTTTACATTTTCATATTTAACATTTTTGATTATATTGTTTGTACGCGAATTCAATAAAACTAGTAGTGATAATATGCTCAAAATTTATAAGTCAGATCATCTTGATTAAGAAGCAGTTTTGCTTCAGTTTCTAAGAATGCCACATCTTCAAAAACACTGTAGAAAATTATTACTGGCCATGCTTACTTTAATTCTTTTTTGTTCCTGATATATTGGACATTCTTTCGATATAGTTACCATTTTTGCAATGTATAGAAGTATCTCTACAATTACGAATTTTATTTTTCTCTTGACTACAATTAACACGCAAGTTAATCTTATTACGGCATTATTTTGCAACACGCCCATATCTCAGACATTTGCAACACTGTATTACATTTTGAATATATGACTCCACCATACAAGTCGCACTGTTTAAATATAAAGATTTAGGTAATTGTGTACCTGTATGTCCAAAATCTTTTTTATTGTGCTTTCATATTTAAGTATATGCGTAACATTTCTTATACTTTACCGTCAAGTATCAGATTTTAAAATGCAATTCATGCCTTCATGTAAAGCCGATCCTAACTAGAGTCTGGCCTGTCTCAAACACATCGAAGCAAATATGATGAGTCCTAAAATTGTATTACATTTTTTTTTTTTAAACAGTTTTACTGAAAAGTCTGACTGGTTCGAAAAGCCCCGATCGACACGAAAAGTCCAATAAACCCAAAACGTCAGACAGACTGTTCAGAATGGCTAGTCAGTGCAAAAAGTTCTGTCAGCAACTGACATTCCGATGCCCATAAAAACCCTCAGTTCTAACCTGCAGACCAATCTTGTATCCATCAAGAGATTTTGTGTATATTGAGCATCTGCAGTGATCATAACATCTACAAAATCATACCTCGCACTAGAAAAGATGAAAATCGTTTCTAAGTCAAAATAGGTTGTAGTTGCTTTCAATGTTTACTAGTAAATCTTAATCTGTCAGATTCAAAGAGTTCAAATGCTGAATCTCGCTTGTTGGGTCGAGTATTCTAGTAGTGACTATGATGAGAAGTGAAATCATCACAAATAGGTGCATCTTAACAAAACTGAGAAATATCTTTCAGTTTCATTCGATTTAGACAAGTATTTTAAGAGTGAAATTGTTCAAAATAATTGCATGGATTTCAGTGTGTGAATTAGGGTTTGCATAAGTCAATCTAAACACAGAAAAAATAATTCTCTTTACTATTAGAATAATCATTTCATCAGTTATATTCTATTAGCCAAAATTTTTATTTGTGGAAAGCCAAGTTTCATATAAACTAATAATATCAAACTTGATAGGAGATGAGTCGCGAAAGTTTATAAAATTTGACTTCTTTTTTTATTGATTGAGTCTCAGAAGAGTATGATTAATAGATTTAGTGCCCATTATTGCAGCCACTATCGCTCAAATGATCTAATATGCTGTGTAAATGATTTCTTTATTTTTCATAAAGTTGAATGAATGTATTTATAACTGCAGAGAATCTTTCAAATGCTTACTCCCTAATTCTTTATTTTTTTAAATTCAATCTGTTTATTTTACAATATTTGAGGATGGTATAGATGAGATAAAAAAACAAGGACAGCTTTAAAAATAACAGAAGAATCTGTTTTACGAAGAAAATACAGAATCAAAACAGTGAACAAGGAGGCCATTTAGGATTACTAGGTAAAACCTAAAGTTTTAGATGTTGATGCTATCCAAGATTCCAAATTGTTCGCTATTTATTTGTAACTATAATGTTTGGGATTTGTTTCTAATTCAGCCTCCCAAAAGATATCTTTAATGGATCTAATTATTTTGACTTTAGATGGTTGTTTATATTTTGAACAATTTTTTGAAGTTGATTGCTGGCTGTCTATGGTACAGTAAATACAATAATGAATTTGAGCATCCCGTGACTTTAATTTGAAGAGACTAGCTACAATTATTACATAAAAAAAAAGAGAGTTTCTGTAAATACGCAGTACAACTGTATTGAGAAAATTTAAGACATTGAACGACATGGTAGATATCTATATGCAGTGACGTATTTACAAATTTTATTTGGGGAACGTTTATGGTTTATCAGAAAGCATCTTTTAAACATAGAATAACAGACAAAAGAAAATAGTCAAGTACTCAGCGGAATTTTATTTTGGTATGACCATGCAACATCTATTTTCTTACCGGATTGAGGTAAATTTTTACAGTTGGATTTTGTTAACTGATCATTGCTATTCTTGAGAGGGTAACTTAATTGTAATTAGTTACAGCTTAGAAACATCAGTAGTTCCTTCTTTGGCAATACTAGGGCCAACATTTGAAAATTCTCAGATATAAATTGTAAGAGACAAAAAACGATTTATATTCAAATACAGTAATAAGTTTTGTAAAGTAGTGTTGAAAGTATGAAGGTTTAGTTTTTTACAAACTAAAATCAAAGTAAAGCAGCATCATCCTAATATTATTTATTTATATCAGACATTATTAAACTGAATCTGTGCATTAAAATATGCAATGTATAAAGTATTATGTAGATCTTCACGGGTTGGCCGACCAACTCATGTAGCCTGAACTCGTCCCAATCCTAAGCATCAGCACAAAGGCTCGACGGGTTAGCTGACTTACTTTTAAAGCGTCTAGGACTTTTCCGCCCGACAGACAGGTCTGTTTAAGCTGGTAAAGCTTTTCCGGATAACCGGACCGTTCAATATGAATTTTAGTTCATAGAATTAAATAAAATGCAACAAAGACAACTAAGTGACTTCCATAAATAATAATCTTTGGCGTTGTTCCTATTTTGCTGGTTTCCGAAGTCTGAACTGTTTATTTGTAAATGAAATGTATTTATATGTATTTTCCTGCATTACCTTACCACTTTCTTTTAATAAAAACGAAATGTTTAGAAAACGTTTTCAGAAGAAGAAAAACAAAAGTTTTTCTCAATAACATTTCTACCTGGGAACTACATCTTCGTTTTATTTCTCAAAACTAATGCTAGACAAATCCATTTTAAAATTCAAAAGAAAGATACCTATCTCTGCAATCAAAGACGTCAATATTCGAATAATTCCAAGCTCTATGAAAAGAATTTTTCAAAAAGAAGAACAGTTGCCAGAATATTTCTCGTCGAGTTCTATTTTTAATTTCATTAGAAACCTGTATGTTACAGCTTTAGAGAAAACGCTTGAAAGCAAGGAAAGATTCGCTGATGCAATTTCATCATGTGATAATATTGTTGTAATTACTGTTTCCAGAACATTCCCAAATTAAATTTTTTCCTTGTAAAACAATTACAAAGTTGTAGCTGTTTTTAGAAATCTAAAAATAAATGAAATTTAATTTAAATTCAATTTGTTTTTATTGAAAACGATACATCCAAAAAAAGTAATGAAAATTCCCTTTTGTATTTAAAAGCGGTTCATGAATATTGCTGTAGGTATTATTAACTTAAAGGGAGATCTAATGATTAGATAATTTTTGGATGAAACGGAAGTATAATTATCTTTGATTCTTTGAAATTTTCATCTTATGCCTTATAATAGGTATACAAAGCATTCATGCACAACAAAATAATAAAGAGTAAAAAATTTATTTAAACATAACCTCATTCTTTAAGATGGTTCTAGAGAAATTTGCAATATTCTAAGACGTGATAAGAAATAAATTTAGACTTAGACAAAATAAATACCTGCCAGGTAATAATAAAAATAGAATTGTCTTTTACTGTCCTCTTGATAGCAGTAAGATCATTTATCGTTCTGTATAAACGGGGAAAGGTAGAACTGCAATGTTTTACTCAATTTGTTTGACACATTATATAAAGACTCGTTTTATTACCGGTGGCGGTATTTTATCGGAGGAAGTAAAGTTTAGCACTATAAAACTAATTTTATGGGTGGCTATGAACTTTTAGGGATTATGTCACTGATATACTTACCGAGTAAGTGGTGAGTTAAGTAATCCTTTAACAATTTAGTTCATTTGATGTAAGAGATTTTTCGTATTAAAAATGAATGCCTGAATTGAATTTCAACGGTTTAAGAGTTAGTTGACTACTTTCATGATAATAGTATTGAGATAGTTTAAGAAAGATTAATTTTACTTTGTTTTTAGGATTCTTGCAGACAACTTTATTTTAATGGTGATTTATTTAAACTACTCCAAATCCCAAGCGTGAATGAGATACGTTTTCCGTTCCATTTTAGTTCACGTCTGAGACTTTGACGAGTATGAACTGGTCTATGTTAAGCCTAAATTTAATCACAAGAGGATTTAAATCCCTCTTCATAAATTTACCGTGCTTGATTCCAGAGATTTTGCTTTACACCCATTTTATATTGCAAAAAAGCAAGTAATCAAATCTGTGGTAAATTTTTTACTGGAAAAAATATTTTGTACCTTTTCTAAAAAATGCAATGGAGTAATATCATACACATACAGTATACTAGCTGTAGCAAATATTACAATCAAATTTCCTAAATTCTAGTAGGATACGCTATGTGTTATTAATTATTATTTATAGACCTTCTAAATTATCAAGGCGGTTTGAATTAGAACATAACTAAGACTTAAGAGAATAGAACTTGTTTTGTTTATGGTTGCTCAAAATGAATATAAATCCATCTATTCTAGTTACTGCAGTAATAAATCAAAAGGATAAACTAGCTTCTCATCAGATTTGAGCCTTTCACGATATATATAAATAAAGTTTTGTAGCAAAAGTGAAAATAAAAAAAGGAAAGAAAATTTTTTTTATTCGGTGACTGAGCTTTGAACATGAATCTTTTTGAAAGTTAAATTATTTGGAGCTACCCAATTAGTTTATAACTTTTTAAATTTACAATTAATGCAGTAGGTTACATTGCTGATTGGGAATTTACTATAATATTCAGGTAATAAAAAAAGATTATAATACCTGAAGATAAAGGAAATTAACTAATTTCTGACGGCCATGCAACGACAATAGCTGTGAGAAACAGTACATCCATCAGTGACTCGCAACCTAATGTCCCTATGATGTCTCGGGAGGACATAATTGTCCAACTTCTTCCCTAAGACTTAGATACCAGCCGGAATTGGTGTATTCCTAAGTTTTCACAATTTGGTAGTCTGATGTCCCTACTGGTGGAAAAGCAAGACCAAGACCACAACGCACATCTTTTTTTGGCTAACCTACTATAGCAGAGTTGGTTCATGTAGTCCCTTGTAAGCAACATCCGTCGATGGAATTGCATCGTCCAAAAATAATAAGCACATAAATAATAAATAATAAAATGTTTTCGCTTTTACTCTCATCAGTTGCAGTTTCTTCTTTTTCTCAACTGTCGGAACACTCTTGGTCGGTATACTGAGCCCTCTTATAAGCCTAGAAGGAATATAGAAGAAAAGAAACAAGAATGAACACTTGCTAGAATAAGTAGTTTGATAGAAGCCCTGTATGCTGTTTTTAAGATTGTTGTCATACTTTAGAATATAACATCCTACACTTCTCTAATCCAATTTTTAGTTTTCTTGTATTTATTTTTGTGTTCACTTATAATTGTTCAGGGTTAGATTTCATAACAACTTAATAAAGTAACAGCAAGTGGATAATTCACCCTACACTGACCACGGTCGTTGCTAAATGAAGAGTGAAATTGCATCAGATACATTCGACAACACCAATGCTTTGAAAAATTATTTTTTCTATATCTTTTATATTGGACAGGTACTACTTGTTTTTCTACTTTATATCCTGAAATATCCTGATAAGTATTTGTGCTCATTTTTACACTTGTTACCATATTTTTTATATAGATAGCAATCACTGTATAATATAATAAAATCCATTACTTGCCCCACCATTGCATTATCAGTTTCTAAATTTACATGAGACTAGTTCATTTGATATTGTCATTGATTTTGTCTTTTTTGTGAAAGTGATATTTGGAATCTATAACAAGAGGCTTTGTAAATCATTTTCGAATTTGCTAAATATCAATACGGTATCGTCTGCTTGACACACTGCTCTGATTTGCTTATTGTCTGCATTGAATCTATCCAGTTCCTTTAAAACTATCAGTCACTGTTCGTGTGATGAAATTAAATAATATAGGAATTAACAAGTCACCTTGTCTGATTCCCGTTGCGGATGGTATTTCTGATTTGGCTTTCTATTTGTGCCTTAGTGTTTGTGGCTTTGTAAAATCTGTTACTGAGAAATTGAAAATTAAAACAAAGAGTAAAAAATAGAAGATAGAAAAAAGTAGAAATAGAAGAGACAAGAAGAGCCAAGAAGAGACAATTACATACAATGGTTCTAAGACAGGCTGACAGTTACTAAAATAAAATAA
>VTPC01090584.1:112155-137312 GCA_011009095.1 Ignelater luminosus
ATGAAATGAATGAAAAATAGAAACAAAAAAACAATTGTGTTGACTGTTGAGTTTGTGTATAAGTTACAGAGAACCCTTATATAACTATGTCCAGAAAGTAAGTTCATTTTCTATTTCCCGTCGTTGCAGCGATGCGATCGCAGTTCCGCGCATGCGCGGCAATGACCTTGACGCCATTTTGAGTTAGTTATCTGCTTTTATCGTATCACAGTGCTTGTTTATAATGGCGAAGGTAATTGAAAATTCCGCCGATTGCGAGATTAGATCAGTGATTCGGTTTCTCAATGCGAAAAATTTGAAACCAGTGGACATTCATCAACAGCTCCCTGAGGTATATGGACAGAATGTAATGAGTTATTCTATGGTTGTGAGATGGGTAAAAAAATTCAACAATGGCCGTGTAAACGTGCACGATGAAGGAAGAAGTGGACGTCCATCATTGGTTAATGATGAACTTGTTCATGCAGTGAATGAAAAAATTAGAGGAAACCGTAAGTTTACGATTTCTCTTCTTTCTATGGAATTTCCCCTAATTTCACGATCCCTTCTTCATGAAATTGTTCATGACAAACTGGGATATCGAAAGCTTTGTGCACGCTTGGTACCGAAAACTCTTACCGAGGATCACAAGAAAAAACGCCTAGGTGCTGCTCTTGAATTTTTGACTCGTTATCACAATGACGGGGACCATTTCCTTAACAGTATAGTGACTGAGGACGAGACTTGGGTAGCCTATGAGACACATGAGACAAAACGGCAATCGATGGAATGGAGGCACACATCGTCACCAGCAAAGACAACATCGAAGCCGAATTTGACAACCCGGAAAATCATGTGCACAGTGTTTTGGGACAGATGTGGTGTTCTTTTAGTGGACTTTCTACCACGGGGCGAAACAATTACCGCTATTGCTTACTGTGATACGCTAAGGAAACTGCGTCGTGCAATTCAGAATAAGCGCCGTGGAAAGCTCACTAGCGGCATTTTGTTGATTCATGACAATGCTCGCCCACACACTGCAAACCTTACACAGCAACTTTTGACTCAATTTGGATGGGAACAATTTGACCACCCACCGTATAGTCCGGACCTTGCTCCCAGTGACTTCTTCCTGTTTTTAAGCCTAAAATCAAACCTCGCTGGCAAGAAATTCAATGACGACGATGAGATTAAAGAACATGTTGCAACTTGGTTACAGTCACAGGCGTCAACGTTTTATGACGAAGGAATACAAAAATTAGTGCCACGCTACGATAAATGCTTACAAAATGGTGGTAGCTATGTTGACTAATAGTTTTAAGTCTACAGATTCTTTTGCAATAAATTATTTTTCCTAATATACATTTGTTTTATTTTACCAGGAAAAATGAACTTACTTTCTGGACATAGTGATACACTGCATAATTCGATGTTGCAGTTAGGCATTAGTAACCTACTTATTTTTTTGTGTACCTACAGTTAATTGCGTAAAAAAACAAATACAAATCAAACAATTTTTTACTCAATAAATATTGTTAAATGTTACTATAACATAACTATTGAATTCAAAAAATTATGATTTGATTATATTTAATTCAAAGAAAACGCAATTTAGTCAGAAACGGTTCGTTGCACATTGATATTGTCAAGTTTCGCTCATTAAAACTAAAATGGTGTAAACACAATTTTTAAAAGATCTTAGACCCAAGACAATTATTATATCCTGTGCTTTATCATATTGATAATGTTGACACATCCATCTAACTTCTAACCCTGAATATCGAAAGCACGATAACCAAGATTAAACTGACTATAGGTTTCAATACTAGACTAATTAAACTCAAAAACTAATAATAAATAAAATTGTACGTAATAAGACTATTACTACAAAAATTAGATCGTCTGACAGTGAGTAAAATACTAAAATATTTAGGAAGCAGTGCATTGTTTTCATCCACCTAAATAATTTTTAAAGTTGGCATGGCTCCATAACATGCAATTTCCTTTGCTGCCATATTAGTTGCAGTTGTGAACCAATCAACCTCCAAATCTAGCAACGATAAAAATCCAGTCTCAAAAATATTTTCATTTTATACTAGCAAATATCTTTTCGATGTATCAAAAGAATGGAAGGGCAAAATAATTATTACGTCCGTAATTAAAGATCTTTTTTTCAGAAATTATTACTAATATTTACATTTCCCGGAAACGATTCGAGGAAAGCGCTATAATTATGTCAAGTAAATGAAAACGATTCAGAGAAAAATCAACACTCCTTTCTTATAGTGTTTATTTAGGCTACAAGAAAGTCTCATTTTTTAATCAAATTAGTTTAACTTCAAAATATATCATTTGATAATTACACAGTAAAAATCCTCGAATATTTCAAAGTTAGTTATTTTCATTTTCAGTAAACACCATATTTCAGTCTTCACAATTAATTTTCCTTACAAATTTATTCTAAGGATTTAATCTATAAAATACTACCCTCTAGAGTTTCAAGTCTACATGTGCATATATTTCTAAGATATTGCTGACTCCTTGATCAAATAGAATTAGTAGCAAGATTAACGAACGTACGGTTTGGTCTTGACAATGATTCAATGAAATATACGCCTTACGTTACTAGCACGAACCAAATGTGCCCATTAAGAGAGAATAATAAGTCGTATGTCCGCAGATTTATCACAACAATCGATTGGATTCCATTATCAGAGGCGATTTATGATTTTCATTTTTTTGTTACTTATGAGTGTATTACTTATGATATTCGTAACCATCAGTTATTTGATCTTCTATTGACATATTTTGCAATTTTTGAAATAATATAATACTAAACACTAAGTTATAAAATTAAACTTGTTCGTATTAGCATTGCTGTCACCAATGCGGGTTTAACTTCCCCCACTGGGGGTTAGTATATTTCTGATTTCTCACTTTCAACAGTAATGCCTGCCAAACCCAAACAGCTTTTTAACTGAAACAAAATATAAAAATAATGCGGTTTTTGTATTTACTCAAAAGTTGCATGATTTATTACAGTTGTAAATGGAAAATGTTTTATGGTAGTGGTACATGGCTCGTTCAAATTAAAGTGGTATATACATATATTAAAGCTGCAATCAAAAACGGTTATTTACGATGTATAATTGATAGAACTTTTCTGAGAGACTTTAATCATTTATGATGAGTTTTCGACTTCAGGTAATAATGTGACGGAAGCCTCAAAATTTTGATTCACCTAAAGGTCATTTCTTCAAATCTTATCTCGTCTCGAATCACAACGCGCTTTAGTGTCGGAAACCTTTCCAGTACAGTTTGTATGATATTGAATAAGATGACTTGTTCTATATCAGTGACGATTGAAAATAATTTTTCTTCTTACCTACATTTATTTAAACACTTTTCCGAAGTATTTATTGTAGTGGATATCCAGAATTCGACTTAACGAAATATAACCTTAACAAGCTGTCAATGTACAGATTTAAATAAACACAGAGATTTGTGACTCGGTCACAAGTGAGTTCTCTGACAACGAAAGGCAAACACGCATGAAAATAGCTCAAAGGTATTCAGGAATACAGATGTTTCAAATTAATTGAAAAATAGCTACCTCAGAACTATTTCAGTCCAATGAATATTTCTAGGTAAAATAGCACTTTGAATTAAAAAAAACATATGTAGTAGATTATTTTTAATTTATGTCAACATAATTATTATTATTTGCTTATCTGTACAATTTTTTACCATTTTGTGTTCATTTCCAATTACTAAACGTAAATCTGTTCATTTTTACATCAAATGGGTTTTTTCTGAGATTTTAAAAATTTCATCTGCTTTTTATAATTTTTGTTCTAAAAATGTTTATGTAACCTATTAATTAATAAAAAAGTTTAAAGTTAGACCGAGTTTCTATTAAATGATTAAATTATACGTAAAAAATATGAACGAAAAACCAATCTCAGTATCTCTTCCCATTTAATGTTTCCCTTCCATCTCTTTCTCTCTCTCCATACACCTTTTTCATTAATCTTTGTCTGCTCATTTTTTGTATATATCTCTTCCATCTTCATTGCCTTTGTTGTATTGTTATCTCTATTATGTCTAATTTTGATTATATCTTTTCTTGTCTTTTTCTGTAGTATTTTCCTTGGGAATCTCATTTCTATACTGTTCAGTTTACTCTTTTGTCTCTCTGTCGTCTAACTTTTACAAAAGTATGAAAGTATTGATATTACCATCTTTCTAATTACTTCTGCTTTGAAATTTGCGGGTATTTTTATTTTTACTGAGAAGTATGGTCTTTATGTTATTAAATAATCTTCCTCTTCTTGCAGTTTTATCGTTTAATCATCCAAGGACTCCTCCTGAGTTTGTAAATCTGTCTACTTGTTCTAATGATGGTTGACTTTATTTTTTCATGTTTATGTTCATACTATTCTTCTTGAATTTTTCGTTGTAAATATTTACATTATGTAGCAGTTCCCTTTCCTTTTCAGTTATAATCGCCATATCATCCGGGTAGCACAATTCAGCTTATAGCTTCTATCCTGGTGTTAGTTACGGATGAAGCTGGGATTAGAGACCCATCAATAGTGTAATCATATACATAATAGGTATGCCATCTAAAATGCTAATTTTACTACAGTCGAAGACGGGTCGTGGGCTAATAAAGCTTAGAGCAAGCGATATGCTATAGTAGGGATACGATAATCTTGGGGTTATTAAAGTTAATAGGGCGCCAGCTGCAGTTGTATGACGATGACCTAGTTTTGAATAGAAGATCCTACAGCTGATCTTCGTATATGTGTCAATTGGCAAGATGTTAGCAGAGTCGAACCACGGGTTCGAATATTACACAGAAATAAAATAGAGACTATACTGTACTCTAATAAGATATCTTATTATCATAAAGTAAACTTAAGGTACTCGTGTTAGAGAATCGATGCCACCGATTCCTGGACAGCTGTTCCCTGTAATTAAATCAGTATGCTCTCAAGACAATAAAAGATCAAGGTAAGTTAATACATATATTAGCATACTGTAAACCAAATAAATATACAAGAGAAGGTTACAGCAATCCGGTTACACAATTGGAACATAACACAGTTCTGAGTAAACAGTTAGAAACAAATAAACAAAGCACACAAAACAAATAAATATACGGTAAACAAGACCGGACGAAACGTATACGTATTTACAGTTTAACAATCCAGCACGGTACATTCAGTACTGGAACAAGAAAGCCAAACGACATACATAATATGAAATAACCGTAAATATTTGAAATAAGATTCGTTGATCTATTATGATAGAAGCATAAATAATAACACGAACAAACGGGGCAATAATTAATGCGAAGTTTAGCTTTAAAATCACCACCTGCCGAAACTCTCGATCGTATAAATAGACAAATAATATGTTAAGCCATACTCTCTTTAATGTTATGGTTAAACAAGACCATCCAAATAAAGTTATTGAAGAACAAAGCGTTACGTTAATAATCTTCAGAATGTATAAACAACAAGGATAAATGTTAATTATATAAAAATTTTGTTCATAGAGAGTAAACAAATAAAAGTTATGGAAATTCAGAACAAGACAGTTACGTTATAATTAGACATGTAATCTAATTTAACGGTCCTGTCGCCACTGTGAACGGTTCAACAGGTTTTTCGCTAATAGCAACTGGTGTTCGCAGGTCTTTCACTAGTTCGAGACGATCGGTGGTGAGAAGATAAAGTTGCAGATGATGTTCGCAAATGATTGCGATGACAGATTGGCAATTGGGGGTTTGCCAATAATGCTTCTTCATAAAGAAATAATAAAAATAGGTAGCGATATTCACCTATCACGATTCGATTATTATAAGCAAGGTCGGCTATTAGAGTTCGGTGCACTGAAGTCGCGACACTTTTGCACAACTTATATTACAACGATAACACATAAATATGTACAGGTGTGGACGTCTTTCTCACACGATCGGTAATGCGATATTTTAATCACGTTATAAAATATCTGAGTAGAGTACGGCAGTACGAATCTCATATAAAAATTCGAAGAACAAAAAGAGTTCAAATACGGTACGATAATGAACTGAACGGTAGAATGAGAGTCTAGTTGTGGGATTTTACTGGAGCGGTCCGCTGGTCGGAGAAGTGTTGAAGGTACGAGAATACGGAATTTGATACATTCGGACTTACCGGGAATGATGATTAGTTAATAGATCGAAGACAGAGTTCAATCGCGCAATTTATACTCAGACTTTGCACCTTATTAGAAGTATCGACTTCACGGTATTACGTGAAATTTCTTAAGTTCCAAGTACCCTACAACGCGAAAGCGTGTTGACCTGACGGTAGCTAACGGAAGACTCCACAAGTTATCAAGCGACAAATGCCAATTCCAACACCTCAAGAGGGTTGAACTAGCAGGTAACTGGTTATAGAAAGAATCGTATGTTTAGACAATCCAATCAACTATTGCAAACAGGGTGGGACATAACGAGAATTTGCATCTTGCATATGATGTTTGCAGGAACCATAAATGTTACTTATGCTTCTCAAGCTGACAAAATTTATAGTTTAAGGGGAAATAAAACTATCAGATAAGGGTTCAAATGTTTACAAAATAGCATAAATGCAACGAGAAAAATAAGCATTCAGAGGTAGAATTTGCCTCTAATTTAATTTTTAATAAAACAGTTCACAAAAGAGTAGCATAGAATTTTAACGTTCTCACGACATAAATTCTGTTAATGTCAGAGCCATTAAACTAAAGATTTTTATATTAGAGAAAGACGTTAAACTTACATCTAAAAGGAAATAATGTATTTACAGGGGCGAAAAGATTTATAACAAGAAAGCGATTATTGTTATTTATAAAAATAAATAACTTAGTACGGAAAGTTTGTTAATTAGCAAATGTTCCCAACTGTATTTCCTATTTCTTCCTTAACCTTAAGTGTAGAATCCTTGCATATAATTTACGCAGTAATGTTATGCCTCTGTAGTTTTTAAATCCTTGCTGCCTCTTTTTTTCCTGCTGTTATCCTTTATTGTGGTTATTGTATTTTATTGTTACCATGTTGATTCTCTGCATTCTCTTCCAGCATTTCCTCAAAATATTTTCCGTACCTATCCATCATCATATCTTCTTCTATTAGTATATCTCCCTTTTTATCTTTGTTTGCTTATAAACTCCTCATTTACCTTAGCATTCCGTAGAAGAGCTTTTGACTTTCGATGTAGGCATTGGTAATTTCATCTCCAGATTAATTCCATATCTTTTGTTTACTTTCTTCTATTAATCTCCTTTTCCCTTAATACTCGTCACAATCCTCTAGTATTTTGGTCAAGTACTTTTTTGAATTCTTTGATTAAACCAAGCCGTCCCTTTTGATTGTTCATTTCTAATGTTAGCCGTTTTACATTTCCTGTTTGCTACATCTTCTATTCCGTTCTTAAGCTTGTTCCATCTCATTTCTACGTCTGCCTTATTTATACTATTCGGTTTTTTTTAGTTCTGTTTGGTTTTTTTTATTAAATTTGATAGTCCCAATTTATATATTTTAGTTTTTTTCTTTATTACTTTTATTTTGTTTTCTTTAAGCTAAAGTCATCACTTCCTATTTCTGCTCGTTTCTTAATTTTTGTAGCTTTAAATCTTTTCCAGATATCTGCATTTACCAAGAAGTAATCAAATTGTTGATCCCTTATTCCTCCTTAGTTTTTCTCTTGTAGATTTATGTATTTCTTCATGCTTACCTATATGTAGTATTTACTACTTTTAGATCATTTTCTATACATAGTTTTAATATTCTATTTTCATCACTTTTTTTCTTTGTCTAACTATCTTTCTAGTGTGCCGTTTATGTTCCCTACTCTCCCGTTAAGATGTTCCATTAAGTACTTTGTTGTTGTTTTTTTGCTTTCTCTAGTTCTTTTTGTATTTCTTCAAAGAATTTGTTCTTTTCTTCTATACCTATTTGCGTTGTCGTTAGGTGCATACTGCGTATCCTAGTCTACACGTACCATTTTTCTGATTTGAGAAGCTTTCTCATTTACGTACCTTGTTTTTCTATAATTATTGCGACTCGTTTCTTTTTTTTTAGTTATACCTAAGATTTTCACTTTCTTCTATACATTTCTTGAATTAGTTTTTTTTTCTCTTTTACCTACCTTAAATGTATTGCTTTTTTCTATCATCATCTCAATTTGTGTCAAGACAAAATTGGCAGATGTCAGTTATATGAAAGATTACTCTCACTGACATCCTGACATTGATAAATACTATTTATTAATTGTAGTTACGCTTAATCGCCATTAATTTTGATATTAGTTAGGTCCACTTCTACAATCATTGGATAAGCTTTTTTAGGAAATTATTGTCATAGATACAGCTGTTGTCTGATATTTTCACAGTTGTACCTATGTGGGACTAAGAGTAGAGAGCACATAGGAAAGTAGAAATTTAATTCTGGATTTTAATTCTGCAAAGATATAAAGTAGATAAGATTTTTTTAATAGAACGCTTACTTGATTTTGGCACCGCTGAATCGTTCCGTTTGAATACTTATTATTGTTTATGTGTTCGCTTGAAAATTATTTACAGAAACATGGTAATAATATATTGCCAGAACAAAAGTTCCACTAGTTATCTAAACAATACAAAAATTTATTAGTTCAACGAAGTCAAAGTTAAGGTATAAGTACAGTGAGCAATAGAATACGAATGCAGTTGGTCGACCGATATAGCAATTTTCATTAAATGGCTCGACAAATGTGTAGAAATTATAAGAATCTGAAAAAAAAGTAAATCTGAGCAAAACCAAATGACTTCATTTTATACATTACCCTAAAACTTCTTTAAAACTTCATCAATCAAATCATACATTATAGTAATGTTCACTTACTTCAATTTTTACATCAGATAGTTTATATTCAGTAATCTTCGACAGGACAACTGCATACAATCCATAGCACACAAGTTATGCAATGGTTCAAGATCAAGTACTAGGTGTTAGAAATCAAGATATTATCGTGAAAATGCGTTTCTAGCGTGATGATCTTTTACAGCGAGACATTCGATGTTTAGAAATTAACAACAACCTTTAACATTGCAATTATAGAACACTGCAAATAAAGTTACCAACAAGGCTGTTTAATACAGTTCTGTTATCTACTTTATTATTTATATTTCAGAAATCTCAGTCATCGTAAGCAGCTCTTTTGAATTCCTTACATTCTTTAATATTCTCCACAATAAAGATCTCAAAGTACTTATACACAAATCCTGCAATTCGTGCTTTTTTATATTATATGGGATTTTATTGTGACAAAGAAGAAAAGAGCGTTTATTATAGCTTCTAGTGAATTTCTCAGATGTAGTAAACTGCTGAGATTTTAATAGAAATGTTTTTTATTTCAGTATTTATACTGTTGTAGATATTAGAAGAAAGTAATTGCTTTTCCGAAAATTCTTAATATTTTTATATTAAAAACATTCTAATAAGCAAATATTGCGCGTTGAAGAATTTAAAACTAATAAATTTCTCTAAAGAACAAATTACTCATTCTGCCTGAAATATGAACCCGGCATGAAAGTAGAAACTAAGGCGAATATAAAATTAAACTGGAATAGGCAATAAAATTTTACTACCGCCAATAAAAAGTTTTTTTCTTACGCAAGACCATCTCAAAAAGTAGCATTATCAGAATGAAGATTCATTTCAGACGAACTTCTTAAAAATAAGACTTCGAACTATTGGAAATATCCAACAAAGCACAATAAAATGCTCTCTGGTCCATTAGACGGTGGTCGGAATTCAGATAAATCAATATAAGGAAATGTAACAGTTCTACAAGGAACTCTGGTGATTCTTCCCTATTTCTGTCTTTTTTCTACTGGACCATAAAATAGTATAAATTTTAAAAGTGAAATAATGTTTAAATAATTTTCCGCAGAGTGCAGGAAAACCTCGGACTGAATTTTATAAATATTTCATATCTTGGATTTGACGCTTTTGACGTTTGTTTTCAATTTAAGATATTTTCTGAGAAAGGGGTCTTATAATATTAGCGTGACTTTTAAGGTAAAATGTTGATGTTGACATACAACTCACTTTTGTTTTCTGCTGTCACCTACGGGACAAGTTGGAAATATTCAGACAAGACTGAACCTGCGGCAAAAAAAAGGTAAAATGGTTATGTAAAAACTTCTCAAGAATATTATTACCGTTGGAAAACACCTAACTTGAAAAAATATAAAACTTGATGTTTTAGTGTTGTCTTCTGTAGAGGATTGACAAATGTATATGGCAAATTTTAAAAGATATTTGAGTAAATAGTACGAAGCTACATATTAATAAAAAGCTACAATCTGACAAAGATTCTTTTCTTGAGTGCTAATTAGATTTTATTACTTTATTACTATTATTATTATTTCCTAGTAATTGCTGATTCTAATAGATTCGTAGTATAGCTTGCTAAAGTGTCAGTCTAACAGCTTTGATGTTATTTATCATTTATTGCAGAATTGTTTAATTCTACTACTTTCATTCCCTAATTTATAGTTAGTGTTTCCAACATATTGGGTTTCACCAATCAAAATAATTAAAATCAATATTTGATTAGGTTAGTTGCTCTTTTTCTCTGTCTATTGGAATAAAATAAAATAGAAGAGAAGAGAATAGAATAGAATAGAATAGAATAGAACTTTATTTCAAGTTCAGTTTTACATTGAATTAATTATATAATAAAGCAAAAAATGAAATAATGTCTAACTAATTACAAACTTAATTAAATAATCGCTAATACTATAAGGTGAATTCAGCAGGGAGTTTATTGTGACTTTTTATAAACATACATGAAGGATTTTTTCAGTTACATTTAAATGATGTCTGGGACAATAAATATCTACCGATTATGCTTCCTTGTGGAACGCCACTTTCGTTACTTATAATGCTGGATTTCACCCAGCAGCCATCTTTTATAATTGAAACTCTTTGTTGGCGATTTCATAGGTAAGATTCAAACCATAGAATTGCATTTCATTTAATTCCATGATTTTTTGATGTTTCAATTAAATATTTTCTATGGATACAATCACATGCATCACATATAAAAGATAAGAGAGAAAACATACTAACTGAAAAAAATGACATAATGGACAGAAGAAAATAACATTTTGAATAACTTACAGAACCCGCCCAGGTACAAGTCCTAGAAGAAGAACAAAACGAAGGAAACAAGGCAGAAATGTCACAGATAATAGAAGAACTATTGGAAGCCATCAACAAACTAAAACTAGGAAAAGCTCCAGGCCAGGATGAAATAACAGCAGAAATTATAAAGTTCGTGGGAAAAAAGAAACAAGCAGTTCTTAACAATACTAAATGACATTTTGAAGACAAAGAACAAACAGAAATAATAATGCCAATGTACAAAAAAAGGCATATAGAAGAGTGCCCAAATTATAGAATCATATCTCTAAGAAGCATCCCGGGTAAGGGGGAAAACTAATTAACAAAGGGAAGAAAATACATATATGTTTCATCGTTCTAAAAAAAGCCTTCGATAGAATACAAAGAGAAAATGTATGGAATAAGAAAACTGCACGATTGAAATAATCAAAGCACTCTACAGAAATAATAAAAAAAAAAGTAAGAATAAGAGTAAAGAAAAATGCAAAGACATGACTATAGGAAGATGGAAAATGCAATTAGTAAAATTACAAGAATTACTGCTTACAGACAGTGTGATATTAGTAGCACCCTCAGAGGAAGAACTACAAGAGAATTTAAAAATATATCATTCAGAACTAAGAGAAGTAAATATAGAAATAAATATAGGCAAGACAAAGACAATAATAATATCGACAACAGGTAATAAACGCAGCATAAAATCATTAGAACCAGTAAAAAGATACAACCACCTGAGAACTATTATAGAAGAAAGGGGAACCATAGATGAGGAAATCAAAGAAAGAATAGAAAAAGTTGGAAAAGAAAGAAGCACCGAAAGAAATAAAAACTGAAATATACAAAAAGAATGTAAGACCCTCGTTAATCTATGGTAGTGAATCATGGACAATCACAGACCGGAATAGAAGTAAAATAGTAGCTACAGAAATGAGGTTTCTGCGCAAAATAGAAAAAACCAGTTGAACAATGTATAGAAGAAAGACAGCTGGGATGGATTGGACACATACACAGAATGAAAGAAGACAGAATCACGAAAAAAGATCTATGAGACTAACTAAAGTATACGAAAAAAATTAAATTGGTAGACCACAGAAAAGATGGGAAGACTAAGTACGTGAAGCAGCTAAAGGGTTATAAGAAGGGAGGATGTTAGAAGAACAGCACAAGGCAGAAAATTAAGTATATTTAAGATAAAATAATAAAGTACCTATTGTATAATTTGAATTATTTTGGTATTAGATATTTTAATATGTCGAACACTCAACGGTAGGTATACAAATGATTAAATAATTAAAAAACAATAACATGCTCTAAAAGGATCTATAAAAATTCTCAGGGTATATCTATTTACTTTTAAAAGCTTTAAGACTTTTTTGTAAATTGACAGATAGCGGTTTGTGTAGATCTACTCTTCAAATAGTCATGTTGACTTTAATCGAAGGCATTTAACTAGTTTAGAAAATTGATCAGCCTGTAGCACACTGCCAAAACTAGGTAGCAGGCTTATTAGACTGTAATTCTGCATGAGTTCAGGGTCTCCACTTGTTAAAATTGGCTTTATTATTGCGAGCGTTAATTGTCGTGAAAAAAACTTAAAAGAGTTATTTATAATTTACCATAAAACATCTTTTATTTCATTAACAGAAAACTTAATTATGCTAATGGGAATTTCATCTTTCCTGTTCCAGTGTTTGTCTATGTCTGCCTTATCTGTGCTATAGACTTCTTCCTACTGTTCTACATTTAACTTAGATATATAATTAAATTTTGAGATCCAATCCTGTGATACATTTTATGTTGTTTTCTGGTTTCTAAGATATCACCCTACCACTTATATTCTAAATTTATAAAAATATTAATGTTATGAGAAGTCATGTACGATAACAAAGAAACAAGTCATTTTCATTATCCACAAAGAGGTGTAGATGTAGGTAAGAATAGAAAAGTAAATTTAAAATATAAAACAGCCAGTTAACCTTAAAGAGTGTAGCGGTGTCTATAGGAATTTAATAACACAGGATATGATGCATCTATTTTATTACAATTAGATTTTTATTTCTACCAATTATAATCGCATTGTTTATGCAGGCATGGCACAAGGATTTTTTAAAAGATAATAAAATGCAATTTAGGTGCATAACCCGTAATGCAAGCAGTAATTAAGTTAAACATTAACCATTAATTATTATAACAAAAATAATTAACACAAAAATAATGCGTTTTAACCCTTCTTTATAATAATAATTATTAATAAACCTATAGCTTATTATACTGCTATTGTAAGATGGGTGGCCTACCTATATGCGTTATGAATGAACGCAAGATTTATTTATGTATCAGTCTAATTCAAATATGTTTCGTAATAATCTACAAATATAATCTTAAATATTATGAAGTGTCCATTACTTTAGACAATATAGAAATTAAGACTAACTAAAGTTCGGTTAAAAGGGGAATGTGCAATTTAATAAATAGCAAATTCTCTAGAAACTGTTAAGTCCAATACAATAATAAAAAGAAACAAGATTTAATAAGAATATCTCTAAATGCTATATTAAAACTACTGTAACTACTTTTCTAAAATGTTACAAAATTAGACAACACCTACAAAAATATTTGATCATAAATTTCTATCTATAGTGTTGAAAAGAGATTCTTTCGGTACATGAACTCTATTTACGACACCTACGTTATAAGCTAGCGCACACATATCCTGTGTACTTACATTTCCTGTCGATTATACGAAAAGATGTCATTTTATAGGTCAATAAAGGGGTACTTCAAAATAAATTTAGAAAAAGGACTAGAATCTTGAAAACTTATACTTTGTAAATTACTTATACGTGATGATATCACGAACGATAGTATTTACGTCTTATGACAATGTCAGGAATTACTACAGGGTTAGTCATATGAAGTGTCCCCATCTATTGGCAATTCACAGCTGTCAAACCGTTCATGACAGCTGCGCCAAAATTGTTCCGATAACAGCTCAATACATTGTTTACAAGCCACCAGAAGCATTTGCGTATCGGTCAAATAGAAAAAAAGTTATTCGTGATGGAATTCAAACGAAATAGTGTGATTGCTCTATATTTGGCTGGAAAATCCCAATCAGCTATTGTGCGTGAGCTCGAACACATCAAAGTGAATAGGAAGTTTGTGTATCGCACCATAAATCGTTACAATGAAACTGGCAGCGTTGTAAAACGCTATGGAGGTGGACCGAAAAAAACAGCAACATCACCAGAAATGGTTCGAAAGGTGAAGAAGCGGCTTGAGCGAAATCCACGACGTAGTGGTAATCAAATGGCAAAAGAACTGAATATATCACAATCATCCATTCGTCGCATACTACAAAATGAGCTCCAAGTTAAGGCCTACAAGAAACAAAAAGCGCATGATCTTACACCGAACCAGAAGAAAGTTCGATTCGAAAGAGCTAAGGAGTTGCTTCGCTTGGCCGCGAGTGGCGAATTTCCGAACATTGTGTTCTCTGATGAGAAAAATTTCCCAATCGAACAATTCGTAAACACCCAAAATGATCGTGTTTACTTGACAGAGCGCACGTACGAAAATTTGAAACATCGATTGGTGACCCGAAGCAATTACCCATCGCAAATAATGGTCTGGGCAGCTGTAACAGCTACTGGGCGCTCTCCACTCGTTTTCATCGAGCCTGGTGTCAAGGTCAATGCGACTTATTATCGGGAAAGTGTTCTGGAAGCTGCTCTGAAGCCGTGGGCACGTAAACAATTCGGTCATGCGGATTGGACATTCCAACAAGACTCAGCACCGGCTCATAAAGCTCGTGTGAACCAAGAATGGCTGAAAACCAACGTTCCAAGGTTCATTTCTTCCACACAATGGATCTCGAATTCGCCAGACGCAAATCCTATGGACTATTCCATCTGGTCCATCCTCGAGAGCAAAGTGCGCGCAAAAATACACGCCAGTATGGATGCTCTGAAACAATCACTCAAACGTGAATGGGCCAAAATACCACTAGAGCACATTCGGGCAGCCTGTGAGTCATTCCCCGGCCGTCTCAAGGCAATAATCCATGCGAAAGGTGGCCACATCGAGCCAAAGTAGCTCGATTCTGAATTCCTGATTATTTTCCAACATTTTTGTGCTTTTATCAATAAAAAAAGTATTTCACACCACATTTTCTGACCGTTTTTCTATGGGACACTTCATATGACTAACCCTGTACATATTATATGAACTTTTACAGAGTAGTGATTTACATAAACGGGATCGCTTGAATACAAATGATTCGTACTAAAAGTGAACCAAGTTTTTAAACTTTATTGTGTGTCAACTTTTAGTAGTACTTCTCTTGTTAATTTAAGTCCAGCAACGTGGTTTTATAGTCGAATACTAAGTTACCCTGCAAGGATTTCAAAACGTTTACTTATTAAAACCTGATTTTCTTCGTCTTTTGTTCATGTACTGCTTCATCAAGAAACCCCAAAAAAATAGTTACTGTGTTAGCTTTATTGACTGCCTCAAAGGAGCTTTTGACCTTTTTCCATTACAATCTGTAATCGTGCCAAAAAGAAATATTTATTCTTAGATTTTCTTATCTAGATTTAAAATTCCTTACCACAAGTGCGAGTATCGTTTTCATTATTTTGACCGCTTCCTTTCTTTTGCTTAGTATTTCCTTTCAGTTTTCTTTTGCATTTCGTGTCGAATGTTTGACACTTTGGCCCGTTAGCAGTTGAAATTCACTTTGTGTTCGCCATTACTTAATGTTGGCAACGGTTTATAGAAGTTAACATACTAAAACCTAAAAGTAAAACAAGAAAACATTATGTCATCATAATGATGGATATAATGCAACCACGCATGCAAAAACCATTCTTGATTTTTTTCCTTGAATAAATTTCAAAACTGACACTTAGGTTTCATTCACAATTATTGAAAGAAAATAATGAATCATGAAATAATGGTCTCAACAACTTTACTTAAAAGCAGATAGAAGATCAAAAAATTATTAAAATTCATTTAAAGAAAGTACAGGAAATGCAAAATCCCATTTGAGCAGTTGCTGATACTATTAGAGGGAGTGATGGCAACCAGGAAAAGCAGACAGTTGAAGGAAGAATTCTAAAAAATCTACTGCCAAGACTATTGATGCTTCCAAAAGAATAAATCAATAAAAAATTGTAACAGGAGCTAATAATCCGGTTATAGCAAACGTGAGCCAGAAGGTCACATAACCCTAAGCAAGGAGTAAAAGATTGAAATCGCCCTGTACAAGCCAATACAAATCGGTAAACATCTGGCGTACTCAAAACTTACAAGTAATTACTGGGCTCGAAACTACTCGGTTCCCCGCTCAATTCAGAGCCAGAGATTTATCCAATCAAGAAATTATGAAGAAAGCAACAGGGATAAGAGGGGGAAGCTACAGAAAATTTGCCGAACCGATAGCAAACAGAGTCCAGAAAAAATGATCCGAACCAATGGAAAGCAACGTGACATAGAGAAGATTGAGAAAGGATTGGAAGTTATCGCCAGCAAAATTAAAATCAGATTTAATTAGGAAAAAATAAATTTCTCAAGATTAATAATCAAGAAATCCATTAAAAAGATAAAAATAAGACGATCAAAGTTTAATCAAAGAATCTGAATTGCAAAACCGCAAATATTGATATTGATAGATATTCTCAAAAGCAGATTCTTATTACTATCCTAAAATGAAAACAAACAAAGTAGTTCTTAGATAAGACACAAAAGCAAGTAAACACGTGCCTAAGTTATTTCTTTACAAAGGAACAATAAAAATGAAGGATTTATACCGGACGTCTTGTCCTAGCATAGGGAATTAATCAATCTGGAAACCACAAATTGCAGAAAAAGAAGACTGTCTGTGTCACAATTTGAAAAATGTTTTACTATTTCTATCTAGAAAGTCAAAGATAAAGCTAATCTCTCCTAGGAATAAACTTAGGATATTAAGCGGGTTACGACAACAAGCAATGCTCTCTCTTAGAGAAACTAATATTCTATCAAGCAAAACAGGGCAAAGCATTAGAACGTTATAGCTCAACTAGAACTACAAACAAACTAGGTACTGTCAAGAAATCATCTTCAATAATAAAATACTTGATTTAAATGTTCTTTATGATTTGGTAAACAATTGCTTCTCATGATCAATAGAGAAAAACAAAATTTTTGTTAAGCTTAACATTCTTTCATGGTTTAGGTAAGATATCTATACTATTCGCTGATATTGGTTGGTTCAAGGGCAACAACTAATTTTTAGTTTAAATGCAAAATTTATGACAGGTTATATTATTAAGTAATTATTGCACACATGGTGTTTCAGGAAGAATAGTCAATACTGACAATACTTACAGGCAATCTAGATAAACAAAAAGAAAATGAAATTCAAAGTCTAGAGTTAAGACACTAATCTTAGTAGACATGTAGGTATAAATTTTTAAAAATAGATATTATTACTTATAACTCTGATTCCCTTTATAGACGCTGACTAGCTGATTTGTATGAACAAAAAGCTTAGACAGAGGGACGTTAAGTATTTATTCGTCTCTTATTCTAAAAGAAGTCTGCAAAAGAAGGTTTTTCTTTTACTTCTGATGTTTGAAGTGCCTTGTATCGCAAACCTTTTGTATTCAACGTTTTCTTCACATAAATTGCAATTAGTTTTTACTAAATTTGGAAAAACAAACAAAGATATCCGAAAGTAATTCTGCTGTTTGATATTGTCCAAGTAATTGTCTTCAACTTACATTACAGATGTAATTAAGGATTTACTTAACTTCCTTTTTTTATTGACATATTAGCGTTGAGGTACACGACTACCTTCTTTGTCATCGTTGACAATAACAATTAAGTTCAGAATTTTCTAACTCTGCAACTTTTGCAATCACTCCCGCCAACCAATTTGCTTTGTCATCATAAAACACTTGTCTTCTTCCTGGGTGTTTACAAAGTCTTTCTTTCTCCATGGATAATTTTTTCTGGGTTTCTGATCTTTTTGTCAGCTTCCTAACTTTAGTTCACTAGAAGCTGAAACTAATGACTCTTTCATTTTTGCTGATGTATTTTGTAACCGTCAACAAACCCAATGTCATTCTCGACCATTAACATTAGATCATCATACAGCAACTATGGCAAACCTATAGCTACACACACTAGTAAGTGTCTTCAGTTTGATTCCTATCATTATTCAATTTAAGACTCTCTATCAGAAATTATTTTGTACGCCAAGCTTTTTTTGTTTTTCCATTCAGTAACATTCATTCTGAATTAGAATAAATAGATCTTGTAAAATTCTTTACAGTTGAAACCTGTCGTATACTACATATTGAAGCCTTTTAGAAAAAATCAAGAAACTACGAAAATTCTCAAGTGTAACCTCTGAAAGCTTGCCTATAGTTTGCAGAACTCAATAAAATTGTAATGTTTTACGTATTGGTGCATTGGTTGCAGTGCAAGAAATTATTTCTTCTGATCATGATCGATTGTGTACAATATTCATGGCCATTATAAGTAGAATTAACTGCACCGGAACGTTTATCCGTAGAATTCAAAATCAGTAGAAATAAAGAAATTTTGAGAAAATCTCGACGGATGTTTTATGTTGTTATGTTATGGGAAAAGGAAGAAAATCTGTTACAAAACTGTTTCTGACGTACATACTTGGTATTCTCTTTAAGGAAAAGTGATCAAACTTCAACTAAATCCTAATTGGAGATGGATTATACAGTGAAAAAGGAGCTGTCTTTGAGTAACATACATATATACTTCGTGGCTTCTAGGATGGTAGTCAACTTAATTCTTAATCAATTTTTGTAAAATCTATCGAAAGGAACCTGCTTGCATAGGCTTCCTTAACACTAATGTATTATAATATCACTAGAGATGAAAGACGGTTACTTCTTAAACGGAGCAGAAGCGACAAAGTGAAATCAAAATAGTTCAGTAGTTATATGAAAAAAATAGGTGATAGGTGGAACTAATTTCCACAAAGACGGGGTTTAAATCTTTTAGTTTGTTGATGGTATCTTTTTGACATACTAAAAGTCTAGAAAAATCTGAGTGCGCAAAATGCGTTTTTTGGCCGCCATCTTGAAAAAATCTGAAGAAAATCATAAAAAATCGTGTGTGGTATCAAATTAAAGAAAATTTCATGCTGAAAATGATAATGATATTGGTTTTAAGTAATAAAAATAAATAACAAAATGGTGGCTGAAAAACTGAAAGTTTTTGCAGTGTTGAAAATCATATTTTTATTAAACAAAATGCGTTTTATAATACAAACGCATATGTACTTCATCAATATTTTGAATTATATTATTATATTATAAAATATACATGGACGATAGTCAACGAGCTTCATAGATATTAAGCCACTCTGCTGTGAAGTTATTTTTGCTATGAGCAATCTCACTGATGTCTCCCGTGTGTTAGCAGTGAGCAACACATTGAAATATCCGATGCTAAGACATTTAGAGGTATGAAGGATTTTCTAAAATTACTTCAATTTTTGGAAGGTTACAATCCATTTGATTCACAGTGCGTTGAGCTACATAATATTTTCAATGGGTTAGTAGACAGTCAACACAAGGTAACTGCAGATCTTCGAATCGAATCCAAACTGACTGGAAAAGCTTTCAACTCTGTTTCCATGGTTAAAAAGGATCAAACTGTCACTATGAAGATATTAAAAAAGGTATTGTCATTGACGGAGCTAGTCAACATGTTGATACAGGACTCTCCACCCAAAGAATGCTGGTATGTTTGTCTGTAAATCCTGATCTGCAAAAATTAAAAGGAGAACTTCAGTTATGAATTATCTATACTTCCCCCGTTTCTGTTTGATCCAGTTATTGAGAAAAAGTGACGAATCATCATTGGCAAGAACTTTGGATGACAGCAACTAGTGTACATTACATGTTACCTGCAGAAACATCGTATGTTTTTGACGGAGGTGCACTACTACACAAATTGCCATGGTCAAAAACACGAAAATTTTCAATTGTATTACAACTATATAGCAGTCATATTGCTAAGCGATATAAAATTGTCACAATTGTATTTGATGGCTATGGCATCTCCTGTACAAAGGATGTAGAGCATCAGATACGCACAAAACAATCATCAGTAACAGTGAAATTTACAGAGAACTCTCCACTTCTTATTGGCAAAGGATCCTTTTTTTCTAATAATGAAAACAAACAGTGCTTTATAACCATGCTTGAGAAATACTTAGAAGCGAATGGCCACATTGTGATTCATGTTACAGACACTGTTATTGTAAAAACAGCACTGACCTTGCCAAAAGAAAACCATGTAACAGTTGTTGCTGTCGACACCGATATTCTTGTACTTTTGATTTACCATAACACACGAAATATTTGTTTGCAGTCATCTACGTTCAGTGATAAAAACGTGGTATTATATCGATGCAATATGTGCTTGGCGAAAAGGGATGCAAAATTATTCTCTTTTCACATGCTTTAACTGGATGAGTTACCACAAGTTCCTTATTTGGTAAAAGTAAATCGGCAGCATATCAACATTTTTTGAAAACTGAGGAAAATGCAAACAGAAAAAACTCACAGATATTGGCACCAAAGCATTAGTACGGTGGAAATCCAAAAACAGAAACTCTGAACCTACTACGATATAATCTCTACTTGAAAAAATCACAACTGCCAAAAGTGAATTTAATATTGCAAGACTGCCACCCACAGAAGATGCTGCTGTTCATCACCTTCTTCGCGTACATTTGCAATGTCTTTGTTGGAAAACTATGAACACCAATATTGCCAATCCCGAAGACTGGGGTTGGAAAAAACTAGGAGACCAACTATAGCCCATAACATGTGAAATGAGCTCTGCACCAGAGTTATTACTAAACATGATGCGCTGCATCTGCAAAACAGATACAAATGAGCCGCGTGGTAGTGGTAGATGTACGTGTCGACGTTATGGTGTGGAATGCACTAATATATGTTGTAACTGTTCTGGTAGAGATTCCACAAATAGTGCACTGTAAGAAAGTGATTTAGAAGAAACTGAAGAAGACTGTTAGATTTAGCTTTTCTCTTATGTAAGATGTAAGATTGTAGTATTTGTAGTATAAAACTCATTTTGTTTAATAAAAATATGATCTTCAACACTGCAAAAACTTTCAGTTTTTCGGCCACCATTTTGTTATTTATTTTTATTATTTAAAACCAATATCATAATCATTTTCAGCATGAAATTTTCTTTAATTTGATACCACACACGATTTTTTATATTTTTTTTTAAATCTTCGAGATGGCGGCCAAGAAAATGCATTTTGCATCATACTCAGATTTTTCTAGACTTTTGGTATGTCAAAAAGATGCCAACAACGAACTAAAAAATCCAAACCCCGTCTTTGTGGGAATTAGTTCCACCCAAAAACCTATATCTACTGTACTAAAAGACTTACTAGAGAATTTAGTACTACAATAATTTCAGGAACTCGTTTAGAACCATAAGTATGACAGCTGAACTTTGTATAATTTGTTTTGCTTGTACCATTTTATTATCGTTTCGGTTGCGATATCTTCTTTATTTTTAATTTATCTGGTACTAGACTGGATTACTCAACAATGCATCGTGCAAATGAATATCCAACTGAAGCCTAACATACTCTCAAATAGCTTTGCTTTTACAGTAAAGGTTTTGAATTCGAAACAGAAGAAAGGCAATTCCACTATTAATTAAAAATTAATTTTATGGTGTATTTAAAAGGGCTTTAACGAAAATAATTTTTTCAGACTTTAACTAGTCTTACTGGTCTTATTTGTCATTAAATAATAGATAATTAAGTTTTACTGGTATACCAGCTAGAATTCCTTACGGCACAGAAAGTGTCTACTTATTGATTATCGTTAACAGATTTTTAATATCCAAGCTTTTTACGAAAACTGTCTATATAACTTCAAGTTTTTGCTGACGTTATCGCTTTTCTATAATATCTGGTTTTTATAAAAAAAAAACGGGGTTTTCCATGAACGAGACTAAGAGCTAGATCAAGGTCTAGGTTAGATATTGGTAAGTTTCTCAAAAGCAATCAATATTATCAGGGGACGTAAGTTCACAAAACTTTGATATTATATAAAACATTTTTCCTTTTTGCTTAAATGTCAACTAAAGCTTTCTAATAAAATAGAGATTCAATTAACGGCTAGTCTAGCTCATTTAATAGCCTTTATTTTTTGTACGCAACTGAAGATTTAAAGTTAGAAAAACCTCTTAATCCTTTAATCGGGAAAAATTCCACAAGCGATTTGTGTTATCAATGGGAACTACCAAAACTAAAGTATCTCATTTTTTTCTAAACATTTTTCCGTTTTGGTGTCTACGTAATTTCGCCCAAATTACATCCCTTTTGTGTATACTACTTTATATTTTATTTCGGCAATTTAACAAAATTACATAATAACACTAAAATAATACTTTCAGTGAGATTGTTTCTTTCTGAAAAAGCTAACCGACTCGGTAGCAATCGATGTTATGTTAAAAAGCAATCATCCTAGGAATATTTACTTATCAATCGTTTACAAGTCCAATAAAAGGTGTTTTCTGTAAAAAGAAATCGTTGTAATTCAAGAAAGCTTTAAATAACATTTTATTTATTATCTAAATCAAATCTATCTAATAAAAATTTGCTTTCAGTATTGTATGGCCTATTCAATGAAAACAAACACCAAATGAACGTAATTTACTAGAGAAGAAAAAAAAATGTTAAATAATTCTCACATTCATGTTGTATGTTTTGTATTTTTATTTATGGTAATACACATTTGATAGCTATCTTAAGCGTGAATAAGCCTAACAAATGAGCATTTTGTCCTTTCAAAGAATAAAGAATCAAAAAAATTGTGAAAGAAAGTATATCTGCATAAAGATCATTATTTTCTCACTGTAAACCAACAACCCAATCTAGCTGTATTCGTACCCATTATTGAGCCATCATACACAAAAGCTTTCAGTTGAGGGATGAAATCATTACTCTTCCGCAAAGAAGAGTAGTAACCAACCTACAGCAGCACATAATACACCACCAGGTGCGGTTAGCGCAAATATCTTTAAGAAAAGACTGTTTGCTTTCTTATCCCCCAGGTCTTATTGTTTAGTTTCTCAGGTAAACCTCGGCGGCGTAGCATTGAATCGCTTAGGGGAAGCTAATGCGACCTGACATTATTTGATATCTTACATCTGCCGTTTTTGTTAAGTTCAATATTTGGACTACGTAGTTCAAATACTTTTAAAGTTTAATTACCGTAAAATATTGTAATATTGGTAGCGCGCAGTTCTCTCTCACCCCTCTTGGTTTTGTAATGAATAAACACTCGTTTCAAGAAGGAAATATTACTTGAATTTTAATGCGGCGCGATTTCAATGGGGGAAATTTGAATCCAAAGGGTTTGTAATGTGCGTATATGTGTGTGTTTAATAACAACAACATGTTTGCTTATGTATATTAACCAAACAGCAATTTCGTGGAAAATAATAGTCTTCAGCTATTGTTTCCTTCTCAATCTTCCCGGAAGTTAAAGACCTTTGTGACTAAACGACTATTTATTCAGCAACATTTTTTTATTACCTTATCTTCCGAGCGTAAATTGTTGCGTTTGTCACAAAATACAGTGGATCTCCTTCTGTCCTATTGTCTTAAAACAAAAAAATATTCCATTTATATTCGTTCCGAATTTTTTAGGTTTTACTAACTCAGAAATATTTTATTGCTTTCTCTCCAACCGTAGAAGTGTCGCGAAAAGGCGGATACAAGCTTTTTATTGTCAAAACCGTAATAAAATGGTTCCCATTGATCATTGATCTGTTTCTTGCGTTAGAAAAAGTGAATAAAGGAAATGTAATGGAAATTGAAATGTCCGTTGTTCTACTTAAATGTTCTATAAATAGATTTAATCATAATAAAAACAAAAATGTTTATTTCAGAAATTCCTGAAAAACTTTACACCTTTTACATTATTATACAAGAGCTGAAAGCAGCGGCAATTTTTCATTGAGAGATTGATGCCCTATAAGTAAACTTTCTTTTACGAACCTGTCAGTGTAAATACCAAAGCTTTCTCCTCTATACGTTTTAGTTTTGTTTGGTGATTTGTCGACGAATTTTACACATTTTTAACTTTCAAGCAGAATTTATTTTTTCCTTGCAATAATAACAAAAAAGTTTACACGAAAAAAACAAAATTTTTTCCTTTAAATTTATAATATTCAATATCTTTCTCCATATATTTAATATTACATATTCGCCACACAAATATTTCCATTTCAGGCAGGCCTTTCATATACGACAGCTTTTATCGTATTCTTCCAATATTCTTAATAAACTAGGAAATATATACGTGCTATTCTTTTTTCACCGAAAAGAGCTTCATATAACTCGCACCCATTTCATTCTGAACTTGTAGGGAGGTGTTTTCTTTCACCCTTGAGGGATTTCCGCACAGAATTGTATTGAAGTTCCGAATTGGTCACATGTGGATACAAGCGTCCCTCAATTTCGCGTATCAAGTAACTAAAGGGCAACTCGATGAACTCATTACGCTAACTATATATCCACTTTAAGTTTTTCAATTTGTATCGCTTTATTTATAGCATTTGCACGGGAAAAGTCACGGAATTCTCTCTGGTAGACGAGAAATTATTTCAGATAAACTGAAGAAACAATTTTGCCTTTGTGTTTAGGTGTTGGCTGACTCCATAAGTACTTTCCGTTGGGTCTGTTTAATTATGAATCAAATCAAGTTTCATCAAAACGCAAATGACTGTTTCGATTGTTCAAATCTACTGCAGCTGGTAATTAGTTGTTACTCTGCTGTAGCCAGCTTGTAGTTTGGTATGTACACACCAGCTAGTAATTTACTTAGAACAAATCTCACGAATAACAGAATTATAGTTTCAAAATCAGTACCTACAGCTTTTT
>VTPC01090584.1:137712-161742 GCA_011009095.1 Ignelater luminosus
ATTTCTCTACATAGTCCCCTTTTACGTCTATACACTTGATCCATCGATGCTCCAACTTTTTGATCTTCTCCAGAAAATACGCTGTCTGAAAGTCCGCAAAATACGTGTTTACTTCATCATTGCTCGTGAATTTCTTTCCTCTAAGCCATGTTTTTATGTTTGGAAAGAGAAAGTAGTCGCTCGGGGCCAGATCTAAACAATGCGGGGCGTGGGGGACTAACTCGAAGCCAAGTTCATGAATTTCGGCCATCGCAATCATTGACGTTTGAGTCATCGCATTGTCATGATGAAAGAGGACTGTTTTCCTCTGCATTTGAGGTTGTTTCGACTGGATTTTTTTTCCAATACAATACAATCCTGTTATTGTTTTTCCTTTCTGCAAACAGTCCATGAACAAATCCCAAAACAACCGTCGCCATTAGCTTCCCGGGCGATAGCACCGTCTTCGCCTTCTTCGGAGCAGGTTCACTTGTTGAAGTCCACTGTTTGGTCTCTGGTGTGTAATAATGGACCTATGTTTCATCAACAGTTACAAATCGCCGCAAAAAGGTCATTGAATTACGCTTAAATCGATCCAACAGCTTCTTTGAGATGTTCATGCGCACGCGTTTTTGGTCAAATGTCAACAAGGGCGGCACTCATTGCGCGGACAGCTTCCTCATGTGCACATCTTCACGTAATATTTTAAAAACGCGTTCTGTTGATATGCCTTATTTTCATTCGACGATCTTCTAACACGATTTTATAGACTTTCTCGATGATATCCCCAACGGTAGCTGTTTTTAGCCTTCCCGGACGCTCTTCATCACACACACTCGTACGGCCACGTTTGAACTCTGCCACCCAGTTTTGTACGGTGGTGAACGAAGAGGCAGACAGCGTCCAACTCGGCTTTTATTTCCGTTGGAATTTGATCCTTCAAACGCAAGAGTTTTATAATTGAACGATATTCGACTAGCTTCATGTTTACAAATCACTGAAATCGACTGACACGAATGACTGTCAAACAAAAACTACTCTTCCAAAATGGTTGACATTTTCAGCAGTGCCATCTGAAGGATAAACTATCGTAACTATAAAAGCATTTTGACCTGTGGCACCATCTTCACGCTCAGGCTAAGCACCTTCGTATTTTTGTAATACACATCATTTGTTTTACGCCGCATAAATACTGTTCATCAGAATTGCACGTTGTCCTTTTGATACCCTACACTACATGGTAATTCTTACAGCAAAATTCCTTTTCTGTACAAGCCATCGGTTTTTTCTACATTTGTACCTTGAATCTGCTGTCGTTTTTTAAAGATATATAAGATCAACTGTTCTTTTATAAATATCTCATCTTCTTTTAATTTTTGTGTTTTACTTCTTCCGTGGTGTCGGTAGTTTGACAACGTTTTGTTAACCTCAGTTTTAGAACTTGATTTTTGCTAAACAAAATCATTCGTAAAGATGCACTTAGAAATTGCTGAAATCGTTCTGTAAGAAAAAATCACTTAATATACCACTGAACATTTTATTCTCAAGCCCACCCATTCCCAACTGTAAGATCTTTTGATTAATCCAAGTCTTGTAATTTCAAATTAGCTCGACCTTAACACAAAGACTTCTCACCTTGTAATATAGGCTCATCTCGCGTACTCTGATATCAGTTGACCACACTACTGTCTTTTCCAAGATGTTTCACTCGTATTGCACCATATGGACCAAAAGTGATGAGGGATCACATTTCATAAATATCACAATAAATGCCCGATCTACCACAAACTATTCTTCTATCAAAGACTAGACATTCTTGCAGACTACCCAACCACATTTTCACTTTTTCCTTCTATATTTTGATATTAAGTTAAAATTCTAGAATTTTTACCTGATAATAATAGGAAACGGGTTCTTCTATGAGTTGTTTGATAATAAATGAGTCAAAGGTGTCAACCGCCTTGACAGTTGCGTTTATAACCACTTCTTGGCTAGTTGTTTAAGAGTTAACAACTACCAAACGTGTTAGTGTGGTAACCAAACAGCCCATACAACGATTACTTCGTCCTTTTCTAATATGTAGAACCGCCTCAATAGATCTCGGATCGTTGTTTTAAGACAGTTAACTACTGTTGGTGTTGATATGGTAGCCTGTGAGCATCTGCTAGTCTTATACATAAATTGCGACTATACTCCACGGATTAAACTTGAACTGGGCTATCAAAAGGCTACTAAGAAGTTTTATCTTTCAAAGGATCGTTTTCTATAGATATCATTTTTTCTTCGGTGACAGACCTTTGTTAAAATTTGAAACCAGATAGTATGTGCTTGAAGCTGGGTCTGAACCATACAAGGATGCCCTAGTTTCTGCAACCATGCTTTGATCATAATTAACTCGCAATCTTGCCATGCAACTCTTTTGCGTTTTCTTTTATCACCTAATGTCTTTCGGTATGTTCAGCATTTCCTATGGAGTGTTGTCCCGACTAGAAAACAACATTGAACAATCAAGTTTGATGGTGCAGAGTCAGGGATGTCTTCAACAAATCTTTCTGTTTTTGTTTCATAAAGAAGTTTACCACTGCATGTTACTGAATTGTATGCTAACGTCATAGAAAAATGAGTTTTGAAAAACTCCTTCTATGCATTTTAGATTAGACAGATACCTACACCATAGTTTCAGATCTACTACAAAGTTAGTGCAACTCTTCGTTTGAGGACACCCCACGCTTAAATAGACTAATTTTTTTATATGTACAGATCTCTCAAAACAAATTTTCACAGTTAGATTTATTTTATCGGGAATTATCTAAAAGACACTTTGCATTATTCCCAATAAAGGGATAATTTCACAACAAAAGTTGATTTTTTGGCCAAAAATACATTGATAATGGCGTTAGCATCCTTTTGATCAAATATGTAAAGTACAAAACTCGACTACTTTTCGCATTAGGGTATCGGATATGTGAGTGTCAATGACGTAACTTTGAACTTGAGAGTTACAGCCATAAAGTCCCGGATTCTAAGGCGTTTCTTCAATAAGGATTTGTAATAAACCAAAAAGAGTATGTCTCATTGAAAGTCACTTTCATCTCATCTCCGATATAGATCTCATATAGCGCTTGCTCCAAGATTCTAAATTAGTCACCCAAGCTGTTGCACTGTTATCGAAAGTCATCGATCATTGAACGCAGGAGAAACCTTCTTTTAGTTACCTACAAGCAGAGAGAAATAAACATTATGAGATATTATATGAATTCTGAAAACTTGAGAGATCTTAGCCGAACCAAATATGTTTGTTCAAGCAGACGAACAAATGATCAAGTGGTAGTAATTTTGCCTGACTAAATTATTTCACCAAAAGCCCGTAAAATCTCAGAGGTAAGCAAACTATATGATCTTCAAAATGACATTTTTTAGCTAAGTGTGTTCTTTCTTCTTTATTGCCTTGATTTGTTAGTAACTTCCTGATACTAAAAAGTGATCAAATATGTTTTGTTTGCCTTCCTGTGCGACTTTGAGTCCGTGCGAACTAGGTGTTACTTCTACACCTCCATATTTCTAAAGATTCTGTGGGCATCCATTTTGTGGGGATTTCCAGATTCTTATAAGTTCCAAGGTTCTTATTGATATTCGTGTTTTTATAGGGCTCTGCGTTGTTGCTACATCCTATGTTCTTACAGACTTCCAGGAGGCTTGCAAATTTGAGAAATTTTGGAGAACTTTATATATACACAATTTCTAAAGCTTCATGTTTATAATTTTTTATTATATCAAATATTTATTAAGAATTTACAATTTAGACATTAAAGGCTCAACCTAAGGAATAAGTTTTAGATCTCAATTGTGTCTCTCTGTCGTTGATAGATTGTGAAAATTAATACATTGTTTGTTGGGATAGTCTCCATCAATTTAGAAGAATATCATAAAAAACTATAAAAGCACAATGACGTCTTAGATTCGTTGTTTCATTGTCATTCCTGCATCTATGCAACTTGTTCCTGTTAATTCTCTATACTCAACTCAGCATGAATAAACGCACAAGTCAATCAGGTCGAGTTCTAGCCTGTTTTTAAACCTTTAAACGCGAAAGAATAAAATTGAACACTTGCAGAATGCCTCGGCGTCGACAATGTTTGTAGCACAATTTGGCTGTAGTTTTCTCTGAGGTATGGGATATTCTTTAAGTTCGCGCATGAAGAACAAGATCACGATACTTGGTCTAGATTTTAGAACATCCAAAACGAAGAAACTGTCGTGCTGGCATTATCTACATCACGATTTGTTTTATCTGCAAGAGAGTAACTCAGCGATATTAAGACAATCACTATTTGGTTTTTTCTGGTATGTTTTTGTATCACATGAAGTATGGCTCACGCTATACAGTGTGGATGGATCTGTTTTGCCATTGCACAAATACATAAGAGCAAGAGAAAGGAAATAATATTTTACATGAGTAGAAATGAGATGGCACGTATCAGCAAAGTTCTACTGGCCAACTCATTACCATATTTATCCGTAAACAACCTGTCATAAATAACCTCTCTTTATCCTAATGACATTACTAGAGTAGCCCAGCTATTTACTGAACTTCTATAAGTAAATTTAAAAAATCCAGTCTGTATATTAAGGAATAACTCAGAATGTTTAATTTGAAAACCTCGAAAGAAGTGTAATGCAATGTATAATAAAGTCATGCAGTTGAAACTTCTTCAACGCTTTTTCAAGGATGAAGATCAAATCCAAACTTTGGGAACTTTTTATAACAAACAATACAATCACGGGTTTACACCCCTATTGTGCTATGTTGCAATTAGAAACGAGCCAGATAAGCTAAACTATCAAAATGAAAAAAAAGTTGGTATGTAATGCTTTTATAAAAGACAGTGTAGAGTTTAGAATAATTCTAGAATGTAGAGCTTAACTGTTACGTACAATTATCCTTGGAAAAACTTTTGAAATTTTTATAAATTATGACAGTTTGATGTGTACGTTAATCGTTGAAACACCCTGTACGATGTTACGAAAGGTTATATTTATCATAAAATCAAATTGAAAGAGTATTGATGCTTTAAGATGATAAAATCATTTTGAAAAATTTATTTTTACGTCGTTGTCTTTAAGTAGCAAGTAGAAGTTTGAAAATAAATTTTCTATTAGCCACTATAAATTTATAGATCCTATGCCATCTTACATTCTAATAAATTATTTATTTTCTTTTCAGAACCTTTACTCTTACGAAGGAAGATTCTAGAGAGGGTAAGTTTTAAAGTTTTATGTATGATTTATTTCATTATTATATTTAAGACAGAATCATTTAACATTAAGTGGTTCAGCTGATGTTAATGGAATATTATTCAATTGAAAAGTAAAAGATAATGCGTACGCCTAACAAGGAAGCAACTGTATAACACCATTCTAGGTAACAATCCTAACTGGATATCCTAAACTGTATTCATCACTGATTTGTAATTTTATTGTAGATAGAAGTCTTCTGGGTTCTAAAATCAAATCACTGGTTCCGTTAGATGGCAGTTGATAATTTAATTCTCGATTCACAGTCGAGATTTCTTAATTATATAATATTAGAATTTTTCAAACTTCGTAGGCCCTTTCTGTTTACCGAATAGAATTCTCGTAAATTCCAAATCTAAAAATGCTATGTACATTTAGAATCACATTTTTCAAACCTTTGATGTATCCTAGTACATCCTCTGCATCAAATAAGCATTGCAGGTCGTTCAATAAATACGCTGAACATGTCTCTTCAAACGCAGAGTTCACTATCTGTGTGTGTGGGTGTATTTTTTATTTTGTACTATAGATGCGTCGAATGTAGGTTAATACACGGTGCAGCCACGGTAGTTTACCCATAAAAAATTTATCGGATAAGTGACGACGTCACTATCGAAGGTCTTTACTCCATGCTGATGGTCCACTTCCTTTGTCATTGTATTCTGTGTTGGTAAACGCAGTGGCCTGGGTAAACTTTCAGTAAAGTGAGCTTTATTTATATTGTATGTCGATTTGTTTGGCTTTAGCTCCGACGTCGACAAATTTATTTGGAATTTTATTAGTTACCCTGAAAATTTCATTTCTTTCAGAGTAAACAGAAGCAGCAGCTTGGTCTACAAACTGATATATGGCAACTGCAACAAAATTAAGTTTCTAGAGAATTAATAATTAAACGTTTTTAATTTCGGAAAAGAGGGATAAAATTTATTTTTTTTCATTTATAGTCACCACAACCTCGTAAATTCTCGAACAAGCCATTGAATCCTAACCGAATTCAACACAACACACATTTAATTTTCGGCAATAAATTTCTGGTTAAATAGAGAACCACAGAAGCAGTAATTCTCTTCCAGGCGCAGCTTGCTTGATTTGCTGAATTAAAACTCCCCGCAAGTTGCATCATTAGGGGTCACTTGTTATATACGAACGCTTCTTCTATACTTCTTCGATTTGTTTCAATTTTTATAAAAGCAGAAATCAGACACGAGAGAAGTATCCACAATATCAAACCTTAATTGTGAGATGCTTCATATTGGTACAATTAAACAAAGTACCGAGTTAATTTGAAGTAAACAAGGGTTTAATCTGCGTTTGTTTGCGTGGGGTGGAATCGGGTCTGCTTGCCTAACCTGGCATTCACCTGGAAATATTTTTCCCATCTCACTGCAAGAAAAATTATACACTTAATAATGAAAAAATTAAAACCTCTAGTAGCTGCAATAAAATATAACTTGAAGTTCAGGATTTATATAATTTCGAATATTACTTCTGCATGTGGTAGTAATATTTAGCAATTGTCAGCGTTCCTGAGTTAACTGGACAGGTTACGTGCCTAACATTGTATAGTGTTCCCTCAAGATTAAATTTCTGTTCAAAATCTTTCTTTTTTTTGATAAATAACACAAAAAAGGGCCTTTAATTTTCAAAGATGTATCTAGAAAGGTAACATTCTGATTTTATGGAGTACATTAATGAAAGCAGTTATTAAAGCGCTTGAAGTTTAATGTGGTAATTAATAACTTGTATGATTTGAATGCTAATGAACTATTCGGAGACTAACAATAACATCAAGGATTCACACTAGCGGTAATCAAAGCATTCTCTAGCACCGCATCAACACAACCATTGAAGAAGTTGGTACACCTAACAACTTTAGATTGATTTGAAATCCCATACAAATATTTACATCCTAGAACCAAGATGAAACAGCAACACATACAAACACTTTCGACACTAATGTAGTAATACCGAAAAAGTCAATCTAGTATAATGCTGGCAATACAATAAGCGCAATTCATTAGGCCTCATTCAAAGGATAAAACTGTCTGACTCACCCAAGCAATCAACTGGAGGTTCAATTGCAGGCTTCTCAAGAAAACTTGAATATTAGTCGAAAGTCTAAGAATCTGTACACTGATGAGTATGTCTGTGTAAAGCAGAATGCGTAGCTAACAAGAAACATACTCGGTGGCGCAAAAAAGGTATCAGAGTTTTCCCCTAGTGTGGTTTAACACAGTCAGAAAACATTTTGCTCGCTACTCTCAATAGACGTCAACTGTAAAGCTACTTTACTAAACAATAACACCAAACAAAACTGAAAACTAAAAAGAAAATCATGACAGCTCAAAGTTACCAACAGTTACAAAGGATGCAGTTTTGAAGCTGAAGTACACAGCCGTCGCCGAATAGTTCGAATCTACTGTTTATGCAGGATGAGAAACGCTACACCCTACTACTGAAGTCTTTGGCTTTGGTTAATACTAAATAAGTAGTTCACTGAATATGGAACGGATTGTCTACTCTATACAGTCCGGACAACCAGCATATGATTTTGATTGATGGCATTATTAATTGAGTTTTATTCCAGAGTCTACACTTTCATCGCATCAAACGGAAAGATGTTTGAAAATCTTGTGTATTGAATTTTTTACTTTTGTTTCTTCTTCTTCTACTACTACTTCTTCCTAATATCTATATTTTACTCCACCCAGTATTTACGACAATGAAGAACAATGTAACACTGGAAGAGAGGAATGTAGTTTGTTGGCTATAAAGAAATGAAGGTTTCTAAAATAGAAAAAAAGCCTGATTTCAAATAACATGGCAATAGCAAAAATACTCGGATGTTGTCAGTGAATGGGAGCTTTGTTGAACCCATCGTTTTTTTTTTAGCAAAATGTACATTTGTTTATGGTTGAAGCGATCCTAGACACAAGGTTGTAGTAATTCCAATGCACGCCGTGGTTCATTTCAAGAGTCTTTGCTCTTTCTTTGTTTTGTTGGTTTAAGAGTCCCTAATAATAATTTTTACTCTACCTTCTATGTCCTGTAGTGAATGATTTTGTAGGATGGTTTAGTGTGGGGGCTAGGTGTCTGCCCTCTGTTTTTTAATTGTCGGAGTGGACGTTGTGGTCGTTTTTGTTCGCGTTTGTTTAGGTTAAATGGTCGAGGTTCGTTATAGTCTTAGTCGAGTTGTCGTGTTTATTTCAGTGAGTTGAGAAGTTCTGGAAGTAGTTGTAGAAAAGCTGTTGAGATGTCTTTTTGTTGATAGCGTCTATTGCAAGAGATAGTAGTTGTTATAGTAAATGTGGGTTGCTGGTGTAAACAGCATTGCCCAGTAGCTGGTGTAGAAGGGCTGGGTTTTCGTTTTGCATCGTCGGTTGAGTGGATGTGGAAGGTCTTGCAACTGCACTTGGAGATTTGACTGCAGTGGCATAGGTTTTTGGGTGTGTTAAGTCTGCTGTCTCGGAGATCATGGAGTTGTATGTGGAGGATGGAGTGAGATTTTGGACTGACAGGGAGGTTGGTAGCGGGACGGTGGTATCTTGGGGAAGCAAGGGCTGCCACGATAGCTGGCTGGGTGATTGCCCATACAGTTGGCGCATGTCGCATGTTGTTTAGGTTTCTGGCATGCTGTCGTGTGATGATTTTCACCGCATTTTACACAGCGCGACTCAGAGTGGCAGCCTCGCTGTGTGTGCCGGAATCTTTTTTCTTGTTAGACGTTTCTATCTTTACCGTTAGAGATAGTACAGTTTTGATGTTCCAAATGTCTTTATAATTTCCAGTTCTATCTAAGAGCGCTAGGACCAGGGGGATTAGGCGTTTTTCTTTTCCTACATGTAATCGGGTTATTGTCTTTATCGGATAGCCTTGCGTTTGTAAGTAATGTCGTCGGTGGCGATCCCCTCCGGGATGCCTCGTAGTACAACTCGTAGTAGTTTGTCTTCTTTTAGTTGGGAGGCGTAAAAGGATACCCTGTCGTTGTCGAGAAAGTGCATCATACTTCGGTAATCCTTCACGATGACGGGTTGCACACTGATGCTGTCGGGAAGGTTTTTAGCTTTTGAAAAGTTGATTTTGAGGCGAATAAACTCGCTGGAGAGGGTTGTCCATTTATGTTTGTTCTTTATGATTATGGGAGGTATTTAAACTTTTTGGTATCTTAGAATTTTTGTCTAAAACAGGCGTTTAATCTCTAGATTTAATGATCTAGAGATTCTTTAGTGAGTGAACTTATCTGAAAAGTAAAGTCAATAAAACACGTCCAACTACAGCAGAAGATCTGAAAAACGGAATATTTCAAAGAATTTTACGTGTTAAGCATGGTGGTCACTATTTTTAAAAATCGTGCCTAATAATACAGTTTCTTCATCTTTAATTTATTATTTTTAAGACATTATCATTATACTTCACAAGGTTTTAAAAAATGCTAATATTGAATATTAAACTTCCCATCCCATTAGAAGCATTTCAGGCCATCGTTGGCTAGTTCCAATTGGATAGTTGATAAACCATATAGTTCCTTTAAAACATCAGTAAAGGACAGCGTCAAAATATCTATTGCTGTATTTTTCGCCTTTGGTTTTGCAAATGCAACTTATAATCCGGTATAGTCTACTAGTCCCACTCTGAACTTCCTTCATAGTCTGCTTCGCGCTTCATTTTATAATTCAGTACCGTCTATAGCAATACTTTTTTCTGTAAGGTAATGTGTACAATAAAATGGGGTAAATTCGTATAGCATTGCCTAAAAGTTCATAAGTTTAGATTACAGTGACAGGGTTAATTAGACTTTCTCCTAAATTCACCTTTTTATTTCGCCAGAATGCAAACTACGGTGTGCAAAGCCTAAGAGTTAAGCACGGTGGGGTGATTAATGAAGAAAAGAAAACAAACTCGTTTCCATGCTTATAGCGTTTGGAAAGGTTAATGAAGTGCAAAGCCGCTGCAGGTAGTTTGTCTGAAGACGAAGTCCAATTTTTTTTACGAGTAAATTTTTTGACAAGGGTAGTGGAAAACAAAGCGCGATCGGTTCTTGTACAGAATGACTTCGATTGGATCGATGAAGGTCAAGTCCGATAGCCCGTGTTAGAGCAAATCCCAATATGTTGCACTGCAGTTTTATGAAAAACGATAATAGAGAGCAAAGTTGAATGTTTGAGGGTAAAACCGAATTTCTATTCGTACATCTTTCCCTAGATAAGGTTAATGGAAGGAAAAGGCAATCCGTAGTCCACTGCAGGTGATTTGGGGGCAGAGTACTCGAGAAGATTAATGAAGGTGAGCACGAATTTCGATCTTTTTCCACACAAAGCTTCCTGAAAAAGTTAAGAAAAAGTCTGACTATTTGATACTGAGGACCGATCAGATTTTCCCAATAATTGAAACTGGTGTCTTTAAGAATACTGCTGTCGGATGTTGAACTAAGCAGTGCAATCTCTTTCTAATTACCACACTGAATACTTAAAACGCTGAGTTACGGGATCGGTTTGATATTATGTTTACATATTCCTTATAAATCTCATTACTGTAATTAAATGAATGGTAGTCTATTGCGCAAATTTGCAATAGATGGTAGTTGTGCTACAGTTCTTCCCGCAGTATTAACATTCATATGGGTTTGGTCTTTAAATCAGTCCGTTAACTTGATTACCTAAAAGAAAGGTATTCCTATCTTAGTGTACTAACAAAATTTTCACGAATATTTCATTTGGCGATACCAAAGCTAAAACACTAAGTGGCACATTTTGCCGTTTGACTCGGAGTGATTGGCTGAAAGTCGAGCAGCTGAATTCAGTCTCAAACCAATCAGACACCGACCACGCTTGCCGATATTGACTAGATCGTAATATTCTGGCTAAAGGAACATGAACGCTCTTCTGATGTTTTGAAGATCATATAGAATTGCAGATCTTTCCCTCTGAAACATCAGAATTTCGCAATAGTAACAAACTACAATTATATTTAAGTACCACAACCGACAAGTTTTTGGACAAATAATTATTGATTATAGGGAAGATTCTCAACAAGGCACTAGAGATAAAATCTCCACATGCACACGTGGAAATATAAAGAAGCCAATTAAATTAGTTTAAAATAAAGTAAACAAAATAAGTAAACTATAAAGTTTACTTTAGAAGTTGGAACAAAAAACAGAAAATAGAATTTGCTGTTTAAATATTTAAACTTGATTTTCAATTTTAACTCGCTGATACTATAAATAATAAAGAATTGTATCCTCAGAGGTTATACTTATACAAGCACATCGCCCAGCTTGTTAAATATTAACAACCATTTACACTCCTGCCACTTCTAATTTACGAAAATTCTCAGGTGGTTCAGTTTTATAAACATTCCTGGGAACTTCAAATTTCCATAATTAATAAGAAATTACGTTTTATAGAACGACCCCGAATAAGATTTTTCATTAAATAATAGTTCCTATTAATTAGCCTCCAGCTACATCTCATAAAAAATTCATCAACTAAAATAAAAGAAGCGTTGATTAGTATTTTCATTTTACATGAGATTATGCTTCGTACTGCAGTAGAAATGTAAATATTCTTGTTAGCTTTTGAACTTTAAAACTTCAGTTATTAAATTCAAGTTAGGGGTGAATATCACAAGATCAAAAAGCTCCAACAACGCAGACAACAATTCCTGCAGTTAGTTTTGAAGTTAAAAGTCTTTTGGTAGTTCTTTATTTTCCTTCTTCGGAGATAAAAGAATATTGTGAAATAATAATTTATAATGGGTGTAAATGAAAGAATTTTTGTAACTTAAATGTAGAATATACACCTCGTTCTCATCTGCATTTTGACGAGGTGTATTTACAAAAATATTTTATATAGAAAACTTTATTAATTAATTTTCGTTGTTCATCTGTAGAATATTACGAAAAATTGTTGAATGTATAATGAACTCTTTATTAAAAATTACGGATTATTAAGAGTTCTTTTTTAAGAATAAAAATAAGGTTTTTGTTTTTCTCTTCTAAACTTCACCTGTGATTGATCTTACTAAAGCAAGTTTTATTAGAAAAAATTATTTCACAAAAAAAATTTAATTGCGTACCAGCAGGATTGTGTTAAAATCTAGAGAGATTAAAAACAAAAAGTGCATGCTGGTACACACTCAAGCCTCTTGAAGAAAACAGTAATAAAACATTTTGACTTATTGATTTCACGAAATGCGGGATGCCTTGACACTAAAGCGGAATTAGTGTCAGTTGTCTCTGGCTATATCAAAATTTATTGTAGAATTTATAACCAAGTAAAGGGGGTGACCGAGTATTTTTCATCCTTTCATGCAGGTCACGCCTTCTAAACTTTGTTGTTCTGTGTTATATGATTCGGCGAGAAAACAGCGAACTTGCTCCGGCTAATAAAAGTAATAAGAAAGTTAAACATCAAACAAAAGAAATAAAGATATAAAAATGTGCCGTAAAATAATAATGAAGACTTCAGAAAAACATTTTCCTGGAGTTTTTAGAATCGATTGGATAATATAATAATGATTCTCCTACTCCACACATATTTACAAATTACCTTTTCATTTTCTTTCCAATTTTCCTGTTTTTATATCTGAATGATGTGCTTGCCTATAATATCTGATTGATACAAAGAGAGATAATTCTATATCAAAGGTCTTATGCAATAAGATAACAGCTGCTTAAAAAATCAGTTCAATTTTCTGATTGATAAAACTTTAACTGCTAACGTTTGATATAATTATAATTTAAGTAAGTGTGTACTCAAAAGAAAAAGAACTAATTATTATCAACATAGTTTGCTTAACAATTTACCTACCTTACTTGCATAAACCATAAATTGCTTTTATTAATTCATAGGTTAAGTAACTTATTTGCATGGACAATCTCATCCAGATTGTTAATTTAATCAAGAAAGTGACTTATTCATAGACTCATCAAACGAGATTTAGTATTAAGTAAACTCAATAACATTATCAAGACCAGAAATTTTAAGTTTGTTCCCAAACCTATCGAAAAAACTTTTCTTAAGTCGACGAAAGCTCTCTTGATACTTTTTCTCATCCTAATGTCATTTTCACAAATTATCACGTAAGAAAGAAGTTATTTTCAGTGATTTATAGATAGAAAGACAAAATTTAGATTACTATTATTATTATTATGAACCTTAGTCTCGCTTGTAGAAAATAAGTTCATATTTCAGAAAATACAGCCATTCCATATACTACATTTTTAGAAGAATTACTAACAATAAGTCTAAAAGAAGGTTTACACACAAACTGCTTATAAACCTAGCGATCATCTTGGATGGAGTGAGTTCTATGTCGAACTATATTCAGTGAAAACTACGTTCGTATTATACAGGATGGAATTGCTTACATTAACTTGACTTAGGTAACCTAATTGTTTCTAACGTTGTACACTTTGGACAAAAAGAACTGGACACCTGTATTCCTTTTTCAACTGCGAAAGAAAAGTTCTCGATTTATTTACTAATTCACTGCTGTGATATCAAACATTCTCTTCAAAATAATATCATAAAATCAAAAAAAGGTAGAAAACATTATTTTCTTTATTTATCTCGCGTTATCGTACATAAGAGTGAAACCTTCACCAACGTATGGAGCAAACGGTATAACATGATCAGCTAAACAAGCCCATACCATTATACTGCCGCCTCCAAATGGCGTTTTTGAGGTTATGCAGCACTCTACAAACCGCTTACTTGGCCTTCTCTGCACAGATTCGTTCCATTAGATGAACGCAGGCTATAAAGAAATGTATCTGTGAATGATACAGAACTCCATTGTCCAATTGTCCAATCACGAGCAAATCATAGTCACTCAGCACGATGGGCTGGGAGCAAACCTGGACAAGCAGCAGGTACGTGCAGAAATTCCAACTTCACGAATATTTGCCATTTGACAAACAACAACAACACTACGCAACAAAATCAGACATTTTTTTTGTTTATTATGATTTTTTCAATTTATCCTGCTTAAAATGCCCAAAAAAGAATAAATCCTGAATATGAGTAGCACACCCATTCGTTTTTCGATTTTAGGCTGTATTTAATAAAAATAAAAATAACTTGAAAACTATGCTTATATGTTTTTGAATGAACAACAATTTGCTGTAAAATGAATGCTTATTTATCTACTCTAAAGCTAAAAGTAATTAAAATCTAGGAAGAACAAACATATTGTAACTAACAGAATAAGAAAAATGAAAAGATATCCCTAATTTTGACGCTTTTGAATAGCGTTGCTTTCCCTTAGTAGACTCCAGACGTAATCATCGCCCATCATAGCAGTGTCCCATCGCCCTTGGTAACGCTTTTCCATGGTTTTCACATCTTGGTGAAACCTTTCACCATGTTTTGCACTCACACTCCCAAGGTTTTCTTTGAAAAAATCTAGATGTGAATACAAAAAATGCATCTCTATAAGTTTGTAAGAGGTTTTCGACAAGTTCCACATAATTAGGAGCCATGTTATTGCCCAGAAATTCATTTATAACCATACGAAATGCCTTCCAAGTTTTTTTTAGGTACACGTTGAATCTTTTTTCTAATTCAGAAGATGCAAGCATTTTCTCAATTTGGGGACCAGTGAAGATTCCTGCCCTGACTTTTGCAAATGTTAAAGAAGGAAACATGTTCCTTATACTATAAAGAAAAGCTTCTGATGTTGGATCAAAAGCCTTTACAAATTGTTTGGCAAGACCCAGTTTTATGTGTAGAGGCGGCAATAAAATTTTCTCCTTTGAAACTACAGATTCATGTATGACATTTTCTTTTTCCGAAATCAATTCACTTGTGACAGGCCACTGGCGTCGAATATAGTGCTGTCCCACAAACATAAGAAACAAGAATGTTTTGTATAACCACCTTGTAATCCTAAAAAAAAACTCAACATCTTAAAATCACCACACACTTCCTACTGATAACTGTTGTAATTTATAAAAGCGAGCAATTTCTTTACGTTTCTTTTAAATGCGCTGAATAACCAATAAGAATAAATGGAAGTTTATTTCCATTGTGAAGCAAAACGGCCTTGAGGCTTTTTACAGAGCTGTCTATAAACAGTCGCCATTCTTCTGCGCCATGAATCAATCCAATTTCCTCAAAAAGACTGTAAACATAACAAAAAGTATCGTTTGAGTGTTTACAAATGCGTTTTCCACTCATTTTCAAAAAGAATTTTGAAAAATCCACGAGTGAAGTTTTAACAGGAAAGACAAACAAAATACATTTCTGTCATTTTGAAGGCAAAAATATCATAAACAAAAACCTTGTTGCGTAGTGTAATAGATGTTACACCGCGATCGCATAAGACATTTAACGTTATAAACCGGTCGTTGTGTGGATTTGTGATCCATGGTGTCTTCCTGATCTTAGTCTTCTTGTGTATTCCTCAGTTTACTAATGATGCCGGATTGCGTTTTACACTGTGCAAGTGCACATTCTACCATGGAATGTATGGAAGAATTGTACTATTACTGATTGCCGTTGATAAATTCAGATGTATGATATTAATATTTTTTTTTACTTAGAACCTCTTCATTATATAAAATTATTCCGTGCAGTTTTATGAGTGTGGATCTACAGAAGCATGGTATATACTCGGAACCACTATAGGCAAAATTGCACCAAACTCTTAATCTGTGTCTTTTATCGATAGAAAAGCAAAACAATAACATAACGATTTTCCGTCACTATAATCAAACTTAATGTTGAAACAAGAAAGTGTCAAAACAAGCCAAAGCGTTTCGCAAAAAAATCTTGAAAAACATCTCAATTATCAAAATCCGTGGTTCCGAACATTGTTAACACACAGACATTTTAATAGATAGTCACTTCCAGTGGCAGTAGCAAAAGTGACATCGAAATAGAAGAAACATCATGTGATATCACGAGGGTTACAACTCCCACAGAAGAGTCTCTAGAACCATCAACATCGAATCATCTTTCCTCTCTTCAGGTTGTGGTACACAAATTAGATTATTCAATCTAGCCCAATTATACGATCGAAGAGAGAGGAGTTTCGGATTAATCAGCCTCAATATAGTAAGTGCCGTTTTGCAGCATTTGCAAATCATAACAAAAGAAAATTCATCAAACACCACAAATAGAAGCCAAAATAAGGAGGGACGACAAGTAGAACTTTAAGAGCGTTCGGGAAAAGAGACCTTAGCAGTTCACAGACTTTATTTTGACGATAGGAAAGACAAGGCAATTTAGCAATAGAAAATAGGTTCAAAATATTACAAGAAAACTGTCAATGAAGAACATATTGTCATAATATCACAGCCTGGATCAAAGTATTTGGGTAATGTAACAAATTTTATGGATGTCTCTGAATTTTCATGCGGACGAACATTTCTTCCTGACCCAGAAATCATCAATTTGCTTGAGTATTCCTCTTGTTATATAACTCGAAATTGAATAATTCCACTTTTATAGCAACCTAATTCACAATGGTCATGTTAAATTGTGCTTAAATTTTTGCTCTAATGGTGCCATACTTACTTCCAGAACTGTGTGCAGTAAAGTTGCACACAGACTTTAATATTTTTGAAAAACCTTTGAGGATTCTTTAAATTCCTTTTCCTCTGAGAAACATTTCATTTGCATAGTTATCAAGAGAGCTTTTGGACATCTCCTGTTTCTGCAGTCTGGTGTACATTTCTTTGGTAGATAAATCGGTAGACTTGCATCTTAAATATCAGATGGGCAATCCGTCCCTGCCCAATAATATGTTACTGAAAAATCTTCAATAATATAGTCCTGGTGTTTTTTTAACAAAAATTAAAAAAACATGTAGACGTGCACGCTTTGCTATTTCTATTCCATAGTGGTTAACGGACTGTAAAACTGACTATAATTAATTCTGCAATGCGGAAAAATATCTTTGTGAAAGATTTACTATGGAACGTTTTTCAAATGTTTTGGTTACTACTTAATTTACTTTTATAATGAAAAATACTTTGTAACTTCCACTACGAATTTTTCTAGATAAATTAGGATTGCAAGCTTTCAATGTGCACAGCACTAAAACTGGTCTTCGTACTAAATGCAAGTTAATATTATGTGCATAGCAAAGCGTCCAACTTCAAACGCTCCCAACTATGCATAGTACAAAACTGCAAACAAAAACTTACTTCATTCTACTAGCATGAGTATTTTCCTATTCCTAAATTAAATGCCCTGTCTTTAATAACAAGAGGTGATTAAGCTCTCAACTAAAAAGAAAAGAAGTGCTTTCCTGCAACCCAAACTTGGTAATTGTCTTTTTTTTTTATTTTTTATGTTATCATAATAACTCCACTCACCCATCAACAAACAAATTTCATTATAAAACTGCTGCTGATGTTTTATGAGTTATTTTATGTTTGAAGTGTCATTATGCAGTTTACAAAGGAGATCTTTGTGAATAGTTTCTGATGAAAGCTTTTGTACTTAACGCTGCATTATTACATACTGCAGGCTGTATCAAACCTTGCTAAATTCCCTTTGGGATAGATTAAATTTCCGTTTTTATGAAATATGCAAATTGAAATGTTATGTCTTTCAAAATCTAGAGGACTCTGAAAACGAATTTTTGGCTTTAAATAGATAACTATCTAATTAAAAGACTTAGACCCTATTACTTCGCTTAGACGTGGAACTATTTTCAGGTTAAGTTCTGGTTGCTTTGACATTTTTTTTCAGTTTTCCATAAAATTTGTAAATCAGTTTATCATTAGTTTCAGGCATAAACATATCTTCATTAATCGATGACATTCTCATGCTTGGTTTGATAAAGTTTAGTACTGAATGTAACGTGTGGTAAAAATGGCAGATACTTAAATTTTGTTTGTTTCATGATGCTACTTGTTTTGTTATGAACGTCTTTGTTTGCAGCATAAATTTTGTTGTTCTTGGAAATTTTCTTTTTTGTCTGTAGCTCAAAAATGCAGAAGATACTTTGGAATTAGGTTGTTTGTATTTTTTTGGAGGTCTGAAACAGGCTTGTAATTGAACTGTTATATTCAGCTGAATACTTGCCTTTTGAAACATCTGTAGTATAAAGATTGAATTAATTACGTCCACAACTTTTTCGAGGCTTATCCGCTCATGTATGTTTCTTTTGAATAATTATTCAATTATTTATAAGTGCAGTAGGTAAAACCATAACGTTCGCAAGTTAAGTTTTCCATTCTTAAACACTAAACAAGGCTATAGTCATCATACGTTTTTATGAGTAAACACAATTCCTTTCTATTTTCTTTCAAAAATATTTGCAGCTCCAGATGAATACAGTTTTTTCTATAGTACGCTCACTGGGTGCTCTCAGATACTTGTAGGTTTGCCGTAGATATGATTTGAACAGCAGAATTCTGTTCAAAAGTGACTATTTTGAATAGAAAGACAACAATTTTGGATTTATAGAATCTTGGTCTTTCAGTACTGTGTCAAACATCGTTCCTTTACATTAATCTTCAGTCAGTGTCTGTCTTAACAAAGCCAACGTAGAATTAAGACTCGATTTTGGAGCTTTTGGTCAAGCTACTGCGTATTTCAAGGCTTGAAGGACATGTATCTATCGATCTGATCTGTAAGCGTTGGAGATAGACCTTAGTTTTTAGAAGAGTTGTGTAAGTATACTTGTATAATTGGTAAAATATACTTGATGAGGTTGAATATATTGCAAGTAATCAAATTTAGAATGTGCGTGCAAATGACTCTTGACACGTTCGTGATTTTTTCCAATTCTATCCGTTCAGATTTGAGAAGAGCAATTTTACCCGAACTGGAGAAACGCATTGACACGCTTGTGATTAGTTCCAATGTTACCCGCTGTTTACTTTTGCTCTCGATATAAAACGCAAAGAATTCAATTAAGAAATCTTTGTCATGCATCCATTTCAATAAATGAGCAGACTTAACAAACTGGGCAACAACTGAATATAAATTCACAAAGTGAATATAACCTTTCAAATACACACGCTCGGGCTCCTTTGCATATGAGCCGGGCTACACGATCGGGCCAATAAACGTTCGGATTTTAACACAATTTTACCCAAAAGTGAAAATCAAGCTGATTTTGATTTTGTTTGTGTCGTGCTCTTTCCAACTTTTTCACTCATTCAGTTTTACCCGTACGCGTTTAAACAGTTCCGGTAAGATTGGAACGAATCACTAGCATGTTAAGGGTCCTATGAAAGTGGCGAAAGTTAAATCTGATATAGTCAGTTCATGGATTTTGAAAAGATCAATAAGGGCACAAGAAATTTCTCCAAAAACTTCAAAGATATAGAATTTCTAAAAGTAGTGAATGAAATTGATGGAAATGCCAGCTGCACTATATAAACGTTTTGGTGATATTATCAATGGAATAGAAAAGAAATTAATTTCTATTACACATAAATATTATGAATTTTAATCAGAAGTCAAATACTTGTATACAAATTACTTATCGTAATAACGTTGTATACCTAAAGCTTACAATTTTGCAACAAAATGCAAGCGAATGTATCAAGATATTAATAGCAGAATAATATAAACATGGTCTTTATGACATTATAAATCCGAAGATAAATTCAAACTTACTATTAGGAGCATTCTTTTATATTATTTATAATGGAAATAATATCTACTATGGTGTGCATAAAATCCACTACAATTTAATTAATCTTATTACAGTTGGATATGGTTAGTTATAAATGTTAATCTCTAGCTTGAAACCGGCCAGCTAAGCTGCATTAAAACTTGCTAAAACTCCATTTATAATAATAGTTTTATAAATAACCGGCGGTTATTAAACTTTCCCATAGGCATTCGTTTTATTTCCATTTTCTTTTTTCATTTTAGATCTTTTAACCTGCAGAAATCGACTCTTAGTACAACAATAAAAAACCTATTATTTGAAAAACGGAATAAAAATGGAAGACATAGAAACATTTTTAAGTCAAGATAAAGGTCGAGGTGAGGAGTTTTCAGTCCATTTCCTGCTTTTGCAGGAGTGTTTCATTTCCTGCAGTTTGATTCCTGCGAGAGAAAAATAATTCCCGACAAGAACTGCAGACAAACCTACTGACGATTCGTCATATCTAAAGGAAAATTACTTTTAAAATTTAGATTACTGTTGATTCTTTCAATTAGTATCCGTATATTTTATTTTTCTTTGTTTATATTTATTTATGTATTCTGAATGTAAAGTATTGAATGACTAACTAACTAATTAATGACTTTACTAATTGGGCAAGCGTCGTTTTGTTCATTGCTAATGAATGACATTGAATTTTCAATTACACATTCTAACTGTTTAATTTACAGCGCGTTTTCTAGTTTCCTTTTAAATTTATTTTCAATCTTTTTATGGTAAGATCTTATCAGGCTATCCATTAAATTAGCATAAAACTTTAGAAGATGTACCGAAAATCGCAAGGGTGCTATCATTTACAATATAAGTTTAGTTGAACACTAACATCCTTCTATTATTAAGTACTAAACTTGGCCTCTTACTTTGATTATCTGCAGTTAACCCTTACATCTTAGGTCTATTGTTATTATAAGGGTAGCCTATTAAAATTTAACTGGAAAATTTGTATATTAAAAACTTTTTGAAACGAGAAATTTATTCTAATCAAATGGTATCTTATGTTTTTAAAAGTACTTCAAGTTCATGAATATCACTACTGATATTATTTTACAAAGTAAAATCATGCAAATGATCGGTTCATGCTGTTGCATAATTTAATCGAAATAAAACAGTGGCGTTACTCAAAGTTAACCTATAAATAATAATTGATAAAACAAATAATAAAGTTTCCTGTTTTATTATTGTGATGATGCAGTAGCAAGAAAGGACTACAGTTGAAATCTGACTTTTCATGCTTCTCTGGCTATGATCTAAAGATTTTTCGTAAGTTTCTAATAATTTTATTCTGTCTTGATAGTTCATTGGTAGAGCAACGGCACGAAAGCCGAAGGTTGTGAGTTCAAATCCTAATCGCGTTCAAACATCTGCTATATGCATTAACTTCTTCATTGAATCTAGCGGTTCTGTTCTGGTTATATACAGTAACCGAATTAGTTCTGATTGCTATAAACTTTAAAATCAAACTTTCTTTATTTAGATTTCATCCACTTACTTATACATACTCGACCGCAAAAATACCGGGAGAATAACTTCAAAGCATCTACTTATAAGAAAGGAAACTATACTACATAGTTGCGAGAAGTAGAGGATCATCTCCCTATTATCAACCAACTTAAGTTTAAGCAAAATTGACTCTCAACGACAATTGGATAGAAAAACTTACAGACAGTAAAATGGATATCTCACTATACGTAGGCGACACGGTCTTAATAGCAAACACAGTAGATACAATGCAAAACTTCATTAACGTTATGGGTAGAGAGAAGAAAGAGATTAAAAGCAAAAGTAAGCACAAGAAAGAATAAGGAAAAGCTATAACACGTGGAAAATTCCTGTTACAATAAATTTATTTATATACTCAAACTATTACGTTTGGCCGCTCATTTGCCCGGCTAGGGGGTGGCTTCTGAGAAAGAAAGTCAAACTTATACAATACTTTAAATTAGCTGCTTTTATTACAACAATAAGTTACCAAAAAAAAAAAGAGATAATTACTGGAGGAAAGCACAGGCAAGGTTCGGGAAAATTTACATTAATTATATAAATATAAAAATTATACAAAATAAAACGATATTAGATAGCAAGCGTAATGATAATTCAAAAATGTATGCTACAGGTGTAAACCGTTGGTGGCGATTAGCTAATCTAAACCGTACAATTTCTCAACAATAATTATAAATAAGCGAGGCTTAAATGTAAAGAAATTGATCATTTAAATATTATTAATGATTTTCAAATTGTTTAACTTACGTAGGTAACTATAAATTATCAAAGTAGAAGGGAAAGGAGAATTAAAAAGGAAAAAAAGGAAACAATAAGACAGAACTAAAAACTGAAGGAATAAAATTAAAGAAAGTAAATAATAATTAATAATTTCACCCCAGCAGTATTTGTGGATGCCTCGATGGTCTGTAGTGTGCCTTCCGGTGAATTGAAATTAAAGGTGACGTTAGATTAAAACCCAAGATCTGAATTTAAAGCTAAAGATGTAAAACCAAGGTTAAAGATGTAAATTTAAAGTTGAAATTAAAGTTTAAACTAAAGCCCTGAAACAAAGAATGATCCTATAGCCGGTCCTATGATGAAGAGAAAAAAAATTCCTAATCTTACCAAGATGTAGGTGGGCTTTATGTCCAGTTCGACGAGTTCGAGGGAGCCCCGGCGGAAAGTTCGACACAAACCTTCCTGAGAAAAGAGAACATCTTGGAAGATGGTGTTTGATAAAATTAGCAAGCACATGCTTGAGAAACGGCAGACTGAAATCCCGGACATTCAGGACACAAAGAAAAAAGACCAAAAAGCAAGGTAAAACCCTCAATTTCACCCTCGCAGTAAAAAAATCCAAAATCTCTCTCTCTCTCTCTCTCTCTCTCTCAAATGTACATACCAAATATTTAACATGAATTTTAATATTTAATTAAATTTTTGATAAATATACAAGGAGATTTCAAAGAAACGTAACAAAGCAAACAAACAACACTATAGAAATAAGACCCAAAAACAACAAACCCAGAAATAGTGATGAGTCCAGGAACTTTAGATTCTTATCCGAAAAAAATTTGAAACAAGCTTAAATTTTGTATGGACCCTCTGCTGGGAGTTCCGATCAACATATGGAAAGTTACCAAATAAAAAGAAAAAATTCAAATAAAGAGTCTGCAGTAATGCAAGTCGGACCCTAGAAACCTGTTAACAGCTAACCAGATCGATTTTCAACGGAGCTGAAGGCTAAGGCAGAGGTAGAATAACTGGTGAGGATGAAACCAAGACATGTTCTGCCACTTGACGTTTTTTCTCTAGGTAATTGTTGTTTTAAGAGATATCTGTGTAATCCTTGTGGTGGTGGATGAAGAATTATTTTGAAATGGACTTTATATGTTTTGTATGGTGCTTCTCTTAAAAGCAGAGATGTAGTGACAATGAGTAGAAGGAAAATTACTGTTATTGCAGCTAGAATTGCTCGTAAATATAATTTAAAAGATTTCTCAGTAGATTTTAGAGCCTCTTTGTACAACGTCTCTAAAGGTAATCACTGTAGATAAAAATGGAAGACTAGCAAAAACTTCCTACTCTTCTACAGAATCAGCGCTGCCAAGATATTGACATTCTATTTATAAAATACACTCTCTAGTCTTTATCGAAGAACTACGTTCTCATTTCATATTACGTGAAAATGATTAGGAAGAACGAGCAGAAGGCAAGATTTAGATTATTATTGACTTACTTGCAGCTCAGTGTCACAAGGTCTGTCTTACTTATTTCTCCTGTGGGCTTGGTGTGAAGCATAGAAAATCCACCACATGTTGCAAAAAGAAGATTCTTTTCAGAAATGTTTTAAGATATCAATATTCTTTGAATGAACTTTTAGACCGCATGTCTAAAAAGCAAGTTGAAAGAACACTTTGACAATAATGTGGTTATATTAGAACTGCCCCAATAGTATATCATCGTGTGCTGTCAGATAATTATTTACAAGAAATAGCATGAGCAGTTGAAAATCAATTGGGAGTGAAGAAAATATTCCAGATTCCTTGCAAGCGCTTTTCAAATCGAAATACAATTCCCAAACGCTGAGAGATAAAGATAATCGATTTCTGTGGCGCTCATATTAGCTTGTGA
>VTPC01090584.1:162219-211186 GCA_011009095.1 Ignelater luminosus
ATTCTAAAAGTTTCTTCACCGCCTCTGTTTCCAATATAGTTAATGCCAATTAGTAAAGTTGTCTTAGTAGGAAATTTATAACTCCTTGCCACTGTTACTAAACATTAGTGAAATATCCATCTTCAACAAAGGTAAAGTTCAACTAACTTTGCCTGTAACCATGCGCCTTCCTTCAACTCTATTATTAACCTTCTAATAGAAACAGCAAGAAATTCGAAAATTAATTTTAAAACTTACTAAACTAACACGAACTTCTACTGCAATAAAACTGCGAGACCAACCGGTGCCCGTGGTTTCCTGAAACTGAAAAAAAACAAGCTTTTGCTATTTAGTTGGCATTGAGAACGTAGAGAATGAGTGGGTGGCTAGTTTCTTTTATTTATTCATTTTTTTTTCTATTACGATTTTTTTCCTAAAAATAAAGGCTCTTATTTTCTTTGCTGTTCTAATTTTATTGGAGTACATTTTTTGCCGTACACACTTTTTTTATGGTTCAACGAGTAATATTTTTACTTATATTGCTGTTTAGCTTGAAACTTCATATCTAAAATATTATTAATATGCTGCCTTTTTTTCTTTAAAAATATTATTTTTTGTTTTTCTGTGAAATCTTTTCTTTAAGTTATTTTCTAGAAAGATTAAATTTTTTGTTGAATGTCGAGAAAAAGTAATATGCATATGGAGATAGATACTGATTTATAAACTCAATTTGAAAAATGATTTAATACATTGTCCGTCTTTACATCTTTAAAGATTTATCACAACATATGTAGTTAATTTTTTATGATTGCTACCAACTTAATAAAAACCATCAAACTTGAGTTTTGAAATATAAACTAGGATTTTCTCTCTTGGGTTTATTTTCAATATTTTATTTCTCTTTTCCTTCAAGTTTTTAAAAAGAAGACCTTTTTATTTATTTATTATTTATAGTTTGTAGGAGTCTTTTCTTGATCATTTTTTGCAGAAGATTAATTTGTATCTAAGCTGGAAAAATCAGCACACCGTATAACAGAGAAAAAATGTAAAAAAGGTTGGAATTGTTTGTGAAATCGGGGACATTGTGATAACCCCAAAACTCATAATTTCAAGACCTTTAAGTTTTAAAGCCTAAACTGTAACAAGAATTTCAATATTCAAATGAATACCCTTAGAAGAGGGTCGTATGCTTCCTAAAACATTAAAAAAATAGAAGTGTTGAGCACAATTGATGTAGCTCACCCTTGGGATTCTACTAGACCAATTACTCTCCTGCGCGGCGTTGCAACGTCTTAAGACTGTAAAGAAGGGACCTTTATTAATCTTTAGACAGGGATAAAATATTGTGCAGGGAGATGATACTTAATTTACTTATGGAATATTTTTCAACACTAACCTCAAACATATGTCGAATAGGAAATTCCGAGAAGTTCAAATGTAAGTTTCTCGTTCACGCCTTCTAGCAGAGAGATTACTTCACTTTCTAAAACTTAAACATAAACGATGGTATAGAAGTTCAAATAGCTGTGTTTGCATAGAAAATTATCTCTAACTTTTGTAGAATCAATATTTGAATTCTTGTACAACAGTTTACGGTGATGGAACACGAATCGGATTTTATTAGGTAATAATATACTGGTGATGTGTTGTATTAGAAAAGTTTTACTAATGAACTACACCTTTTTAAAAAAGCAACAATTTTAGAAATTTCATTGGAATTATATTTTTGGATAATATACAACACCAAGAAAAAATACTCGAAACCTTCTTGTTTCACAAAACATTGAGATATTAATATTTTTGAATTAGGTGTAGATTTTTTGATAACATCCTGTATATTTCTACAATCTACCATTCATGGTTTTTCAATATTTAAAACAAAAGATACTCAGTAGTTACTTATTTATAAAAAAAAGATTTAAATCAGAATTTTCTCAAGTGTATGTTGTTAGCTTTCTGTATATTTAAAGATGGTTTTGTAGTATTTGAAGCACGACAATTTTCAAAATTTGAAACTGCCACATTAAATTTTAAAAAATACTGTAAACAAACACTTAGTTTTGTTCTGTATAATCTTTGACTGAAACTTCGACAAAGTTGGGGGATGGTCGGGCGCAGCTCTTTGAGGCTGTATCATAGAATTATGTAGTGGTAGAAACTCAGAAAGGAAGCCTTAATAATTGTACAAGAACAGCAACATGCTCGCGACAGTTCAAAGTCTAAGATGCGTAGACCAAACAGCAATTTTGTCCAACGCTGTACACAACTAAGTCAAACTTTCACTCATGTTCCATAATCAATATAAATTCAGAGGACACCAATGGCGGTGTCACGTCTACAATTAACTCGATAACTAAGATAGGAATATGAATACTAAATACCCTCACACTAGAATGTTAACTCCAAAGTTTAGGAAATTTGCGTTATAAGAAAATTACGCCCTTTCCTTTCTTTTATGACAAACAGTTTAAAATCAAGAAATGCAATAACTCTACTTTGCACAGGGCCGGTGCAAGGACGTATAAATGAGCCAAGTTGCCATAGGCGCTGCGGTGACTAGACGCTGACGAATAAAACAATTGAAAATACCACATTTACTTAACGTTATCTTTCACGATCAAGACGGTAACTAGTTTGTATTACAACTTTAACTTCAGACAGTTTTTGTTCCTGACCTTCAACTCGTGTCGTGGACATGACTGAAATTTATCCCGTCGATGATCTTCCAGCAATTCCTACCGCCATCTCTGACGCCGGCTGCACAAAAAAACAAATCTGTTGTCGCATTTGATTTCGTAATTAGCAGATTTGATTGGTAAAATTTGAAGAATGCGATCATTGGATTGATTGATTCATTGCCAAATTAAATGTGACAACAGATTTAGGTATTTTTTGTGCAATCGGCCCGGTTGTAAAACATTAGCGCAACTTCTTTTTAGAGAAGTATTGGCCAATTATTCTATTCTATCCTTACTAATGCTTTGTGTCAGCAGGTATGCCATTTATACTAAAATTAACTATTACACAACAACAACAATGACAAACACTTTCATTTGTCCAGTTTTTTGTCACCACCTTTAATATCGAGCTTATACCTCGACTATTCTTCATTCTAAATATATGGGGTCTAGCTACCCTATACGCTTTAGGATTTACGTTCTTTGACCTAACTATTTTATAAACTCGCCACTTTATTCACGACTGTGTCTCCGCCTTGTAGGACTGGTTCTCGTGTCAACTTTCTCGTACTTATAAATCTGTTCTGTATGTTTTTCTATGCTGTATTGCAGCTTGTTCTTCTTTGTCCATCTCTGATAAACTTCCCAAACAATTCTCCAATCTTCTCAACCTTCTTCGCAGAAAAACCTGCCGATGAGATGATCTGGTCATCTGCAAACGCCTGAAAATCTGGAGATTTCTCATCAGCTCTAGTAGCGTTGACTACAACTGTTGCTTACTTTTTTGTCTCCCATATTTACAATGTTCACCGCCATCTGTAGGTTTTTGATTGATGTGGTTGCGGCGTTATCAAGATGTGCATCTTTTCTAACGATTTATAGTTAAAATAACAGAAACACAATCTCGCTAAAATAGGAAATTAGTTGTAGTAGTGCCCAACTGATAATACTAAGGAGACGTAGAATTATCTAGGTCAAAAATGGAAGCGTATACGAAAAGAATTTGAGAACCACTGCAGCGAACGCGACGGGCTTGCAGAAGCACCGGTAACCTGTAAAATGGAAACTGAAAAACACGAAAACCTCAATTTAATTATGAGCGTGTCCCATCAAAGTAATCGTATGTAGAACAGCTGATTTTCATGAGAATATGCTTCAGGTACATCTAGTCAGTTTTCTTGTATCTTCTTTGCTTGCATGCCCGCATCTATTTGTCACTAATACTAGTTTTCTATATCATCCTGCTTAGCACACAAAGGCGCCTTACAAAATTCTGTCGGTCCTAATTTTATAAATCACGATTCATACCCAGCTAAACAAAACCTCGTCTCTTGCGTGGATCGCAATAATCAGAATGATGTAGGAACCTACCTTCAACACACTAAAGCGCTTCATTCTTACATGTAGCATTCTTATAAAATTGTTAACATTAACGCATTTATTAAACAAATAAAATTTATTAAATAAACTTAACAGTTTGTGGAATTCTCTTTATTTATTTGTTATAGTTTATAGGAGAATCAATTGCCCACTTACTTACATGTTACCTATACCACATCTTATGTTTTATGCTAAAGTCTATTCACAATACGCGAACATTCTCATAACAATCAAAACTAAAACTTTCGACACTTTGTCAAACACGACACTAAGAAATCCTGAACTCGAATTAGATTTAACAGTGATCAATATTAAAACACGACGCTAACTAGCATTGAATTGATAGACCACCTCTCCCTTTATTACCAAATTCGATGTTAACTTTAGAATTTAGCAATCTGATTGGTGAATTTTAGGTTGATATTAAATTGTACTACTTCTGAATAGTTAGTGACATTTTTAATTTGACAATACAATTAGAAACGCTTTATGCAACTGGGAGTATAATAATTAACTTCCATATTAAAACCACGAGTACATTCACGACCAGAAAACGCTTTACGATACGTAAAGTAAAACTGACCGAACGACTAGACTCGATACAAAAATACAAAGGTGTTATAACTCGATATTCTGCATACCTACTCGTTGGTAGTAACATCACAAACCAAATATATATAGTTTACATATTAAAAGATAAATGTAACCGGAAACTTTGTAACTGCGTTACTTCATTGTCAGAAATTAATTAAAATGATCAAACTGACACAAAGAGTTTCCACTTTTAGTGTTTGATGCAAATACTTTTGTAATTAAAAAAAGTATAAGGCAGAAAGAGAAAGAGAAAAACATTGAAGGTAAAACACAATTGCACTTTTAAACTTTTATTTTATTCCATTTTTTGCATAAAGACCTAGCGAAGAATAAAATACATTGAGACTTAATCACAAAAAGGTCTTAATCAGATATAGTTTGTTCTTCAACTTTAATCTTTAGAAAGCTGCGAACCCTGCCATTATACTGAAACGTAAAGTGCAGAATTTCAAATAAATATTCCTTCTATAATTAATACAAAGACCATCTCAGAGATTTGCAACTTTAAGAAATAAGGATAAGATAGAATAAAGAAATTATCAAAAAAAAAGTCTAAGAACTACACTTGTTTTGTCGAATAACTTTATGTTCACGAATTCATTGAGTGTCAAACTACACAAGTTTTACATACTAGACATTATAAGAAAAGTTGTTGCCGGCATTACTTTTAAGAAAATTTTTATTTAAATTTATATTTAAAACAATTATTTTAAGCAAGAAGGATCGTTTGTCAAAATATTTATCTCGGTAAGTGACAACTAAAAGAAAACGCAATGACTGCAACAATCTGTTATGTATGTCACAACAACAATAACAAGTAAATTTATTCATAGTTATAAAATAGTTTAATAAATTCGTGCTAGTTCCATACAATATACTTAAAGCATTTACCTACTATTGATTCTGGATAAAATGGAACAAAAAATAATTTATAGTAAAAGGAAGGTTAGGTCAAAGTAGTTATTGAAGCGCAACTTTAGGTAGGTCTTCCATCAACGTCAGCGGGGACATTCATTAAATAAGAAGCGACAGCTACTAGTTTATAAAGAGTTAAAATTCCTTCTGAAACTTTACTTATAATTTATTTAAGATTTTATAGAAACTTTAGTTACAATATGCGAAACAGTGTTTTTCTAACAAAAATCATGAGTTTCGGGATCATTTACTTCTGGTAAGGTATGCCATTTTCATTATTGTTTTTTTATATTACTGTCAGATGTTTAATCGGACAAAATAAATGTATACCCTGAAAACACTAATTGTTATAGAAACACAAAGATTCTCGTTCAACCTTTACTTCATGAAGCAACACATTTCAATTTTGGCGAAATTTGGCACAACAATAGACAACTTGACGGTTACAATACTAACAGCTGTTATGAAGCACAAGTTGAATTCCAACTCTGAAGGGTGTTAGTAAAAATCACAAAATTTAAACTTGTACTTCTACTTATCTAAATCGCTCGGTTGTTGAGGATTGCTGAACGTCCAGTAAATATGTAAAATTAAAAGAGCGAAACTTAATAAGATATTACATACTTACCTCAAAGTTCCCTCCTAGATAATATTCTACAAAACTGGAACTTTACGACTGTTAATCTTAGTCAGAGAAAATTACACCTCCTCTTTTCTTTTATAACAAGCAGTTTCAAACCAAAAGATACTATAAATCTACTTTACGGATCATGGTTCATCTCTAGATAAATGGCATATCGTTCCGCGTCGATTACAATAGTCGAAGTGATGTATGAACCTACCTTCATCACTCTAGAACGCTTCGCTATTTATCTCTAACATATGAGCTTTATCATATTCAAAAACAAAACTAAAATTAAATACTGTAGGCATTAACGTATTTATAAAACAACGATTTACGTTTTAAAATCACTAACACGGCTAATAAAACCAAAAGGAGACTTAATTTCTTTATGAAGAAAAGAATAAATGTAATTAAATACAAGAAATATCATTTTCAGGTTATCAAATAAATCCAAAAGTCCCAAAAGGTGTATAGTAAATTTCGTGATGTAGCAAACACCTTTTCTAAGCAGACCTTATACTTTAGCTGAGCTTAGGCAAGTCATCTTTAGTCATGTTGAAGGAACCGTGAGTTAATCTCACACAGAAGGCACAAACCAAGCTCTCATTAACGAATGAGAAAATGAACTACTACATGGCAATTTCCTGCAAACTTAAGACAAGGCAATGTAAATAAGAAATTCTTTGTTCACTTTATTGAAATGAGTCACTTTACTCTAAGACTGAAGGCTTTATTTATGCAATGTAGGAGAAAACGTTACACGGTAGAACCAGAAATCTTGTGTTACATTCAAATGTTACAGGCGTTTGCAAGAAGGGGAAAACTCCTGAACATGTAGTGAGCAGATGTGGTTGGCTCGCTAACAGCTTTTATATAATCAATCAGTCAAAATAATACAGCAAAGTTTGGGCTTGAATACAAACTAATTAATGGCTGATACTTTTTATTACAAGCTGTTCTAGAACATACCGAATGCAGATGTCTATAATTAACACAATTAAGTATATTTACTAGACTAGCTCTAGTTTGGAAGCTTTGGGATTAAGTCTGGAGTGAAAGCAATAAATAAAAACGCATACATGCAAGTTGATGTAAGAAGTAGATTTATTATTAGCTTCGCTTGTGAAACAATTGAAGAGTATTAAGTACAAAGAAAAACTAAGTGCCAAAACTGTTAGACTGGGGTATCTTTCGGGCCGTTCTTTTCTGATTATATGAACAAGTCTAGTATAAATTCATTGTAGGATGACGCACAGAATGTTTTAAACAATTCTGGAAAAAAACATTTTTTGGCACTTATTTTGTTCGTGCCGGACACTATTCAATCTATATACACTTGGCAAAATAAAAGTTCAGTTACAACAAGCGATCATTAAAATGTCAGTTCCCACTAGACCGTAGAATTTTTTCGTAGGGCGTAGCTCAGACACAAGGCATGCCAACACATAACCTATACAGACTGTCAACTTGAGAGATAATTTTATGGAATAAGCTAAAACATGACTCTTCCTCATAGCCTCCTAAGCACTTGTTGCAACTTAGAATCTCATTGGTAGCTTCAATAGTAATCAACTTCTACTGCACTCTATCGTTGACGGCTACTAATGGAGTGCCGAGGCGCAACACATGTTCAAACATTTTCCGCGTGGCTTTGTTAAAATATGCACTCACCGACTAGCATATAAATGGTTTTCAATTTTCAAAGTATCAGATAGAACTGACGCACAGTGGTCGGAAACCAGACAAAAACGGCCAAAACTATAAAAAATAATCTATGCGGAATGAAATTTAAATATATTTATATTTACAACTAAACATACGAAACCAAATTTTAACCATTGCTTTGAAAGTGTGTATCTCGCTAAATTAAAAAAGCATCAAAATTGTCTACTTTACTCACGAAATAGTATTTAAAACACTATGCAGTATCATAGTTATTGCAATTTTATAGTACGATTTCAATCCAAATTCAATATTCAAAGTTAGCTGAACAATGTTTAAGTTTTTTTTAGTCATCTTCAAATTTGAAAATGTTATCCCCTGTGGTCCCCTGGGAATTTATGTTGTAAGAAGAGAAACAACTTTATGTTTTTTAAGGAAGTAAAAATCAGTTGCGGAGACTTGCGGGTTTTTAAGTAATTTTAGAATAAAAAACGACTAACAAAGAGCATGCACGAGGTGTACCTCGCCAATTTTTTAAAACTTGGTATATAAGTAGTGGGGGTCAAAACATTAGACACATGTTTTTTGCATCGGCCAAGTTCGACATTAAGGGAGTGAAAGCCACTCTCAAAAGTCTGGTAAATTTTATTTAAGACTTTATTTAACTCCCAAACGGTAGTAGATATCAAAATAGTTCAAGTGGCAAAGTTTAATCAGTTTTCATCTCCTATCTTTGTTTTACGTTCACTTTTTTGTTTTCTTGCTGGTTTTTTAAGATTACTTACTATGTGATTTTAAGAGTTAGGGATATTTTAGTTTTTTGAAATACGCATTCGTTCGACAAAAGCAGATTTTTAAAAATCGATATTATACTATATAATATCACTATGTTGGCAAATCGCCATTTACAATCTCGATTATCTCAAAAACTATTTGAGATATCGAAATACCGATTATGTATCTGTAATCAGAAGAAAGGTCTAAGTTGATTTCATATATAACGTGTCCTGTAAAGTTAACGGCAACATGACAACAGACCAACAGACAGATTATACCGAAAAATCGCAATTTTCGATCTCGATTATCTCAGAAACTATTCGAGATATTGAAATACCGATTATGTATCTGTAATTAGGAGAAAATTCTAAGTTGATTTCATATATAACGTGTCCTGTAAAGTTACGGTAACATGGCAACAGACCAACAGACAGATGGAATGTAGGAATTCAGATAGGAATTTTTTTAAATCTCGTCGATAAAACAAATAAATAAATAAAATAATTTCCATTTTCTACAGTACTTTAGATAGCAGAGACGCCAATAACACCTTATATACAAAATATTTAAGCGATTCTAAGAGTTATTTAGTTTTGACCGGTTTTTCGTCATTTCCGACCACTGTGTGACAGTTAGTTTCCATTCTGGCCGCATAAATCAAGAAAGAATCAATGCTTTTGTTTCCTTACTAAACTTTTACCGAAAATGTTGATTTTGAGTTTTTGTTCTCAGTGGATCTTAATTCATTCCAGTTCTTGTCAAAGCAGTGATGCCAGAGAATTTTTGCGGTTTTTATTAAACAGTAACCTTCCAAGTTTGATAATTCGAAATTGGGATTTAGATTCAGTAGGAGCCTAATAATGTTCTTCAATATTTAAAACTCTGCTATATGTATGGTATAAGTAATAAAAATAGTCCGGACGTTTTAGGTCGGAATTCAAAAAGCAACTCCCTCCAACGGAGTAGGCAGGTCATACCGCCGCGCGAACCAAATCACAAGCAATGCTTGCCTTGCCATAGCCGCGTGTGCGAGACTATTGGGATGCAAAAACCTAAAACGTCCGGGTTTACCATGTAAGCAATAAGCAACAAATATCTGAGACTAAGAAAAAGATTTTAATTTTTGACGTATTTCAACCCTTTCAAAAGGATTTCAAAGAAATATTGAAGGGATTGCTCATCAATATTCAACAAACTTCTCCAAGTCAACATTTATTGCCCTTCTCTATCTTTGTTTATGTTTTTGAAGTAAAGATACTGAGACACGTCGATTTTATATTTTAAGCAAGCATACTTTGATAATACTAACTACTATAAATGGTGAGCCATAACGAGCTTATGACGCCATCAGGATTTTTTTTAAATAGCAAGGTATCCTTTTTGACACATTTCTAATTTATTTTAAGAAATTAAAGAAATCAAAGCGCAAAGAAGTTGAAAAAGGAAAACACGTGTATTTAAAAACTTGCATCAACAGCCTCCTTCTTGTCACCATCAACAAACAAATATTTTGATACGACCACTCATTCCTGAGCTACAAACTCTTAAAACAAACAGACCTGGTGAACCTTTTTGCAGTTGTGTACGTAGAAAGATGTGTTCTTTCAAATCATGCAGTAAAAAATATTTTTTGGCAACAGCTAAATATGACATCCGGTTTGCATTCAACCTGCAAACCATAGACGTCTTACACAATACAACTGAAGCGAGAAGGGTTACTTGATAATGCGCAGACGCGAAATTAACTATTTGGTTTTCACACGCCTTTCAAACCGAGTTAACACTATTCAGCTTATTAAAGAAGGTTCAAGTATTCTGTCAACACGTACTTGTGGTATGATACTTCCTAGATGTTAGGCGTTGCGCAAACTTGCAAACCATAGTATCGACCACCTCTTTATAAATTTTTATTTTATTCCATAATAAGTTTCTACACTGAACGTATATTGCGTTTAACATTTTATGATATTTTCATTAGTTAATGTATTTAGATAAACATATCCCAAAAACAAAAAGTATGTAACATCAATTTTAAAATACTGTAAAATAAGCTTTGAACTTCATACCTACCTATTTATAAAATTAAATCCTGATAACATTTCCCTAATATGATTTTTTGGAAGTGCGCTGCTGGTTCGATATTGGCAAAATATAATATGGAAGCGGCAAGCGCTTGGAATGTGAGGAACGGCCCCTCGATAAACATGTAGGTTAAAAAGAATAGGTAATGACATTATTGATTTCACATCAACCATTACCTACCATACACTGTGATGCGGTTGATTGCGGCAAGACCTGGGTCATTGTTTTCTATGTAATATAATGTATAAAATATGTAACTTCAAATAATATTTCTTTGAATGAACTTATTTAAAGGGGAATAAAACTTAATTCAGACTAAGTAGATAATGGTTTGTAAATTATTAAATTAATTTTCTATGAAAGAGAGAATCGCTTATTTTTATTTTAGTTTCTCATTTTAATTAAAACATTCATTTTGGTTTTACATCATGTGCTGCTTGTTACCTGTAAAAATCGTGATTTACCATCTACACACATGTTTTTAAAGCACGTCGCATAAAAATGACTTTTAATTTATACCAAGCTCAGAAACCAATTAAAGTGCAAATATTTTTACATGTAAACATTAATATTAATGAAATACTTTTATAAAACAAAAATCCACGCCGTGATAATATGCAAATACCTGGTCAGCATAATTTGTTACGGTTATCGTTTAAAAAACCAAAAACCTGAATTTAAGTTTCCTGGAATCCTGAGATTTAATTGCACTGAAACCCTTGAACGAATACTATTCTATCGATGAATTGAAGTTCCACGAAGTGCTTCTGTCGAGAGTAATTCAGACTTAGAGTAGCAATTCTAGAGATCATTAATCAATCGCAACATGCATGCATTATCGCACCCTGGCATGCTGGCAAACAGTGACAGGATAATGTAGTCGTCCTCTAATTTACATATGTAGATTTGGGCAGCCGCCGCAGGCCTGTTTGTTTTCAATTAAGCGAGACATTGCCGTCTATTTACTAGTAATTGTGCATTAGCAGCCGGCGAGTATTTGTTCATAATCATATACTGATTGACATCATTGCAGTTAAAACCTAAACTAGTATGATGGAAATCTTTACAAAGTCGGGGCGACTATACAACAACAAATGACTGGAATCAATTTAGGAAATGCTGTGTTTCACCATAATGTTACAAGATTACCCACGAGATCCAGGTCGGGCCTGTATCCTTGGAATAACCCATGTAGGCTTTGAAGAGGATATACTACGTCCCAGAAAGCCAAATCGTTCCTGCTTTACAGGGCTATACTAATTTAATAGCAACATCAAACTCATAGTGGTTTAGAAGGGTAATCACAGTGCGTGAGTCCACAATTACGTTTGGAAAAAAACATTCTCATATTTCATATGTGTGGAATCTCAATTTCTTTATTTCATGAATTTAAAGAAATATTTTAACAACAGCGGTTCTCACAGTTGTAATTGAAATTTTGTGAATTTGAAAGAAAAATTCGGGTAAATAATTTTAAATTGTTAAAATTACCAAAAGCACTCAGATCACAACCCATCAAATTTATCTAGATGTCAAGAACAAATGTGAATTTCTTTTTAGTCGGGTTTTTGATTTTTTTACTTTTTTTTTCAAAACTAACTTTTATAATAAATTCACATTGCAGTTTTGAGTCTTCAATTAAATTTTCAAAAATATATTTCTTAATCATCCACATGGAATTTTGTTTATTTGTTTAGGTATTCCGTCGCATTCGAATACTTAGAATACCTAGTTACCAGTAGTTTTCATTTTTAAAACTATTAAAGCCTTTTGTGCACCATTTTGTGTGAGAATTATTATCATTATTTTATTACAAAAGAGCTTCATCTTCAGTTTTGTAATTCGCCCTAATTTTCTTATAAAGCAATGTGGTGTTTTGACTTTTTTTACCTTGTGATGTTTTATGTGTATGAATGTGTTTTCTCCCAGACTGTGTGTTGTTCTCTTGAGATACACTACCTAATCGATTTTCCTAATTTTGTCTTCAAATTTAGTTTGGTTGTTTTACTTTGGTCAGTTCTCTTGTGCGCTATTTAGTTTAATTTAGATTGTAGATTGCAATTTAATACATCAAAATTATTTTTGATTTAGATAGTCAACATTAAGCTTTCCAAACAAGAAGCGCATTCTTAATTTGTAACCAATTATATAAACAAAAAATATTGAGTCCTCTTTTGATAAATGAGTTTTTGCACATGCTATCTAGTACAGTTTTCTTCTTTTCTTCAATTATTCTTTTTTATGATTCTTTGAGCTACAGGCATAATGCTTATATCATTTGACACACTTGATGTTAATTAATGATTGAGAAAAAGATCGTAGAGCTGTAGGGTTTATTCCCACAACATTTTTCTTTTAACTTCAAACCTTGGTACCTAATCAAACACAGCACTTCATTAATTGAAGATGCGTACACCCAAATAGAAAATAGATAACTTTCTTTTTAATATTTCTTTAGATCTTTAGAAATATTCTTTAAAGCTGTCTCTCATCTTCGTGATAAAGCGACACCGTATCTGAAGAAGCAACTTATACGATAGAATTACAATGCATATGCATTTGGTTCTCCTTTGTGAAAACTTGAATTGTTGGAAACTGTATACGAGGGCGGTTCAATAAGTACCCGTGTTAGAAATGAAGACACAATTTTTTTCAAAAATTTTTTTTTATTTTTCAACATAGTCTCCTTTTAGAAATATACACTTCTCCCAACGTTCCTGCCATTTTTTTAACCCCTCCAAAAATAGGATTTGTCGAACTCTCCAAAATACGCCTCTATCTCGGCGATGACTTCCTCGTTTGAGCTAAATTTTTTTCCCGCGAGCCATTTCTTCATGTTAGGAAACAAGCAAAAGTCGCAGGGAGCCAGATCGGGTGAATACGGGGGGTGCGGCAGCAATTCATAACGCAATTCATGCAGTTTGGCGGCGATAACTCCGGATGAATGTGCTGGTGCGTTATCGTGGTGAAACAGCACCTTCTTTTTTGCCAAATGCGGCCGTGTCTCCTTCAATTTTTTGTCGAAGCTGTCTAATAACTCACTGTAGTATTGTCCAGTGATCGTTCTTCCTTTTTCTAAAAAATCCATGAGGATGACGCCGTTCGCATCCCAAAAAATCGTCGCCATGACCTTTCCGGCCGATGGAACCATCTTCGCCTTCTTTGGAACAGATTCACCGGGAGAAATCCATTATTTTGATTGTTGCTTAGTTTCTGGTGTGTAATGATGAATCCAGGTTTCATCAACGGTGACAACTCGACGCAAAAGCTCCTTCGGATTTCGCTTAAATTGCTCCAAACACTACTTCGAAGTTAACAGCCGCATCCGCTTGTTGTCCACCGTTAGCAATCGCGGCATCCATCGCGCCGACAATTTTTTCATTGCCAACTTATCATGTAAAATATTAATTGCCGTTCCGGTCGACACACCTACGGCCTCTGCTACTTCACGCACTTTCGTTCGTCGATCAGCGAGAATCATGTCGTGGACTTTTTGAATGATTTCCTCGGTAACTACGTCTGCCGGGCGTCCTGGTCGCTCCTCATCAAAAACGGATGTTCGCCCACGTTTAAATTCGTTGAACCAATATCTAACTGTGGTCATAGATGGCGAAGTGTCCCCATAAACAGCATCCAACTTTGCTTCTATCTCCTCGCATTTTTTCCCATCCAAAAACAGAAAGCGAATTACAGAACGATACTGCTCTTTTTCCATCTTAGCTAAAATCACGAAACACGTCTTACTCAAATGGCTGTCAAATCCAAACTAACCTATCAATCAGTCTGCAATTTGTTATACCGTCGTTTGATAGATGTGTGCTGCTGATAACACCAACTTCCCTCAGGAACGCCTTCTGTCGTCAAACACGGGTACTTACTGAACCGCCCTCGTATAGGAGGACCTATTCACTTCTATATTTTGGATTGTATTTATTCTAGTTTAGCCTAACTAACTTCTGGTTTTTCCTGCCATTTTGTAGATAATTTCTCTTTATCGACAAGTTGTACCTCGCTAAAACTATTCTTCACCATCACCACATTTTATTTTGACCATTCTTCCAAACAATGCATCGTTTAAAATGAAAGACCGATATATTTGATTTTTTTGGGGACAGGAACGTATCTTATGAAATGGTTAAACAAGACTTGAAGACTTAGCAGTACTAACGTCGGATAGAAAGGAATAATAGAAATATCGTCAATGTACCATAAGATAACAGCTAAGAAAAACAAGTGTATCGATATTGAAAACCTACTTTTCAGGTGCACCATAAATAGGTAATAATCTTGAAAGGTCCTTCTGAAGATCTTCTTTACAATATGTAGTTTGCTATCTCTTTCATGTTTATAGGTATAGGTGTACTTTAAATACAAATACAAAATCGGTATTTACAAAATTTATCTAAGCATCCGAAAAAGCTTCTTTAAGAAATTATGCCTTCTTCCAAGTAATGATAATTGTAACATACTCTTAAATCAGACGATTTTATTCACCTTCACGGACAATTAAAAAAAAATAAAAAGTGTAGTACTCATTACTGATGGTTATGAGGATGCAGAGGTGTACTCATAACGCCTAAGTTCAACTGAAAAAAGTTTTGTGGAAATTTCGTACATAAAATGCATTTCCATGAGTAACCTTCAGCTTTCCAGTCGGCTTAGATAAATTCTGCTAAACGATATTTTCACAATACTTAATCTATGAAGTATGAACACTTTTTTCAGAAATCACCTTTCTTGTGGTTTGAAGTACTATTGCTTTCGATAAACAAAAAATACCAGGTTTCAAATCATCCTAGAAACCTTACTTCTTGAATTTGGGTTTGAAGAACTCTTCTACATTATCTCTTTGTTAGGTGGCAGTAACCCAAGTTTCGGTGATGTTTAATCCAAGAAAGACGGATTACTTGAATTGTCCACCAAAGTTTATATTTGATTTAGTTTGGTTCCTTACTAAATACCTTTTTAACAGAGATAACTCTGCCAACGACTATGCTACTATTGAAATGACCTACATGCTGCGATTAAGTGTAAGCAACAGTAATTCTTTGGACCAACAATACTGCATTTTTCTGGTATTATAATAACGCTTACATTGGCTCATGGAAAATCCTTGTTCTGATTCAGACGAAAAGGCTTTTCTTCAATATAAACTCTTTCTACTACTTCTTCTTTGGTTTATGCAGTTTATACAAACCAGATTCACTAACGCTTAGTACCATAGCTAGCACATTTATAGGAGCAAGCCCCCTGCCAATATCTAAAACATGGACTACCACATTTCGACCCATCTCAGCAGGAGGTTGTTTTTAGCAGGACAAAGCAAACATTGCTGGTATGTTTTTGTTGTAAGCTCGATTTATACTTTTGGTCCGGTCACGGTCACGATCACATCACAGTCAAATATTGTAACATTCATTTTGTATTAAGCTATTCACATAAGGAGTCACGGACCAGGCACGCTCCAGTCAAATGACAGCGGTATTTGCTCGAAGGAATATTTTGAGCGAACCGAGACCTTACCATACCAGTTTTCATATTTTGCGTGCAGTTGATATCGCAATGGATAAACAATTAATAGACATGGAAACTTATTCTTGGACATCCGAAAGTACGGAACAAGTTTTGTTTCATGATCCACGAAGTCTTGGTACAAAGTGAAAAACTCTCCTTTTGTTTTGTGATTGGTAAACATTGGATGCACCCAAATGCCCTTATGCCTTTTCTTTCTGGACGATTCTTTTTTCTCTTCTTCTTCATCCAACATATAAGCCATTACGGCCAAATCCCTTATTGAGAAATTCTTAAACATTCTATGTATAGAATGCTACTTGACTGATATAGAGTGATGGATGATCGCACAATGTGGATAGTATGCCAAATTTCTAGACCGCAACCGGACCGTAATCGGAGCGTGACCGGACGGAAAGTTTGAATCGGTCTTTAATCTAACTGAACTGATAAGAGTTAACTGATCTAGAAAGTCAGATTATGAAAAATTGATCTGAATCGAAAGAACACATTCATTATATGTCATTTAATTTTTAGAGGTTGCAAGACAAAAACAAAAATGATCTGAACTATCTGCGATCGCTTAAAGTTATGTAGAGAGGTAGTGGTTTTCACAGGAAAGAACATAATCGTAATGATTCGGATTAGTTAAAATGACTTTGTTTACTTAGATTACAACAAAAGAATATCCCTACTGTTGCAGCTTGTTTTTCCATTCCGGTATTAGCATCTTCAAGTTATCTCTGCCTGTATTAGTTCCTGAGCATTAGTTTCAATTCCGCACTTTGCGTGTACATTTAAAATGGCAACGGTCAATTCACCGAAAACAATTGGTTATTTGAAAATGCAATTGGCTAAATTAGCATTTGATCGAATTACCAATTTGTCGAAACCTTTTCGTTTTCTGAGCTGAAACTGCGGAAATGCATTCGGCATCACGTTAACTATCGTTCTTTATGTCTTGCACCTTGTGCGAAATCCTTTACGTCATACAATACATATCTTATTACACTCCACCTTACGTGCATCCGCGACAAGATCATAAGATGTAGCTTTTAGGCATATACATATATACAGTTATGTAATGTAGTTAATCTCTTCTGATCAAAAAGTACCCGGGATTTTTCAATAAAACAAAAACGGTTCAATTATTAATCGATATTCATTTTATTCCCTTCAAAGTAATCTCCATTGCAAGCAATACACATATTCCAACGCTTCCTCCATTCTTCAAAACACTTTTCATAGGCCGATTTAGGAATTGCCTTCAGCTCCTTCTGCGAAATCTCCTTTATCGCCTCAATCGTCTTAAAATGCTTTCCGCGAAGTAGTAACTTGAGTCGTGGGAATAGGAAAAAGTCATAAGAAACCATGTCAGGCGAATACGGAGCTTGCGGAACGGTATGAACGTTGTTTTTGGTTAAATAATCGAGTACAAGATGAGATGTGTGAGCCGGTGCATAATCTTGGTGAAAACACCACGAGTTGTTTCTCCACAATTCTGGCCTTTTGCGACGAACGTTTTCCCTCAAACGCTTTAATACACTCAAGTAATACTCCTTATTTACTGTCTGGCCTGGCGGAAGAAATTCGGAGTGGGCTACACCACAACAATCAAAGAAAACGGTCAACCAAGCTTTGATTTTGGGTCGACTCTGTCGTGGTTTTTTTGATTAGTTTCGATGTCATATTTATAGACCCATGCATTGTCACCGGTAATGATGCCGTTGGTAACATTTTGGCTCAAAGAAAGCATTTCTGTAGCGATATCAATGCGATGCGGTTTCTGCAACAAATTCAGCACTCTCGGCACAAGCCGCGCTTCAACTCGTCTGATGCCCAAAACATCATGCATGACGCTCTGCACCGATCCAAACAAGACACCAAGATCGGCTGCTATCTCCCTGATTTCCTTAACGTTTTCGATGTTTTCGTCAGTGATACTGGTCGATGTACGACCGGAACGAGGCAAATCATCAACGACAATACGGCCCGCTTTAAACTCTTTGTACCACTCGTAAGCTTGTGTTTTCGGCATTGTCGAGTCCCCGTAGGCTACCGTTAACATTTTCAACGTTTCCGCGCATGATATTTTGTTAGAAACACAAAATTTCAGGCAAACCCTTTGCTCAACTAAATTTGACATTGCGAAATTCGCAGAACACAACAAACACTGACTTGTTTACAAAGCTATCACGCACAAACTTCCGACAGATGGCGCTCAAATATCTGTTTGACAGATGTACCAATACAGAAAAAAAAAGATTTTGACAATATCTCAAGCGCGGTTTGTTTGAATGGGGAATTCCGGGTACTTTTTTAACAGAAGTTCTGATTTATACTGATCCTATGCATTTTTGCTATGCAACTAAATCTTTTGTAGTCCGCACATTTTCAAACTGTCTTCTTAATGTAACTTTTTTGCGGTGGTATAGGAACCCCTTATACAATAGCTCGTGCTTGTTTTTTTCAGTGCCAACGACATTAGCTGTCGTAACTCTAAATTCAAAACGAGTGTGGATTTTGGTTGTCATAATAACTATGGTTATTTATAGTTAAATGTTTGTAATGTATTCTGGTATGTTTTCGGCCAATTCTTTTTCGAGGAGTTACTAATCGATTAATTGATTTTCAATCAAATACATACTATTCTAACAATTGTTTTCTATTAATTGACGTAAGATTCGCAGTTTTTTCATTATTGGGGATTATCATTATCTTTGTATACGACACATAATACTGTACTGCTTTCGCTTGCTTGGTCAAGTGTCATATCATTAAAGATCTTTTCCAAATCTTTCGTTTTAAAAAGTTTGTATGTCTCCTTTTCCAATGAAGAATCTGTCTATCCGATTCTTCACTTGCTACCAACCACGGCTTTGAAAGGACTAGTGAGCGACTCGTTTTTATAAACTCAAACAACAAAATCTTCCTTGGCTACCATAAAATAGAATTTAGAAGACTTTCCTCGAACTAAACAAGCAAACTAATGCCCGGTTTCTGAAAGGTGATGTTATGTGTCAGATAGTTATCGGATGCATAACTTTATGGAACCGATAAACTTCTTAAGTGTTGCTCAAAATATTGTACTCTACTTTATAACTATCGGTTTCTTAAGTAGTTACGAGAGAAACCGATAGGTGGCTACTGCACTTACAACACTAGAAAAACAAAAAATACTTTAAAAAACTGAAATAATTTGAAACTGTTACATATTTTTCAACAATACTGTCGTTCTATACCGGCACTTTCATCTTAAACATAACCTGCTGTTAGCGATAGGTAATTGAAAAAAAGCCGCGCGAAACCTCAACCGATGTAGAATGCGCCGGCGCTACATAACTTATCGCACCGACTTGCTCCGATAACTTATGAAGCCGATATCGGTCTCATAAATACAACATAGCGTTTCAGAAACACCTTTTGGCGATTTATGGAATGCATAACTTTATCGGTTAGATAAATTGCTTTCAGAAACCGGGCATAACACGTCTAAATATGAAAGATCAGTCTGTGAATGTTTTAAATGTTCAGAAGGTATCGCGACCATTTATGGTTGATAAGAACGACTTCAAAGCAAAAACTTATTTGATTTCAGTGTTTGATTGTTCAACACAACGGGTAGTCAATGGACAATATAAATTAAATGTAGTAAATGCTTATACTTCAATTATTAAAGAATCAAAGATTTAAAAAATTTCTATAAACCTTTTATATATAAAAGGTTGTTCTAACTTAAAGTGTGTCTTATTGGTTCGATAAATAATGGCAAAAATTAATATTGTCTTCCCGCAAAAGTTTCAAAAGTTCGTGCAAGCATGAAACGGGTAAGCATTGACTTTCATTATCCTCCACTAATGAGTCCAAACAAGGACGAAACGGTCGTCTAGAGGTATGATAGTCAATGCTTACACGAAGTTTTGAAACTTTTGTGGGGAGACAATATTAATTTTTGTCTTTATTTATTGGATCAAAGATATGTTTTCTAATTGGTGAAAATGAGATAGATATACAGTAAAAGCATTTACTCCATTTTATTCATATGGCCCAAAGTTTGTTTGGTTTATTGAGCGTTTTTTATCTTTGGCATAACGTATTTAGTTTATAAACTGTTTTTGTTTTTTGGATACGCTGGCAATGCATTCTTTTGTAATTCTTTTATTCAAGTTTGCAAGAATTTACTTAAGATAGTGTTATATGATCAAAAGAGGTAAGAGGGTAGCCCAAGTATTATTTTATACATTTACCAAGATGAAGATGGCAATAGGCAAAAGTAAAGCAAAGAAGAATTAGTTATGTGGGCCACATTTTGCGCGACTGAAGTTCACTTAAGATTTCTGAGTTTTGTAAGATTTGCTTTTCTACAGTAATCTAATCTTTTATCAGTTTTAGCAGGCGTGCAATCTTGCTGTCTTTTTCAAAATAAATTTTTGAAGTAAACAATAAACAATCTACACTGAGAATAAGGTATTAGATACACTTATCTACGAAGCATATGCTAATATCACAACAGCCTTGTAATATGCAGATAGAAATTAGTAATCTAATAAATATAAAAAGCTTTCAGGATCCTGCTTGTCTCCTCCATTAAGTATTATTTGTTTATAGTTTATTTAAGTACTGTAACTTATTTCTAACTATAAAAAAAGAGAAAAATTTAAAATTACACACAGGCAAAAAAGAGCTTCAATAACTACAAACAGAATATTTTATATTTATGTTATATATGTGCCTTTTTTACATAAATGTTTATTTTTTAAATGCGAATGTCATTTCGAGACGGTTCTCATAACTTCACTTTTTAATTACAATAATATAATTCCTCTTGATTATTTGTTTGCTGGAACTATTAATCTGTAGCTAAATAATTTCAGTGGAACTTTACAATGTGGTTAAGATCCATAAAATTGAAAAGGGCAGAAGAACCTGTCTTAGAAAATTAAATTTCTGGGCTAATTATTGTAATTACATTATCATCATTTTCTTATATGAGAAGTAGTACAAGATAAGTAGAAACAAAAACTAGAAATAATAAAGTTGGTATGGTATGTACTTACAATCAGTGACTCTAATACATAACACTGTGGGCAGAATGTTTTGATTCTAGGACGTTTAATTAAAAAAAAAGGGGAAAACGCAAAAAGCCTCATACATGTACGAAAATTGTAAACGTGGGGCAAATTATAAGTTTTTATTTACTTTTGCGTTTTCTACACGTCTTTTTGTTTTTTAAATATGAAATGTGGAATAAATAGAGAGGAATTTTACTGGATGAACCCGACCTGCCTAAACGATGAAGAATATTAATGAGAAAGAGGAGGTTAGATTAGAATGGATTCATTACAATGCTTGCTTGGGTAATCTTTTAAAATTCTCTTTAAAAAGAAATATTAAAATAAAATAGTTACTTTACAGGATAATTGATTTTAAGCAATTAAGCAATAAAATTAGTGTAACAATTAGTAAATGCAGATATAGGGGAAGCAATAACCAGTTTCTATTGATTTTGATAGCTTTATAATGCTATTGAGGCTGTCATCACCAACGTCAAATATTTCTCGTAATATTATTCTCACCCTTGAAACTGTGCATGGGGTTGCTTATGTTCATTTATTTTATGTAAAATAAAAAAAATTTTTCGTAGTATGCGTTCTTACCAGTACACAGTAACAGTTAATATTAATATTTTCAACACGTAGAACAAAGTTAGTTCACAATTTGTAAAGAAACTTCTGTTCAATAATACACCTTTCTAAAACCAAACGACCCAAACATTCTTTTAGAACCCTTGAAATTAAATCTTTTTACAATAACATCTATCCTAGCTGAAATTTCTAATCGAGTTCATTTTGTGAACTTAATTTGCCATATCTTAATGTCTTCCGGTACAAAAATAATCACCAAAAATGTTATTTTGAATATTTTTATTTACTCAACAGAAAAAAAGTGGAAATGAGAACTGAAAAAAAAACGTTTTAATCTACAAAAACACTTTTCCTACTGTGATAATTTTAGATACTTCGCGGAATACAGAGAAGAAGCAAAAGTAAAAGGATATTACGCCCCCGGACCGCAAATTTCATTTTTTTTCCTTTTTCTCGTGTAGCAAGTAACGCGTTTACGCAACCTCCTTAATCCCGCAAATGGGTTTAAATACACGTGCCTCCATAGAAGCGCACGTATAACAAATTGTGTGTATTAACACGGGAGGCCCCGGACTAACGACTTCGGTCGATACGTCAGAATCCGGGAGCTTCCGGTGCGTGAGGCTGAGTAAATAACAATAACAGGGAACTTTGAAGTAGGGCGGCCCCAATATACTCCACTCTCAACAAAAATAGAAGTCAAAAGAAAGGTTGAGTAAACTCATATCAGTAATCAAAAGCGCAATAACAAAAAATTCTTCTGGAAATGAAATATATTAAGAATATTTCAAAATAAAGTGAATTTTCTCTTCTCGTTCTTTTCCTTCCTTTTATGGTGTCGATTAAGAAGAAAAAAGTGAAAACTGCTCTTGTAGTTTCTGTTTTCCAACTTCAGATAATTCTTTAATTTATTTTATTTTAAAATCATATTGAACTAACAAATCTAATTTAATCTTCATTTAATTTAAAAATATTATTGTATCAGCTAAGATTTATATAGTACCTACGGAAGATCTATACAAAGTTTTACAATGCGGTCAAGGATGTACGCCCTATTTGTTACACACAGAACTTCTTTCAATAAATTAAAATTTCAAAAGTTCGCACCTCAAAGTTGTTACGTTTCCGGCGTTCTTTGTAAAGCACTCTACCCTTAATGATAAATTACTGCATACCTTCCTGAGGTTACGTATAAAACGAAATTCCATTTACCAAAACCTAAAAAAAGTTTGGTTACCTCCGAGAAAAAAAAAGAAGAAAACGTTAATGCTTTTTTGTAATGCTTAGATTACTTCTTGAAAAAAGGAAAAAAAATTGTCATTAATTAATCCAAGTTTTCTCAAGTTTTCATCATAATTTTTGTAATTAATTTTTAAGTTGAATAATTAACAACAAAAAAGAATTATGCATTTTTTGAATAACACAATCGAAATATAAATCTTCCTCTAATTATTAATTAATATTTATATCGAACATAATAATATTGATTTGAGTTTGTAAACTAAACAAAATTACCTGCACATAGATGACTCAGATTTTTACAAATATTAGATATCACAATCCGAAAAAAGTACTATTCATTAGATTAAATTAAAAGAAAATCATTTTTTGGTCAAGTATACAAGGTCTCTAAAAAACGTATTCGCATTTTATATAAATATTTATGTAAATCAAATAATTAAACAAAATTTTTATAATTATAAATAAAACATTTGTATTCATTGCATTAATCTAATAAATCTAGACAACGTTTTTATAGCGAATAGGTCTTGTTCATGCTTCATGATTTATGTATGTTAATTTTAAGTTGCAGTTTCCCTTTTCACTTCTTCACTTGTTAACTACTAATTTCTTTATTTTGGTATGCTTTAGTTTTATGTCTTGTGTTTTAGAACATCGCTTTTAACTTTTTTATTCTGACATTCTTCAGTCTCATATTTTATGTTTTAGAACGTTACAGCCGCAGCTGCTATTAAGTCCTACGGCATTAAAAGATTAATTAGATAAAATTCGAATAGTAGATAAACATTATGATAAGTACGAAATCAGTTTCAGGCTTTGTCAAAATGAAGATCACAACGATACCATATCAAATTCCTTCTTCTAATTAAGCAATTTTTTATCATGTATCTCTAGAAAAAGTTATTTGGCATCATTTCATCGATCATTAGTCCGTTTAACAACTGCATGCCAAAAAAATATTTCTAAACCTTAAAGTCGCAAATATCATTAACAAAGAATTATTTAGGACACTGTAAATTTTATTTACGTGAGACGTGTATACCGAACAACAAAGTCAGATCTAATCTTACTACTATTACCGCAGCGTAAAACCAGCTGTACCGTTGATAAGCAAAACTGCAAAGATGTCCAGTAGCTAGGACAGACTGGAATTTGAAGTATTTTCTTACTTATATTCATGTCTTTTTCTTAAGTAAAGAAATGCTTTATGTATTTTTAAAAACCAGAAGCATTATTGATTGTCTAGAGGTTTTTGACCAAAAGATTAACTTTCCTAAACTTATTTCTAGATGAAAGGTAGCAACTGTTTATCAATTAACATTTCTGTTACATGTAACTACAGTACACTCTTGCTAATAAATATTTCTAAGCAACTCAGATACAACTTGATTCCGACTTTAATTCCACTGGTCTCAATCAGATTAGACTCTGTTGGTGAGTACTCGCCCATAGATTTGTTTTCCGTGACAGTTAACTCAAGAAGTTACTTCCTCAGGACTTGGCGCTTAGTATGAGTTAGTGGTGGTCTTGCCGTCCTGACCGGATTGTGTCTGGTGGCAGATCGCCCATTTCCCTAGCTGGATGTCCTTCCCTCTACTCGTCCCGAAGGACGTCCGTGTGCTGTGTAGAGCTGGACTTCTGTCTCTCCTAGGGAGCTCCTCCGAACGCTTTTCGAGATGCGCGGTTAGCAGACTTGTGGTCCCATTACGTCTGTTTAATCTCGAAATCGTAAAATGCGAAGATGGGGTTTTTCAAAGGCTCTATTTGACCCAGACAATAACATCTGCAATACGACACCAGCTGAAACCCAATTAGAAAACACAGCCGCCGCCGCATCACTAACCGGTTAATTGAACAGCGTATACCATTCAGGAAGATACATATCAAAAAACAATTCCTGAATTAAATAAATAAAATATGGCGTCAGTATGCAAAAGCAGTTAAAAGGAGATATCTAAAGCAAAAAAGACTACAACAGATTGTTAAGATCTTTATATTTACAACGTCAAACGTACGTTCCCGCGATAATTACTTCAAGTTGGGTTGCGTGGTGACCTCTATTAAAGAATAGGGTTCTGGAGAGTAGTTGCTATCGCAGAGTAGCAATCTGCATAATTCAGTTACTATATAAGTCGCATCTGCGCGCGTGGCGTGCGGATCAGGGCGTGTCCGACACCATTAAGGGCATTAAATAGGAGAGTTGTGGGAAGTTTTGTGAGGCGTTTCCCATGGAATTAGTGTTGGTGGTTTATTAAGTTTATCATTTTTTTGGAGTGCATTTTAAGTATATCAGCGTAGAGCTGGATTTCAAAAAGAGACCACCTTTCTAAACACATTGTTTGGAAGCTGGAAGTTTTCTTCGCTTTGAAGCGGAATCTATAGTGGAATTCGTCATCATTTTGACTCCTTATCGCTGCGTGGACACAACCAGTTCTTGGTGTTTTAAGTAAATGAATTTGCGATTGCCCATGTGAACAAAGGTTTGAATTGTCACAGTTATCTAAAGGTTAGTTAAGCACCAATTATAGCAGTGTTTACGTTTGTTTGGCTTAAATAAACAAAATGCACTCAAAGCTTGTCCAGTGGAAAAACAATGAGATTTTTCCTTGGCGTTAATGTCAATATACAACGACTATTTTTTTTAGTATAATCATTATGGTTTTGTGTTCGTCCTACTTCACCATTTGTCTCAACGAACAATGAATTTATAATTCAGTAAAGTCAAACGTGAAATTTGTAATGCGGACAAGTTTTATTTTAATCATAACTATTTTGCTTGTTTTTAATTTGTACGTTTTGAGTTTTGTTAAATGAATTCAGATATTTTAAATGTATTAAATGCAGTCGTAAGCTATTAGTAGAACGTTCGACGGGGTACACGTACTGTGTTTGTGTTCGGGAATTCCCCTCGAGTGCGCTGGCCAGAATTCTGCGCAGTAAAATTTAATAAGATCATTGACGTCGTTTTATAAGTTTTATGTATGATGTGTAATCACCTGTTTATTTGCTTTATTTTCTTTTTTTGTTTTGTATGTAACGTTTATTTAATTTTTTTTTATTTCATAATAGATTTGTTGCTTAAAAAGACCGCCCTTTTATTGTACTTGTATGCACTGGTTTAAGTGGAAATATTGAAGTCACCCAAACACTTTATTGACTTGATATATATATATATATTTCTTTAACTAAATTTGAAATATTTAAATCAAATCATCATGACTTTTTTTTGGATAACTCAGTTATATATATATATTTGGAAATACCCCTGCACAGGGCGGTTTAACGCCTTGAGTAAATTTTTGTTTCAGAAAGCCTAAGTATTTGTGAAGCTGTTACCGATTTAAGGGGGACTATGGTTCTTTTGAATCTTGTTATCTGGCTGAATCCATAGTCGCGCCTTCAATTAGTATCGATTTTGAGTTAGTTTAGTGGTAAATAAGCATTTCGAACCTAGCGGTCTTCAACTGTATGCTAGTCTGGGTATCAGCGAACTTAGTTAGCTTTTTAGTCGCTGATTGTAAGTCTGTGTCATAAAGTTTATTTTAGCATGTAACAAGATGAAGAAACCTTGAAGAAAATACAGAAAGATATAGCACAGATCTTTTAACGCTTGATCTTCATCCTCTGGCAAGCGTGATAACAGCTCTGCTAAATGTATTTCAATTTATACTATACCCTTGCAGTTGGAGCATCACGGTCCGTATCCTTTTGGTGCATTTGTTATTGATTTTTGAAAACAGCCAAAAGAGGTTTGTGGTCTGTTTCCACGATAACTTCTTTTCATACACGTAACCACTGGTCAAACCTTTTGTAAGCAGTAAAAATTGCTAAAGCTTTTTTTTTCTAATTGGCAGTATTTCTGTTGCGTTGCAGTAAGTTTCTTTGATGCATATGCTACAGGTATGTTGTGTTGTAGTAATGTACATCCCATTGCATGTGATGATGCATCGGTTTGTATTGTCATTGGTTTATTAAAAGTTTTATCTTCTACTTTTCCCCACTTGAAATCTTCTGTTTGGTTCGTTATCTTCATCAGTGCTTCTGCTTGAGTAGCTAGATTTGGAATAGATTTGTTTAAATATGTGATTAAACCCAGAAAACTTAGAAGTTCTGTTTTATTCTTTGGAATTTTCATCTTTTAAATTGCTACAATCTGTTTTTGAACCTTCGGTATTTAATACATGACCGAAGAATTTTACTTCTTCCAAACATAACTTCATTTTTTCTTTGTTCAACTTGAAAGTCATTTTTCGTAATCTTCTTAATAAATTATTTAAGTGATTTTTCAGGGCTAATTTTATTGTTTTTCCTTTTCCATAAAGTAATAAGTTATTTGTTATTGTTAATGCGCCTTTGAAACCATGTAATACTTCATGCTCCTTTCTTTGGTGCAATTCCATTGCAGAACTTCCTTCAAATGGTAAACGAATGAATTTATATCTTCCAAACGGCGTCCAATATGTTATAAGCTTACCGCTGCTTTTATCCAGTTTTAGTTTCCAAAACTTTAGAAATTGGCCCAAAGAAGAGATCACAAATACTATGGTACAATACCATCTGCTAACTGAAAAAAACCTGCGTAATATAATTATTGCTATTGAATCTTCCAGCTGTACCAATTAAGATTATGGTCGTGAAGCTGTCGTTCATCGTACACAGTAAATAGACAAGTACCTTGCAATAGATTCTCATGTATAGCCTTTGCTTTTCCAGAGTCTTGATCTTTTATTGTTAAGGGTAACTAGATGATTGCTTCTATCTTCATTCTAAGTACGTAAAGTGTGAAATTTCTAAATATCACTCCTCCAGTAGAACTTGAAATAGTTCTTATTGCCTAAATTATGTAACTATATTTGTATGGTTGAAACTTTTGAACACCACATTACTGCATCATTGCTTACGGGACGTAACTAACACAAAGTCTGTATGGTATGCAAGTTCTCTTACTGAATTGTCTCAAAAATGTGTACGCTTACTTAGAAGACAGTAAACGTGTTCTGCGTCTTGTTTTTGATATGAAATTTTTAAAAGAAACTATGATAAGAAATAACGCTTAGAAATACTTCATGTATGAATAGTTACCACTAACTTATACTTATATTAGTCAGTTATATCCTTTATTGATGTTTAAAGTACGCCTTTCTAGCAAGTCTCAACACCTAATGAACAATTTTGAAAATGTTGTAAGATAAACCGCCCCACTTACAAAGACTGTGACACAAACACGGAAACGCTAGTATTGCCAAGTGTTACTTTGGCAATGTCGTAAAACAATAGGAATCTTATTCATGCTTGAAGAATTTTCCGTCAGCACAACATGCGCATTCATATGAAATTCGCAGTCATCTACTTGGAAGCTTCTGTTTTACAGAAAAAGGCCGTAAAATTCTAGATTTACTGAATTTGACATTAGCGTTAAGCAATTTAAGCAAAAATGAACCTAATGATAATAGTTTTAAAGTACTGACTTTGTGTTTTTCTGTTTTGCCAATTTCTGTTTCTAACAGGCAAACACGCTAATGAAGGTGGCACAGAAGGGGCCTGCACGTTTCTTCTTAGTATTCATATGAAAATATATTTCTAAGCAATTATTTTAAAATGAAGAAAACTTGTAAATGTGCCGTTTCTAAGATGCAAGGTATTTAAAGAATGAAATTAGATCTCATTTTATCACTTTGCATGGGGACGCACAATACAATTTGGGAATTATTATTATTATTTTAATAAACCAAATTAAAGCTTCTTCTTGACTAATTTTAATAATTTAAATAGCAAATTTTCAATCAATAACTTTTCAATTTGTTTTTTAGTTATCCTTTTTAAAGATTGAAAATTGTTTTCATCAGTCACGAAGTCATCTATGAAGAGCATATTTATGCAATTTGTGTTGCCTATTGTGAGGGTATTTCATATTAATTTCTAATTTTTTAAGTCCATTTTCATATCCATAAATGATACTTTTAAGTTTCATTGCAATTAAAATATAAAAAGAACCTTTAATTACTTTTTCATTTCTGTAGGATATTGATGTGAAATTGCATATTTAGATACAGTTTTTCAACAATTTCATATTTGTAAATGCTTTTGTACATCAATATGGAATTAAATAAATCTCCAAAAGCTATTTTCCTCAAAACCAACTCGTTGAACAATAAACTAAATTATTGAATAATTAAAAATTATACCGAAGTTTATGTTCACCAGCGCATTTTCCATTTAACAATGCGCCTTAATTGTGTTATACTCATTTTCATTGAAATAAATTTCTAAAGCACGGGATTGGTTATTTATTCCGAACCAATTTCAATTAAATATCCATTGACGTGCGACATCAATTTTCATATAGAAATGAAAAATTTACATTCTAGTTTATTCAGTCGGTTTGGGCAAACAATAATTTATTTTTGTATCTGTGAAATGTTGATTTGCGCATTTCATTGCAATGCAATATTATAAATATAATTGTAATTATAATTAAGGCATCATATACAGATCGATTTTCTACAAAAATTCGTATATTTTATGACTTTTAAACTGACAATAATTAAATCACCGCCATTTGTAGAACGATTAGCAAGAGATAACTTAAATACATACTAAGATTGATTGCAAATAACCGAGGTCGAATTAGCTCGTTTAAATCACTGTCCAGGCGAATGAATCTATTTAACACAAACTAATTTTAACCCCATCACCCTTCCGATAAAATAAAATTTCATATTTCTTTAATTATTTCGTTCTGTTTGACAAATAGAGTTGTAAAATTGAAAGGTTGCCAAAAGGAATTGGATCTATTGGAACATGTGGTTTTATAAGATGTTTATTATAGTTCCGGTGGCGCCCTGAACTACTACCACTAATTAATCATGTCTGTGCTCCTAAAAACACGTGTTTGCTTAAACCGCATCATGCACTATATTTGGATACCTTTACTGACATCTCTGTTGATAGCTGGTCTTATTTTGCTGAATAATGTTCCGTCTAGGATGTGTCTTCGAATTTGTGGTTTCCTGGTTTTAATTTATATCTCCTAATACATTTGTAGATAAATTTGGCTTATATGACGTTTACAAAAAAAGTCGTAAAATAAAAATGGTAGGCATTTTTGATAACTTTATGTTCTTAAGAATTTATGGCCCAATTTGTTAATATATCTCTCTTGATTTTTATGCCGTTTAGGTAAATTTATAGAAGCAAAATAAAATTTAATTATTTGTTTACAGTTACAAATTAGCTTTCAATAATAATCAATTATTGAAATACCATGGATTAACTTTATGTGAAACGATTTTTTTCATTTTTCTTTCCATTAGAACAGCGATTCCCAACCTGTGGTACGCCGCCAATGCCGGCTGTAGCCTCGTCAACGTTCAAATAATAAATATCAGACTTACCAAATTCCAGATCGCGTAGGTTGAGACAGGGTTTAGTAAATCTACACTCGCGGCCATTAAGTACTCTACTAGTCGGTTGCAGAAAGCAGAATTAAATCAAGTGATCAAGTTAAACCTGAATTAGCTCATCTGATTGGATCATTTTGAAATGACATTTCAATTTTACCTGATTGGTTAATCCCGGACTTAACTTGATCATTTGATTAATTCTGCCTTCTGCTTCAATTCGCCTGACAACATCCAGATTATGCAGGGCTGCTTTTGCGACAAAACCCTTAAAGCCTGAACCTTGGGCTTCACAATTTTTGGGAGCGCACCGCGATAGCTAATAAATTCTTTGGAGCATCTCTGATTGGTTAATCCTACATATATCAGACCTTAGAGCGTCCAAACCGTTAAGATAGTACTGCGATTGTCACACTTTCTTTTGATTACACGCAGTAATCAATTTCGCTCAAAAGATACGATTTTATGGGTTGAAAATTTGAAAGTGTGTTTCAAGTGTTTTGGTAACAATAAAGCACTTGAATAAAAACGTTGTAATTGTGTCGAATCATACATGAAGATTGTTAAACAAACAAATTATTATGGTGTTACAAAATCAGCACAATGAATAAATCTTCCCAAAACTGAGAAAACAGCGTTACACCCTACTGTCAGTCAACTCGTAAGAACGTAATACAGCATTTCGGACTATCCTTGTCGGGACATTCAACTATCTCGTCGGGACGTAGGACAAGAGAGTAAAAGTCAAGACAGTCCCGCACTTATCGGGAAGTCTGGTAATCCCGAAAAATATATTAGTTGTATTTTTTAATGTTGTAAATTAGGAGTACAGTTTGTGAAGATGAAAGGTAGGGAACCACTGCATTAGAAATATCTTCCCAGTATCTTATTTTCATACTTGCCTCTACTTCATATTGAGATGAGATCTGTGTTAGTTTACTTTTAAGAATAAATAGTATAAAATAATATATTTCTGGACTATGTTAATTGCCTCCATAAGCAATCATTACTACAATCTCGACAAGTATCAGTATTGTGTAATGTTGAAGTACTTTTTTAAAACGTTCTAAATATTTGGAGAATATCAACATCAGCATAGAAAGTTTCTGGAATCTCCAATTGCGTACAAGCGAATTAACTCATGAACAATATATCTTATGAGAAAGAAACTTGGAAACGACAAAATGATTTCGTTTTCCAATGACGCAATGTAAACATATAGCCGTGTTATTTATAATAATAATAATCTACAGTTAAAGTATAATGCATACAATGGTAAGCATGGTTGAACTAAAAATTTGAAATTTACCATCAAATCCATTTCGACTGAAATATCTAGAATAACAAAGTCCAAAAGAACCCACTTCTATAATTAGTTAATTTGAACTGCAAAAGTCAACACAAAAGTTGCTTTATGAATACTGAATACTTCATATCATACGATCAGATTTTTGAGAAAGCAGTGAACTTTTCTCGTATCTCAAAAATGAAAAACGATTTTATTTATTATTTTGCAGAAGTTAGATTATAATCAAAATGTGATTTTAAAACCCTGCTATGATTTAGCTCAAGCCTGAAAGAAGAATATCCTTGCTAACTAGTAATTCTAAGCTAAATATGGATGTATTCATTACAAATAGGGTTTATAATAGCCATACAGCAGACGGATCCTGAATACTGTACAAAACAAGGGGGATTTACGTGTGCTCTGTCAAACAATAGTACACATTTCTGGAAATAACGATGGACTTACCTCGTGGTACCTTCTAGATACTTACTAACATAAAGCACAAACTAGCATAATCAGAAATCTTTCTTGTCACAAAATCCAACCATTAGGAACTTTAGATTTTTAATTAGATGCTCACGCTAATCGGTTTTACAATTCTTTAGAGCAAAAAAATCAGCTCGTTTATGTACTAAATAGACAGTGAAACAGATGGTAAGCCTTTTTGCAGGGAAAGTTGCGATGCTTTCAGAAACCAGCATTAGATCTGCTCTTTTTTACTGACAAGATAATGTAGCAGATCCACATGCCTGAACTTACATAACGAAACTTTCAACTCTAGATTAAAGCTTTTCTTCTAAGTTCGTGATACTTAATGGTTTGTTAAATAACACAATCCATCAGTAGACATCACAATTCACAACACCACATGGATATGAAACGTGACGAAATTACGCCTACTTTTAAAACACGGCAATACTTAGTGCACCGGAGAACCTATCGTTGACTACCATGCACAATATTTTCTTGCTTTCGGGTGACTGCCTTGATTTTCCTCGAACACCCCAAGTAACTTTGCTATCATTCTTGCTACATAGATATATCTTTGAACTATTGATTTCTTAACAAGAATTTCCTACCAATCTCGTGATCTCCGTTTTTGCTATCGTAAACCTTACTAAATGAGTTCACATAATCTTGGCTATATCGGCACATTTTGATTACATCAAAATAATAAAAATGAAGTTTTAACTTTATTTATTTCAGTTTTCGTTTGGATGCCATTTAAGACATTTTTATTGTACTATTATTTTCGATAATTATTGGCTCTATAGTGAATGTTTTAAATCGCTGTATTGTTATCGTTTTTCCTTTCATTATTGCGAAATCAAAACGATTTTCTATTCATCTAGAAACTATGCAATAATCAAATCGGGTTAGAAGCTAATAGCTAACTACAAAAGAAAATTGCTAAACCTCATACTATACTTTACTATAAGAGAATTGATTGTAGAAGTTTTTGTCGTCATTACAAGACTGTTGATTATTTTAAGACACAAATAATTTTTTTAAGTAATAAGTAGTTCTATAAAGCAATCATGGCTCAGTTATTCTAGTCCGGAGACTACTGATTGGGTCTAGGTTTGAATCCCAGTTAGGTCAAAAGTTCATTTCTTGAAACAGAAAGACAGAATCAGTATAGGAGCACTACAAGAATTGTAGATTGTTCAGTCATCTTCTTCTTCTAGTGCCGTGACATTTAACGATCGTTGTCTATCATATTAGCTACCATGTTCATTACAACTGTTTTGTTAATAGCTGCTCGAAATGGGGCTCGCTTTTCGAGAATTCTTCCGTCAATAATTAAATGTGGGAGTTCATATTGGCCAGGGTGCCTCAAAACACTCCGATTTGCGTCTCTTTATTGTTTTTATTATCTCTACCTCTTTATTCATACGGGCAAGGACGTTGATATGACTTATTCTATCTACCCAGCTGATTTTTAATAAGCGCCTTCCAATCTCTTGAGCATTGCATCTGTAAAGCATCCATGCTTTTATTCCAGAAAAAAGAACTGGAAAGGCGTAGCAACGTACCTTTTTCATTCTAAATTGTTAGTTCAGGTTACAGCTGTATAAAGCATACTTTATTTTTACAAACGTCGCTCTTCCTCGTTCTATCCTGATTTTAATTTCAATGGTTAAATCCCATTTTTGGTTAATACTACTATCGAGATATGTCAGTATATTAACCTTCTCTTATTTTATGCTATTATCCGGAGCATTATTTTGTTGTAATCGGACTGTTGCCGTTTGTTTTCGGTAAAAATTGGGTATCACTCTTGTGTCTTCGTCATCAATTCCGGTCTTTCCTAGTATCTGTAGCATGTTGTCATGACGTACCTTGTCGAAGACTTTCTCAAAGTCAATCGCACATAAATAAACGTTGCAGTTAACATCACGACATTTCTGAATAAGCACTTGGACGCCAAAAAAGCGCCTCTCGGTCCCTAATCCAGTCCGGAAACCGAATTGAGCGTTACCAATTTTTTCTTCGATTTTTTCGTAGATTCTTCCATGCATTATAAGTAAGAATGTCTTCAATGCATGACTCAAAAAGCCTATTTGTTAATTGTTCTATGATCGCTACATTTCGTTGCTCGGTTCCTTTTTGGTATTATAACAAACATTGACTCCAGCCAAACAGATGCTATTCTTCTGCTTTTCCATGTTTTGCAAGTTGTATTGTTCAAGCCGCTTCTTGTTCAGTGATGGGTGGTCCAGAATTAGAATACTCTACGTTGAGATCAGATCTGTTATCTTCATAAAACTCTGAAATGTATTCTTCCTATCTTTCTAAGCGTTGGTTTATATCTGTTTTTGTGTTTCTCTGACGATTGTCTAGATTTCGAGGTTTGATACCAGTCACTTCTTTTAACTTTTTGTGTAAGTGTAACAGATCATGTTTCTTTTGGCAAATATTTCTCAAATTCTTCACATTGTTTTGCATGCCATTTCACTTATTTTTCTTCTAATTTCATTGTGATATGTTTTATATTTATTCTCATTTTTATTCATATTTTCTCCTTTTATTCATCAAACTTAACATTTCCTTGGTCATTCTTGTTTTGTTTTTTCTCTCTTGCCTTCTTTTTCTGCTTCAGTTTTACTTCTTGTGTGTCTCTCAATATATTCTCAATCTCTTACCACATTTCCTCAATATTTTTGCATTTATCGCCCATTGCTATCAATCCTTCTTCTAGTAAGTTGGTTACTCCTTGGCAGATGAATGGATTGTTTAATTTGTTCCTATCTAAATCTGTATTGTTCAGTCATACTCGATGCTTCTTGATCCTCCACTGTATTTAAGAAAGATAATCTCTTATTGTTCAGGAATCTACAGAGGATTTTACAATAAGATTTTTCATTGCAATGCAGGTAAGGTGAAATTGAAAACTAAGAGCATTTAGTATGCATGAAAGCATCTAGCTGAATGGTTATGGTAATTCGATTAAAATTACTTTTTTTCTGGTATCTCGAAAAATATGAACCTTTAATTTTATGAATTCCAAACTGAAGGTAAAATTACTAAAACCATTGCTTGCAGCCAAAAAATACAAAGTTTTGAAGTTTATGAATGTTTGAACTTTCGACTTTTTGATTTAGTGACCTTATCATTCGTCTGCTTCTAGAGTTGAATAAATATTCCTTGACGTAGGGATCTTTAATAAGAAATTGCAACAAGTTTTTTTTTATTTCGTTGTATCTAAATCGACTTGAATTCTTTAAGTTTTATCTCAGAAGAAAAAACAAAACGGAGATATCTTCTTTCAATTATAAATTTCTTAAAAATATTTTTGATAAAAGAAGCGTTTGAGATGTACAGATTGATTAATCCTTACTTAAGAATTCTGGAAACGTACTCGGAGAATTTTTTGCATCTCTTTAAGAAAACCCATTAAGTCGTCAGCTACCATTGCAGTCAATTAACATTCTGGTATTTGGTTAATTGGTTCGAAGGACATCATATTTCAAAGTGTCTAATTTGAGGGCGCTGTAATTAACAAACTCGAGTTGTCGTCGGCGTGTCGGATACAGGTCGAAGGGATGTCTTCTCGAGATTCGCTCAAGAGGCCTTCAGATTTCCTTAACAGGTATTAAATTACAAGCGATGCTCAAGCTGTTGAAGATCTCGTGCTTTATTACTAACGAACTAAACACGAAAGGAATATGAAATGATCCACGTTCAATATTAACTCCTAAAAATGCTTAGGTATTTCGGTATTATGATGAAATTTCGGGAACGAATTACTCGTCTTACGTATATTACGTTTAATTTTGTTAAGTGCTGAATTTTATGACACCTTAAAATGTTCAATAAACTCTTCATTCCTAAACAAACAATATAATTTTATGACATTTTATGATGGCTGTAAAGAAGTGAGTAGTAGGTAATCAACACTTTACATAGCCTTATACCGGAACTCAACGTAATTATAGAATTTTGTTTTACGTTTCGATGCGTAGACGAAAACAACTTTTACTTCACTTTCCATTCAATTAAGTATAAGCTCATAAAACAAAATTATGAAATAAGTTTTATTTTCAAAGAGAATTGCAGTAAAGCTATTTTTGGAGCGTTTTAAGGAATTACATGGCGCCATAATGTTATAATACTAAATGGGTTTTATATTTTTACTAATGAGTAATGACCGATATTAGACGAGAAATAATAAATTTCAGTGTGTTTAGTAAGAAGTCTTCTATTTTAAATGTTTAATTTGTAGAAACAATTTACTAACAACGAGCAATGTCGTAAAAAGTAACTGCATTAGCTAGCCGGCTGCTTCCTCGCTGCTTTACAAACTGGCACTGTTTGTTTGATGAAAAAGTAACAATGTTTTGATCTCCGACTTTTCAAGGTTTTTTTGAAAATTACTATAATAAAAAGTTTTTGCTTTTAGAAATTTAGGTAAATTTGACTAATGCATATACGTATATAGTTCTAGACAAGAAGTTCATTTGGAAGAACACACATCGACACTTGTCCCAGGAAAGCTAATGTTCCAGAAGCAAACTGAAACCTGACAGGAAGCTTTACAAAGCGGTCACGGCATACGCAACTTTCGCTGTACAGAACAAGGTAATCCGACTCAGTTCAACGCCATATGATTCTTCGGAAATATTTGAACATTTACTTAACTGACGAGAAATTGTATGTCAACGTTCTGATCTTTACCAATACCTCGTTAACTTTAGTAGGAATTGCTATGCTGACCAAGCCCATCAACACAAGCGTCCAAAACTCTTCCTACTGCTGCCATAAAACACCGCAGAGATCTAGTTACTAGCTCTACAAACCAACATAGTCTGCCAATATCCAACGAACAAGATTACACGAAATTATTAGGAATTTCAAATGAACGTTCAAGATTCAATATCCATCTTCTTTGGGAGTATGGGCTAAATTAATTCTGATCAACTCACAATAAAATAAGACCGATTTCTGATGTTCAACCAATGTGTTACTAGGTATAGATAAGAGCATACTGTCTCATTGGGCTTGAGTTCTACCAAAGATTCACATCAAAACATATTTTGATTAATATAGTCCAAGTGCCTTTATAAAAATCTAAACCACTCGGGCTAGTCTTTCTGCTTAAGCTAAGGGTTCACAACGCTACCTCAAGATAATTGAAACAATATTTAGAAAATTAAAGATGTGATGACACAGAAACTGTGCTTCAGTTATCAACTGATTTCCTCACTGAACAGATCAAAGTCGTGCCATGCATGACCTTTGGCGTTTTGCTTCTTGTTGTTTCTAGCACTTTTGGTCTTTCCATTGGAACCCGAACAAAGTTCGGAAACTTAAAGATGTGATAGCCCAAAAACTGTACTTCAGTTATCAACTGATTTCTTCCTTGGACAACTCTATGTCAAGTATGATTCTCGGTGTTTTGCTCCTTATCAAGTCCTTTTCACCACGTGTATTTTAAATAAAATCTCAATCAAGAATGTTGACACCAAATTTTATTCACCTTCTTGATTCGTTCAATGTCAATTCAGGTATAACTTTTGGTCTTTTTGCTTCTTGTTGCTTTCAGTCACTTTAGGTGTTTCCATAGGGATCTAGAACATTATAAAAATACTGAACAATGCGATGTGATAAAACAAAAACTGTATTTCAGTTATCAACTGATTTCTCGCTCGAATAGTTCAAAGTCAAGTCAGGATTAACTTTTGGCCTTTTTGTTTCTTATCAGGTCAGTTCCACCATACATGTTTTAAATCAAATTCCAATAAAATATTATTTTGAGCCTGGATATATTCATAGCAGAATGGTTGTTTTGAATTTGATTAGGTATTTAGGTGATGACTAAAATTCTAAATTCGTTTTTTTACTTCTTTCTTAGCCAAAAAGGCAATTTTTTCTCCTGTTCATTGTGATATCTACTATCTTGATGTTTTATCCAGTGCTTCTCAAATATCTGTCGTATACGAGCCCCTTTTTAAATTTAGATAAGTCTACCTTTCCTTTAATTGTTTATACGATGCAACAGCAAAGCTGTAAATGAGATCTCCCAACAAAAATCGGCAATATCTAACCAAAACAGTCTGTTCCCCAAAGGATTCTACAGATTAGGTCAAATAAGCGTTTCATATGAGCTCAAAGTTTATAATGTCATAATATGGTTTTTCATTTATCACTCGTAAATAATTGATTTTTCAATTGTTTTTCGGATTCGTGTTGAATGTGCCAAATGCTATTAGTACTTAAACACCATTTTACCACGCTACCGTTTTGAAACAGTCAGGTTTCTCATGTTTTTTACAAATTGACTATTCTACGTTGAGAATTCTTTTTTCAGAACTTCCACACTTCATTTTGAGGTTATCAAGTTGGGCAGTGCTAAAAGTAACACCTACCATATTTATTTTAAGATTGCTACATACCTAATCAGCTGTTTTTGTTGCAAATCCTGTTAAATGGTTACTAGTTAAAAAAGTTGCACATCTTGGCAACACCATTTACCACTATTTATTGGCAAAAGTCATAAACCAACAGAAAAAGAGGCTAGCAACATCTGCAATCAGCGCCATCAAACCTGATAACACATCTTCAAGTCTGTTGACCTTACAACTTTCTGACTAATTCTGACGAGTATAAATATTTGTAGATGTTCAACTCTTTTTATTGGTAGGTCTTTTTATGTAGAAGATAAAAAAAGATCGAGAAGGAATAGAGAACAGTTTGGGAAGCTTGTCGGAGATTACCAAACGACAAGGACAATATAGAAAGATAAGGAAGAAAACTTATAGAACAGCTATAATATGTAGTTGCATGATTTTTGGAACAAATGATTGGGAAAAGGCCTACTAGGGTCAGTCAGTACATGCTTTCTTCCCGCACACAGAAATGGGATATGATAATCTAGATATAAAGTCCATCCAATTAATATATTTAGACGTAGGTCGGTACACCCTATGTTCAAATGCGAGGTGGAAGCAGATGACCTAGACCACGTGGTTTTTCGATTTTTGGCTCCTAAGAGGATTAAGATCAGGAAAGGTTTTAGATGCTTCTGCGAACAACGTGGGGTAGGGACAGGTGGAACAATTGAGGCCACCATTTCTACCTAAGCAAGCGGCCCAAATGTATCCTATAGCAAACGATTTATAGCTTGAAAATGAAAGTTTCATAGCTTTATTCAGAAACTGCTTACTTACTACTTGCGCGAACGTGAAATGATGTTTCAGGCACTTTCAAATGAGCTAAGAATCTATTAACGCTGTTTTGGATAAATTATTAAAAACTATTTTTGTATGTTTGAATTTCAATAAAATGTTTGTATTGTTATTCTTGTGAAGTTTGTTTACAATATTTTCTTGGTTTCCTGGCAATCATGCGCTCCTTCTAGATGTATCCCAGAGTTCTAGAAACGCTGTTTTACGCGATTTCTTCATAACCATATTTCAAGTAACTATGAGTACTACTAGTCAGTTTCGTTGTTATTTACTTAGTTTGATATAGCGTTCTATGTTTCGCAGAGGCTGCTAACAATCGTGATATTTAAATAGACTTGGAAATTTTTATTTGTTTATTTAGAGTTGTGTCTCCTTTGAGAAACTGCTTTTTCAAGATAAACTCAAAATATAGAATCTGCCGGATTAATATCTGATTAACTGAGGTATAAATATGATAAGGCGCATCATCCTACATGAAACTGTCATATTGTTGTACTTGTGTTGTGCAGCTTTTACGCACACAAGCACTGAGATATTCTATAGTCTAAAGTGGACTTTAAACTACCGAAAGTATTAGTAGGTACTTTTACATAGGCAAGGTACATCTAGGAAATGTTAGGTTCAGACCGTTAATCAGTCAGTACTCAGTAGTTTCCACACCACTATCTGAACAAGGCAAAGAAATCCTGAAATCCTAAAAAACTTTTGCGCTAAGGCTTGTAATTCTGTTGTTTCCTTAAGAGTATTGTATGGGTTATACCATAAAATTCTAAGGAGCGAAGAGTTCAAGTACGCTTGACTTTGTCGCTGATACTGAACGCCGTGGTTGCCTAGAAGTCTTACCGGAAAAAAATTTGTTTTGACTCCAGAAAACAGAAACCTTCAAATTGAACTGCGCAATGCACTCTGAAGGTTTCTCTTATTGTTAGATAAGTAGATATTGTAAGATCATGTGACTAGAAACTCCTTCAAATAGATTATCGTTTGAAGGTATAGGAAAGATCATCCAGGAAACTTTACGAGTAGTGAGCCAAAATGAATTTTTTTTAAAAGTTTTCAAAAACTAGTAACTATGAATGAAGTTGAGTTTTGAACCCTAGTAGGTATAATTGTACATACTCAGGTCAGGAACATGTTGAGAAGGATGAGCGAAAAAGTCAAAGAATTTAAATGAACCTAGATATATGATTTAAATGATATTTGGCAAATTGTTATAATTGACTCAGAGTTTTCAAATCAATGTAATACTTTGATTACATATACTAAATGCGCATGCTGTTATACAGTTAACTATAAGTAGAGAATGACAAATCTCGACAGATAAAATGCTTTGGAAATTGCATTTAATCTGTATGTAACCTGGAAGCCATTACTATTTATAATTAAGCTCCTGGGATAGCTCGTAATAAAAGAATCGATTCGGTGAACACAGAAATACTCGAAAAGTTTTCCCGACTTTCATTTTATTTAATTTCTTGTAAGCGACTAATTACACCAATTGAATCTGAAAGGACTAATATGAAAAACCTATCTGCGTATTTCTTTAAATTAATTTTTTTGTCAAAAGAAAGAAAATTTTTCCGAATCCTGAGTAAATAGGAACTGACCCAAGTAAAAACTTAAATTGACCTATCCCCAAAGTTTTATGTTGTACAATAAAATGTTTAGTACCGGCGTGTTATGTCAACTGGATGTTTACGACCTGTGCCTTTTTTACTGGACAAAGCGAATAATTTTATTTCCGGGTTTATACATTTTACTGTAAATTTTCTAAAATTTATGTTTTAATGCGCCATTCCTTATTAGCCGTTCTTCCCTTTTCATTTATATTTAAACACACATTTTAGGTAACGGAGCACTCTTCCTCCTCTAATGTATATAGAAATTATACACAAAGTGACAACCTTTTTTTAACAATCCGCTCGAAACCTTCTCTTTTTATTTCCTAATACAGTGAAAGTACATAATTAATTAAGCCCTTACAATTTCAAATAAACTTTAATGAAGAAAACAGCAAATCAAATTTCACAACGTCTAAAAATATTCTTAACGGGTTTTTATACGTTCCTTTGGAGTTGTTTTTGTTGAAGATTGAATGAGGCAGCCGCCTAAACGAAATTAGCTTAGGGTGAGTTAATGACCTGCCAAAGAGGGGTCGAACTGGGCCCTGGGTTTCTTAAATTCGCAAAAAATGTACGCTAATAACCTTTAACTCTTAAATTAAAAAGCTCCACGCTTGCAACTTGAAGTTTGAAAGATCAGCTATGAAAGCACGATCAACAAAATTAGTTTAAAAGGAGGTGAAATTTTCAAAAGACGTCATATTTGAAAGAATTTGAAGCTGCAAACGCTCTTCTATCGATTATAAATAATTATAGAGATTTTAGGTCAAAATGCTTTATGAAAAGATAAAATTAATTTTCAACTGAAAAGTTTGAAATCGATAAGGCAATAAAGATGTTGTTCAAAGCAGGCCTATAAACAGAGATTGTAAATATTCTTGAATGGTAGAACAGTAGAAAAACGAACAGATTATAGTGAGAACGAAATGATTATTTACGATATTTTTATGCAACCAACTATTTGAGATTAGCAGAATACAATAAGCTAAGTTAATTTGGCTAATTTAACACACGCGGTTGTCACTTTCCTCCTTTACTGCTTTTACTTTTTGTGTTTGCTGCTCACACTTCAGCATGCTTCAGCATTGGCTTGTTTCTATTTTAGAATACTCTGTTTGCTTTTCTCGACATCTAATTAAATCTACATCATATTGCTTTATTGCTGTTTGTGATTAGTAATTTTATTCATGATGACACGTTTTAGTAATTATCTATTTATTTAGATAAAAAAATTCTCTTCAATATTATTTTTATCTGTGCTGCTAGCTTCTCTACTCATGTGATTAATTAATTCTATCGAACACGAGTTTAATTACAAATCACTGCATAGTAGAGTTTATGATTTAAATCTAACATTTATTAACATACACGAATAGATGAATAACGAATAGCAATAGTAATTTGGAGTTAAATATATAGAATATAGTCAGAATCTCTTGAAAAAAAAACAGTACCATCAAGGTTACCAAGTAGAAATTCTACAGAAAGCAATGAACTAATTTTGCATAGAAGGAATTGTTTTATTAGTTATTACTCTCTCTGGAAGGCAATAACATTCAGACCTGTAATAAGTACATGTCAATTTTGCTTTTAAATTCCCAATATGCTCAATATTGCATTCTGGTACTCGAATAAGTAATAACACAGATAATTCCTATTTGCACAACAATCTATTTTTGCTGATAATTTTGAAAAGTTAATTTATAAATTGCGTTTTCTTCTTTAGGATTTGTTTCATTTGTTTGTGTGGAGTAGAAATAAAAGATGGTTCCAGTATAAGCTTGAAGTATGCAAGTCCTACGTTTTCAACTAAATTCTTTGAAATTCTAACTAATTAAGAGACCAAAGAATACATTTCAACTCATAGGAGCAAATTGGCTGCAAAAATCTTCTCAGGAAGTTCGTTAAGGACGTTGACCTTTGAAGACTGATACCAACAAATCAATGACAACATCTCTGTAACAACTGCAAGAAATAGCATTTGGTAACGATTTAGTAGAATAGACAAGGTAAGCTGAAAGGAAATTTTTGGCAATGTAAGATGGAATGCAATGCATACGACAAAATGTCACTAACTTCATATCTTCACATCAAGGCAGTTGATTGCTAACTTCTTTTGGTTATCAAATTCAAAACGAGATTTTGATCTTAAACATTTTGGATACATGAGAATACAACAGCAGCATTCTGAATTATAAGTAAGTTCAAATGTACACAGCTACTTGAGTGACTTTGCTCTGTTTTGGGGAACGAAAGTGACCAGAAATTTAATTACCGATTTATACCAGTTAGACTGGAATTAGCGCTAATTGGGAATAAAACACTTGCATGTTATTTGTCTAGAAAAAAAAAGAATGCGTTTCAAAACTTGCAGAGCCTAGTAATAATTGTCATCTTTGGGTGTAATAACCTCTTTCTTACATTCGTTTCTGTTTATAAGAACCAGCATGGACCAGATATAATTTTTATAATTCATATAGTTGGATATGAGCAATGTAAGCATTTAAAGAAAGGTTCCTTGTGTATTTTACCTAAAGTACAGCTACTAATAAGGAAACTTTCAGAAAACAAATCGTCTAAAATGACTATTTACAGAACTCCACTTAGAACAAAATTGGACAAGAAAAGTTTTGTATCTTCGAACATAATGCTGAAGATAATAGAGAATGAACAAAACAATGTAAGGGATATTTTGTTTACTGTGCTACGAAGACTTTGTAAATGAGCAACCCTAATGAATAATCCCAATGCTCGTGTAGGTTTCAAATTACTACTCTCATCATCAATACAACTTCATAAGCTAAATAAAGATGCTTTCACTTGTTAAGAATTTTATTTACGCTTCAGTTTGTTTATAATACCCACAAGATATTACCGTCCACTTAATCAATATTTGCGTTTCCAAATATAAGTTAACATTCAGAAATAAAATATTCGAAAAGTCATCTTATAACTTACCACTGAAAAGTCATAGACTTACATATGATCTACAATGTACACTCCGTCAGGGTTTCAACACGTTTCTTAAGAAATAAACGTCAGATCATGCTAAGGTGGCAAATTATAAATTAAGAGATTTATGAAACTTCAGAGGAGGAGAAAATACATCAGGCTCTATTGTTATTTTCGTTTACAAAGAAAACAACTAATACCAATTTTTGATGTCTCAATGACTCAGCTCAGCTCAAATTATAATCATAAAATATAAGATAGTTATTAAAGAGAAAAAGATGTATAGCTAAGCATCAAACTGTGATATCCAGATAGAATTTTTTGAGTTTTATTATCTTTCTGAAATTAAACGTGACGGCATACCAAGCTATCTGAAGATTATGGTAGTAATAAATACGCTTACAACTTGTTAAAACTTCTCGAGAAACACCTAATAAGGGGTGTCTGTCTGTTGGCATTAGGTAATGTGTGGTATGAGCAAATTGCGTCACTTGGTGACACTAATTTAATGGCCAATAATAAGGTCATCAAGAATATTATTACTTGTTTGATAGCACCATATCTTGAAGGTAGGTTTGGAGGAAAGTTGTGTATTTCCAGCGAAGCCTATAATTAAACTTATGTTATCCCCATTTTAATCAATTTGTTATGGTCATTCGACGCTCACCTTTTCTTAACATTAGTTTTCCAATGTACCGGACCATTCCCAGGAAAGCAAGGACGTTATTGCACTCTTAGAAAGGTTATTAGGGAGACCAGGGTAAGATTACGAAGCGGGTAAAGCAACGAACCATTGTTTGGTGTGACATTTGTTCCACTGGTTGTTAGCTGTGCTATAAAATTTATATAATTGTCTGCATTTATTTAGTTTCAATTGCTCATGGTGGAATTTTAAATAGAAATGTGAGCTATTGGATTATACCTCTACAACAATAAAGAACATATGTTTGGGGTAAGATGACGAATTTGTCATATTACTTCCGTGTATAAAAAATTTCTTTTCAAACGCTTACACTACTTTTTAATATAGAATGCTGTGAACATATACACTTAAGAGCAGCACTCGAGATTGAACACCAATGGCTGCATTGCATGTTGCAGATGAAGGATTATCATGTAACGCTGCAGTAACACACTTAGACGTTATGTAAGGACTGACGATCTTGACAAGTATTTAACAGAGTGCAATGCACAAGTTTTTGATCTTGTTTGTCTTTAAGTTCTCAAACTGGATGTTGGATATGCCAAGGTAAATGGTATTGAGCACAGATTTAACAAGAATACAAAAATGATTAGAACAGACTGTCTTAAATCCTTTAGTATCAAAAATTACCTTGGCCTCAGAGCTTCCAAAACAACGTCAATTGCATAACTGAGAGGGTTTAACAGAGTTTCAGTCGCGAAATGCCTCGAGATTTTAAGAGATTCCATTAAAGTACAATGCAGATAAGTCACGTCTTCCCACAGAGCCAACAAAGTTACCAAAAATTTCCATTTCTCATCTCTTCGCGACATGGAATGTAGCCCGAATTACTGCATAGGTATCCACCGTGATCATTCATCCGGTTGGCTAACAGCTGCCAGTTTTTTTTATTTTGCCAGGTATACAAAACCATTGTCGGATGATCTAGATCCAGAACTACTGTTGTTGGTAGATAACCACAGTTTGCATATTAACTTTTGTGAAGATAAAGAGGTTAGCTTAGTTAGTTTCCTTCACATACAACGCACAGGCCCAACCATTGAACGTGTCCTTTTGGCTCATTGAAGACGTTCCGTGGTCAAATGTGTGATTTACACTTACCAGAAAGAAATCTAGAACCGTTGTTTAAAGATACTTATTGTCGAACTGCAACTGTTAAGAACGTTAAGAACCAAACCCAAACCACAGTTGTAGCTTTAAATAATGAAACAGTAGAAGGACACGATTTTTCGTCTCGTGATGATATCAATGATAACGAACTTTAAATAAGCATTGCTAAGGTAATCAAATTGGTTACTGCAGCTGTCCCTGTTAACAAGGATAAAGTGCCAACGTTTTGGTGTGTTTCAAATATTCGACCACTACCTACATGTGATCACTCTTTCAATACGAAGAATTTTTGAGACATATCATCATCTATAATTACTAGCAGTCCTGTCCAAAGGGATTTAGAAGAGAAATAAAAAGGGAACTAAAAAGACAGGGACGAGAGAAAAGGAAAGTAATCACTATCAAAAGAAAGAGGAAAGGGGCAGACCAAGTGGTATGCAGTATTCTTGCTCAGGCTGACAAGAAGTATTTGAAGATTCCCCCATTGAAAGTTGAATATAATATTATTTGTGTTTAGAGTGATAGCGTGAAACTTGTATCAATTACGAACGACGGGAACAATTTCAAGGCAATTTATCAGTAGGTTTGTCATCTTATCTACCATGTGGGGTAAGATAACTAAAGTGACATCTTGCCTGGAATGATTTATTTGGGATTCTTACCTGATTGTGTTTAAAACAATATTTCTTATTGGGTGCTAATTGGCTAATTGCATTTCTTCATCCTAACTGTAAGCTTTGAAATTAAATAAATTAGCATTTTATGCAAGGATGGGCAATTTATAAAAATTTATTTTTGATGGTATAGTCATTAGGATTTAGATTATTATTTCTCGATAAAATGATGTGATTTTTTACTTAGAAGAGAAAACAACCGAAATCATTTCTTTCCACCTGTCTTATTTAAAATAAATAATGTTGTTTCGACTGTAATTGTGACTTATTGTCCTTATAATCGGCGGTAGATAAGATTGGCCCCTGTGTTGCAGTAACCTGACGTCAGGGATTGGCACCCCAAATTTGGTCAAGATTAATTTGATTTGATACCTTTTTTTGTTTGTACCGTGAACCGCGAGATTCATTAGTAGATCTAATCTACCGTCCATTTCCGGTTTGGTCATATCAAGCAGACAATTTGAAATCAATTTCAGCGAGGTTTTAAAATCCCATTTTGACAGTAATAAGTATCTTTAGTTAAAGTTTGCTTTCAAATTAAATTTTTAAATTTAAGATGATGATTTCACCCTTTACTTTGGTTATTTGATAAGGAGTTTAATTGCAGGCAAGTTTCGTCTGCGTATTTGTAAAACGTGTCTTGCTACTTTCCAACTAGTTTTTCAAGCTGTTTTGTTTTCTTTCTTTTTCTTAACTTATTTTATTTATCTGACGTTTTACGTTTGTTATACCTGTCCAAATCTGGGATTTATCGGATTTTCTTTATGAACTTGACTTGAAATCTGAATATAAACTACTGATTTTGGGACAGAACATTATGTTTTATTTGTTCTGGGACAACCGCAATCCGAAGCTAATCCGGCACCGTGTGCAAAAGCATTAGGTGTTATAATTCTGCGAATTATAACCAGATTTTCCAAATTAGCTAATTCTAGTCGTTTCTGTCTTAAGGAGACAGAATCTGAATTTAGGCTTTGCTTAACCACATCTAATCACTTTGCATTACATAAAAAATAATGTTAATTCTTATTTATTTAATTCATTGTTAATTTATTGTTTATTTTTTGTACAATATACTTTTCATCTTTCCATCTGATTTTGCATTACAATCTGAAGAAAATCAAATAATGTTATCATTAGTAGAACCCTTATTTGAATATAATTTTCCCTACATAAAATCTCATTAATAAAACTTATGAATTATACGGAAAGAGGTAACGCTTTAATGCATAGATCATTTAGATTCGGCCGTGTCAAAATTAAACTTTATAAACTAAATTAATGATTTCACTTCTATTTAACTTCAGGAAAAGTTATCTTTCTAAAAGTTAATAAAGGTTGGGGTAATAATTTAAGTCTTACTATCGCGATTGAAACGTAATCCAACCTTCTAACTAATAAATCATCCATTACAAACTAAATCATGAGTGTGCTACGCAGGTAGGTCTATTCCGTAAGTGCTGCAATAAATATGAGATACAGATCTCTTGAACAGTAATTCAATCCCTGGAGGTAAAAATAAGTGGCTTAATCAGAACCGCGGAGAGGGATGCACCTGCCTTACACCTGCCCGTTGTTTGGGCGTCACGCAGATCGACGACAAAGCCACAAAAATGTTTTTTTAATTCCTGCTCGAGGAAAAGATTTTTAAATAATAATCAGCCTCTTCTATCTCCCTAAGAAGCTTTCTAGAATTTAAAAACATTAAATAAAACAACCTTTTCAGATTCTATACATGCGAAAGCAAATTAAAATAACCCATTTCGCCATGCGGAAACTACATTTGCTATTGAACTAATGCCATGAAACGTATTTTTGGAATGCAATTTGGAATTCGTTTTCCTCGTTGCAATCCAGTCGTTCGCAGCGAGCATTCGCTTGGATTCCTGTGGCTGTCGTCGAATATTTGCGTGGTCTCTCCAACTCTGTTTGCAATTTTACTGACGGTTGAGTCTGGTCCAATCAGGATTCAGTCTAGTTGAAACGGATAGGTGACATGTCTATCACAAGCAGATGGGATTCTAGATGAAATCAAATATCACGAGATAAGACTGTTGCAATACACTATTTTATGATTTCGTTTTTCACGTTTTTCATTGAAATAGGTAATCGTAAAATATTATCATCAGTTTTTATTCAATACTCGACTCCTATCAAATTAATGATGCACATAAAAATGCGGGTTTTTCTTGCCTTTTGAATTAGTTATAAATCCCTTCACAGATCGGTTCTTTTATTTGAACGGAATTGGGTGTAATTAATTTAATTACTCTATCCTATTTGAAGCTTCACATGTCTGTGTCTCGAAAGTTTACAGATTTTTTCTTTTTTTATATGTTCCTTCTCGTTTTAAGTTTTCGAGTTAAAATTCTTTATACACGATCTAAAAAAATTCATTTTATTATGCTTCTTATAATGATCAGCAAAACCTTCATTACAA
>VTPC01090584.1:211586-243441 GCA_011009095.1 Ignelater luminosus
TCATTTTATTATGCTTCTTATAATGATCAGCAAAACCTTCATTACAATCTATGTATGCATATCGTTTATTCAGGGGCTACTTCATTGCCAAATACAAAATAAAACCCGCTATAGAAACGGAAATTCAAGATTTCTTAAAAAAAGCGTAAATAATTTAAAGGATGAGAGATTTCACAGAAGATTGAACAACAGAGATTTACGGAAGACTATTGTTGGGAATGAAGTTTCTTTAAAACGTGATTAATCATCAAAACTATCTTAATTTCTAAATTAACCTAAATTGTAGTTTTTTACGTGCTGCCTATTTTGAATACAACAAAGAGTTTAGAATTTAACATACAATGCCATGTATAGAATCTCATACCTGCCTCAGCCGAGGATCAAATTTGCGATCTTCCGGTTGATAGTCGAATACGTAACTAATAGGTTCTATGTAAGTTGCACGTTAAAAATCCGTAGCGGGAGTATCTCTAGATTTGGCTATGGGCAACGAAGAGACCACAGAAGTTGAAGCCACGAAATCCAAGAACCACAAAACAATAACAACAAATAACACATAATTGGTTCAATATTGAATGCTAGATTAGAATTAGATGCAAAAGCTCAAGTTCAGAAAGGACATAAAATCTTCTAGTTTGGACATTACAGTCAGCACCACCATTGAAGAACCCACTAATGACTTTTGTAATTAGAAGTTTTTTGTACAATCGGCCCTGGGCCTATCTCATGACATAACTGAGAAGATTTTATACCGAAACCTTCAAATACATAAATATCTTTACGATATTGGCTTCATAAGTAAACTAGAAATTATAAAGACGTCAGAGTGTATTATGTAGGCATCTGAAGCTGTGAGATGTTAATGATCAGACAGTACTACAAGTATTGATGGTGTAGATATTCAGTAATAGGTACTCGTAAATCATAAGACAAAAATAGTTTGTAGTGTCTTTCAGTACCTCTAGTTTAGTGGAAACAATTGCATGGTAAGTGTAGATTGATGCCAATGTTAAATGAACCTTAAAAAGGTGTCCAGGAATGATAAACTATTTTAAGCAAGATTTTTTCAGAAAAATATTTATCCAATACTTGCCATAGTAACTGGGACATGAATATTATTGAATCTATAATGTGCTACTTTACGTTTGCTTTTTTATGTCTAATGGCTCAAGGTATGACAATGGTATACATTGGGCCGAATATGTTGGACTTGGAGCCACGCTAAAACAAATACTAAAAAAAGCCATAGTTTAGTCCCCAAAATATTTATAATAACATTTATAGCTATAATACAGGAAGTACAGTAATTTACAAACTCACTACACTCAGTAGACGTTAAAGTCTACTGCAAAGCGTAGCATTTGTCGGTATTGCTTATCAACAATCTTTTTAACGACATAGTCACCCACCCTAATAGGCCCATTAGAGTTATCGTCTGGTATTTTAAGTACCTCTTCTAAAAATTCAAAACCACCTCAATCAAAATAACGTTCGTTTAATTCTCCTTCAGATTAAACTTCTATGATCAGTCTTTCTCAAACTTTTGATCTTTTTGAACTGTTATTTGCTTGTCTTCGATTCTTCTTTTGCGTTTTAACCCACGAAGGACTAGTGTGACGAATAGGTCACACCAAACCTGTCCAGACAGGATCTCATTCCTGTCGCTGCATATCGATATTTCCTCTCAAACCTGTTTTTTCCTATAGTGGGGGAATCTGTCTCTTTAGTTCATTGCCATATTTCATCCAAAATACATCTTCAATTCTTTTCTGTGGAGTTTAAAAATTGTGTACTTTTTGCAATGCATCTTGATCACTGGTAAATTGAATGTATGTGTTATTTATTCGTCAGTTCGATTTATTTTAATGTTGTCTTTGTCTGCGATAAAAATTAAAGTAATTACAATAATTTAAATACTTTTATCATAATTTCACTTGGCTGTGAGGGTGTGAAATGGCACGTGTGACGTATAAGTCACACTCGCCTTTTACAGGTGCTTTTTATGATTTTCCATAGTTTTCATATTGTATTCTCCTTCTTTTATTAAATTTCCAAGATCGAAGTTTAATTGACTTTTCCATCCATCACAGGAGCAACGTAGTAAAACTTAAAGATGGCCTAACTGCCGCAGAGGTAGTCCAGTTACTTGAAGATAACATTGGTGAGAACGAAGATGCAAAGGTGCAAGATATTTTCATTGCACCACCAGCCGCTAACAAACTCACTGATGAAGACAGTGGAGATGAAAACACAGGAGAATTTCTAAATAATTTACCTCGTAGTCAGTTTGTGAGTGAAGCTAAAGCAGGTTTGTCTAACAATGTTCGTGTTGGAGGCAATACATACGATTTTTCTAGATATTCTACAAGAAGGGATCGGAAATGGACTGGTGGAGATCTGGTTGATCCCATAAGAAAGGACACGTATTTTCCCAAAGACTGTCCTGATAAATACAAGAATATGACTCCTGTAGAGATCTTCGAGCTTTTCAATGATGAAGAAGTAGTTACTGTATTTGTCACAGAAACTAAGAATTATGCCTTATCGAAGAATGAAAGTAACATGAATGTTTCTTCAGAGGAGACAAAGGCAAAGGTATCCTCATTCTTTCAGGTTATGTCTTACCAGGAAAAAAAATGTTACTGGTATACCAAGTCTGACATGAATAAATTAGCATCTGAGTGTATGCGGAGAGACAGATTTTTATTCATCACAAGGTACTTTCACGTTAGAGATAATTCTGATATTTGCCGTAGTGACAGGTTGTTCAAACTCTGCCCACTTATAACTCTACTCAAGGTTCGATTTATTAAAAACTTTATTCCATGTGAATTTCTTGACTACGATAAATCCATGGTGAAATATTTTGGCCCACACCCATGCAAACAATTTATACGTGGAAAACACAGCAGGTTTGGGTACAAAGTGTAATGTCTAAATACCTACTATGGGTACTCAGTAAATTTTGAAAGCTATCAGGGGAAAAGTACACCAGTAACAAACCCAGAATATGATCAGGTTTTCGGTAAGGCAACAGCCCCCATGATTTCCTTTTTAGACGAATTATCGGATAATAAAAAAAGTTACCCATACCACTTACAACCCATACCACAGACAATTTATTCACCAGCTTAAATCTTCTAAAGCACCTGAGAGAACGTGAGTATTCAGGAACTGGGACAATAAGAAAAAACCGCATTCCGAAGGATTGCATATTACCATCTCGCGAGCAAATGAAGAAAATGGAACGTGGAACATTTAGAGGTGCAATCGAAAACCGGGATTGAATTTTCATTGGAAAATGGATGGACAATAGTGTAGTCGCTGTTGCGTCAAATTTGCTTGGGGAAAACCCAGTCAAGTCTGTTAAAAAGGTTTTCTTCCAAAGACAAAAAGCACATACCAGGTGTATACCTATGAAATGAGACTTTCAGCTATTAGACCACAGATGTCGCTAGGAGTATTTTTAAACTGTCCCAAATGTTTTATTTTTTTTCGTCTGTCATCTGTCAACAATATTCAATTCATTGTTTGTGATGTTTCATACAACAACGCATTTTTTTCGCTCTTAAAAATGTCGAATTTCGTGCCTTCAAACTACGATTTGCGGACATCGTTGATTTTCTGTTATCAATTGAAGAAAAACGCTTCTCAAGCTCATCAAATGCTTATAGAAGCTTACGGTGGACATGCTCTAAGCAGAGCACAGTGCTTCAGGTGGTTTGAAAAATTCCGAAGTGGTGATTTTAGCGTGGAGAACGAGGAACGTGGCCGGCCACCGAAAAAGTTTGAGGACACCGAATTGCAAGCATTGTTGAATGAAGATGATGGTCAAACGCAAGAAATGATGGCAGAGCAGTTGGGAGTGACCCAAAAAACCATTTGCAAACGTTTGAAAGACATGGGCATGATTTTAAAGGTCGGAAGATGGGTGCCGCATGAACTGACTGAAAGGCAGCAAGAGAACCGAAAAACCACTTGTGAAATGCTGCTCTCCCGGTTCAAAAGGAAGTCTTTTTTGCATCGAATCGTTACGGGTGTATTTCTCCAATCCCAAGCGTAAACGATCGTATGGTCCGCCCGGCCACAAGCCAAAATCAACGGCCAAACCAAATCGCTTCGGCCGCAAGGCAATGCTGTGTGTTTTCTGGGATCAGCATGGTATGATTTGGTACGAGCTATTAAAACCAGGTGAAACAGTTGACGGTGCACGCTACCAACGACAATTGGCCGATTTGAACAGCGCTATACACCGAAAACGCCCAGAATATGCCGATCGGCGTCACAAAGTAATTTTTCTTGATGACAATGCACCACCACATCGAACAAGAGCGACCCGGGAATTGGTGGAGACGTACGATTGGGAACCGCTGGTGCATGCGGCTTACTCACCAGACTTGGCGCCTTCCGATTATCATTTGTTTGCATCGATGGGCCACGCACTTTCCGAGCAGCGCTTCAATTCTCACGAAGAAGCCAAAAAATGGCTCGATGATTGGTTTGCGGCCAAAGACGGCCAATTTTTTTGGCGCGGCATTCACAAATTGCCTGAGAGATGGGTAAAATGTGTCGCTAGCGATGGCTATTATTTTGAAGATTAAATTTGTAACCATTTTTTGTTAATAAACGTTTAAAATTGAAAAAAAAAGTCTCATTTCATAGGTATACACCTGGTAAACATCCCACAACCTGCAGTGATTGGTACCTACAGTAAAAACGTGGGCGACACAGACAGAATAGACCAGAACATCAATCAGTATCGTATTTCTATCAGAGGAAAAAAATGGTACTGGACAATTTTGACGTGGCTTTTGGATGCAGCTATAAACAATGCCTGGCATTTCATAATAATTTTGTTAGAAGTTTTTAGTTAATATACTCTTTTTAACGTTCTGTTTTAAATGAGAAGTAAATTATTTACCATTGATAGTCACTAACTAGTTACAATTATATGTAGATAAATGAAAACAAATGTGTTGTACCTTGAATTCTGTATTCTTTTAATCTGGCACAATTTGACCCTACAAAGGACGAGTGTGACAAATACATCACACCACCTCACCACTTACTGAATGGTGATAAAATCTTTTCAACAGTTTTCTGGGCTTCAACTTAAGCAACTAAATCAAAAATAACAAAAAGGATTTCATTTTATAAGTAAAATTTAATTCTCGTTAATATTTTTAAGTTCATTAGAAAGTTTTCACGATATTGCTTTCTGAAGACTTCTAAAATTGACTCAACATTTGTGTGCCACTAAACCTACATTATTTGTTCATAGTAAAACTAAGATGTCCAGTAACAGCTTCGAACATATTTTTGGTAAGGGACCAAATTCCTGTAGGCCTGAAACCTAGCTAAATAGTTTTAGACATCTACGCCTCTGAATAATCTTTTCCTGTCAATTCAGTCACAATTGTATTGATGGAGCAGGATGTGTCAGAAGCTCTTGTATTTTCAATTTTAGGGTTGTGCAAAAGTCTTCGTTTTTTAATATGAAAATCATTTACTTAATATTTTATATGAGATATATATTGTCCATCGGGATGGTCCAAACTCATCTGATAATTCTCGGGTGCTTGTAGCTGGAGATGCTTCAAAGCCTCTTGCTCTACGAGAAAGGGCCGTCTAGTTCGAAGCTGCACTTGAAGACTGGTGTCACCACTAATGAATTTTTTAAACCAATTTTGAGCCGTACGATCTGATATACCATCTTGATCTTCAACCTTGTGGGTTATACGAGCTGCAAAACGGCTAAAATATCTACAGTGGGGTTGGGCATTTTGCTCGCTTTGTGAAGTTCAAATTCGAAGAATCAAAATGCGATACAACAGAGATTAATCTGTAGACTACGCTCTTTGATAGACATATAACTTGTCAACTCAAAAAACGAAGACTTTTGCACAACCCTGATAGAAAAGATCGAAATCAAGAAGCGTAGCAAAATTCTGTAATCCATTCTATGGACTTGAGATTGTACACACAACAGTGGAAGCGGGCTGTTGCAAGGGACGATATGTTAGGTTCGGATTACCATGGGTCAACCGTTTTGGACCAGTAACCCCATATAACTAAAGATTGCTAAAAGCAGTTTAAAATTGTCAAGATGTGCTAAAAGAAGCATATAGCCATTAAAGTAACGATTTTAATAGATGCGCTTTCCTAGCCTACTATTAACATTGGTTTAGTATTATATTCAAGGTCAAGATTGTAACATGCAGATAGCGCGTAATTTTGGACCGCAAAGAGATGCTTACAAGCATATTAGAACATCGTTCCAGCTGTATTAATAATAGAATTGTGCCGTTATGAATCTATTGGTGCGGTGTAATTAATGCGGATCTATTAAACTTTGTCCTGACTGACAAAACGCTACATATAGATGTGCTAAGTTACTACTCTTAGCACTAAGCTATAAATCCAAGTAGGTTTATAGCTCGGTTTTAGCTCATTTTGGCTATGAGACTTACCCGCATGGAAGACCAAGCATGGTATCTTCCAGTGTAACTTTTCAAAAATAAAGAATGTGTGTCTTAAAATGCATTGTTGTCTTGGTTGTTAAAAAATCCGTCTGTTCAGTAATTACTGAATGATATATAAAACTTTAAATATTTCCGACTTCACATTTGCGAGCATAGGAGTCAGTATTCATTGAATTTTCGTTTTCTTAATATTGCGCTTACTGTACTCCTAATTGAAAAATGAACCTAACTGGACGGTAGCTATATCTAAAGAAGAAAAAACATCAAGACTCAGAAGAAGCAGAATTCAAATTTTGCTGTTCTCAAAATTGTCGCATACACCGAGACAGCAAGTAACAAGGCATCTCAAAGTTCCAGATGTTTAGGTTTTTGTTCTTTTTACTGATTTTTATTGTAACTGGTATTGTGATAAGAGAAAATAACGTACATGAACTGTATGCGTTTTCTTATTTATTACTAGTTTATAACAATCTCAAGTTTTATGGGTTTATATCATCCAAAAAGTTTCTTCAACAGAGATAGAATTAAAAACTTTCTTGATGCAGTCGTTACACTGTCATTTTGCACACTGAAATCAATAACATTTTTCTACCTCATTATTCATTAATAATAGTGAATCCACCATAATAGTTGTCAAAATGTACTTTCTCTTTTGTCCTTTAAGTAAGCAGAATTTTATTTTTATCAAGTTTACGCGCTGAATTACCGTGCTTGCAAGTTGTTCTTCCTTTGTCTACCTTAATTATAAATAGAATTATTAGTGGTTGTTGGTTCCTGACTTTGTACCTGAAGAAATCCATTAAACCATTAACTTTAACATAGTTTTGACACGATTTAAATCAGTAAGTTGGTTGGCACTATGTAAATATAGCCAGGATGATATACTTCTAAACTTTATAATTTTTGATTTCACGACTTCGCAGATATAGAAATATATAGCGACTTAAAATTCATCAGCGTGATTCTATTATGCCAACGTAACTGATTTGAGTGATTTGTGGACCAAATTGAACATTCCTTAAAATTGAGGCCTCGAATGACTATTCTACGTGCTGACAGAAAAACGACGGAACAAACCGATTTGTGAAATAATCAAATTACGAGATCGAAGCTGAAAAGACGATATACAAACACTCAGAATAGCATGTTTAAGGGGGGAACTATTCGGGCATTTTTACTGCAATTTTTAAAACAAAACTGACAATCACTGATAAAAAATCTTATTAGGTGTTTGATATATATGTTTAATGTTTATACATAATTAAATCTTTTATCTGTGATCATTAATTTTGTTTTGGAAATTGCAGTAAAAATGCCTGGATGGTTCTTCCGTTCTTCCTGCAAGGAATGCAGAGTCCTATTAAGAAATATACTGAGAATTCAGGATTCAATATGAAATTTGGTTATAAACAACAAATAAGTATAAATAATAAATTTGAACCAAAGCTACAAGATTTTATTCCCCGTAAATGAAAATGAAAGCACCGTATTCTCATATTTAATAACTGGAACAGATTTATAAAAATGACTTTTTAGATACCATACAAGCACTCTAAACCACGAAATTGAATGTTACATTTTTTTTGAAAACTCACGAAATTATTGATGAAAAGTAATTTTTTTCCTACTGCTACGATATGACTTCCACAGTTATTAATTTTCAGTAGGACTCCAGTAGTGAAAAAAGATTGCTCGTAAAAGTGAACAAAAATTGGATTTATTTTTTCTACCCACAAAGCAACAAAGAAAAACAACAAAAAATTGTTATCAATACTTCCTGGGCAGATTTTCCCAAAAGAACTTATTTTCCCCTAATTTTTTTCTCTATTTCTATTTTTATTTTTTTAGTTTTGCTTTTTTATGACTACCTTGAGATTGGTTTCTTCGTATCTAGCTAATATGTTATGAAAACTGACGGTTATTAGAAATCATTATTAGTTTGACCAAAATGCCCTAACAAACCATTATAGATGCAGCACTAATCGATTAGTCGCTAGGGATTGCAATTTTCAAAATGTCTCTAGCTAGATTTATTATTTTATCTAGTCAATGAAATTTTGTTAAATTCAATAAAACATCTTTGCAGAAGATTTAATGTTCTAACATTTTCTTTCTGATTTCAGATACCAAAGCTTATCCCGTTCAGTACACACCCAGGTAAGTTGAGCTTGAACATTTTCTGTTTAAACATTAGTGTAAAAACATAAAGAGACACACCATAAAATTACATTAGACACCATAAAGAGATCAAAATTTAATTATCCTCTCGAGTCAGTAAGAGGCAACCTCAGCAAATAGCGAGGCTATAAAATGTTAGGGAACATAACTCACGGCAATTTACACGAAACCAAGAATGCAGAATGAGATGCTGATCCTATTATGCGATTCTACAATATCTCTTAATAGCCCCTGTAACGCAGCCACTATCAGTAATTAAGGTCATCTTTCACACACCCGGATTAAAATTGCTCTTTAACCCATTTGCCGATTAACAGGTCGTTTAATATGACATATATTACAAATTATGCATTTTATGTTGGCAGTATTTTCCGGATTTTATGTTTTTTTTTCAAGCTGAACACTTCTTTGGTAATTTTAGTGTCAGCTATTTTCTCATGAATTCTGTCGTACAGTCAGCCTCTACTTCTATTTTAAAGTAAATGAATAGCAAATAAAAATAGTTTTATGAGCTATTCTGATAAGAGATACGTGACTTATCTAATGTAAAAATAAGTGACCTGATCTAATTTCGCTTAGTGAGTAACAACATATGTGTAACTTGTATATTCTTAGATGAATGTTAATGACTAAACACTACTGAAATACTTGCCTAACATTCTTTTGCCTGATTTAAGCAGCAATTTTCTATTTCCGTTTTTATATGCCATAAGAGTTATTGACCTTAACCTGTGTAAAATATAGGAGAAAATTAAAAGATTAAAATACAATAAACATAGAAATATAAATAACGTTTTGATATTATTGCAAACCATGTTTAGTACAAGCACCAAACCAGTGAAGTTTAAAAGAACAAATGAACATCTCTCTTATACACTAGTGTAAACCAATTAAATTCGATTTTAGCTTTTTCAGAAAGTTGATATATTCTGAAAAACAAAACTCCACTTCATCAGTGCAAATCTCAGCTTCGGAAAACAAGTGTCGGACAAACAATAGAGCTGTTGGTATAACAACCATAACAATAAAGCACTGTACATAACAAAACCTTACAACCTTATCGTACGTATATGACACTAGTAACGTAGGACTTATACTCACGTATTTTCAAATCTAAACAATTTTGGAATGACTGTAATATGAAACTCTGAATTCTGAATTTCGTAAGGCAGCCAGTTTGAGAACGTTTCTTCATAATTCTTTGACTTCAGTTGTTCTTGCAGCAACTTTTAACTTTATTTTGATAGCGTTTTGATGTAGCTCAAAAGTAGATTTTTAGACAAACTCCTAAAACTATCTGCTGGAATTACTATCAATTTACGTTTTTTTAGTTCTCTGTTGCAGACATAATTTGCTATAAAGTAACACTTAGTTTTTGTCTTTTCATAGTCAAGAGAATTTTAATTCAGTTTGACTGATAAACTTCAGAAGAATCTAGGAATCAATTTTTCCGTCTTCATCATCGATTTTTATTGTTACTACCTTTTTCTTTGGTCGCTTCCTCGTTCTGCAATTTCTTTAGACAAGCTTCTCTTCTCCTGACTGTACTGTGGGCGCCAAAGTCTCTGTTTCAATGGTTTATTGGCAGAGCTAAAACTATTGAGGGGATTTTGATTAATAAACAAGCTAAGAAAACTACAGCGTACTAGTAGTGTTGCGCTATTAAAAAAGGCCCGTTTTGCCTTTTCATGAAGAGTGTTGACCACACAAAAGATACAACTGTACTCTTGATTGATTGAGGAACTGATTTGTTTTTCTGTACTACTAGTAGAGAAGTGGTTTCCATCGAAAGAATCTTAGCAGGTTGTGTGCCACAAGCATTTTGTCATTCAGCGGAATAGTAACAAAGTGAGTATAATTTTACATCTATCGTTTTCAAGATCTCCTCATGGAACTGCCTTTGTTATAGTACTGGCTAAGTCAATTCCCAATATTACAATCTCTGCTAATGAAAATCTCACACAAAATGTATATTTCACTATGAACCAAACTACACTGAGAACAAAATGAAGCTTTAGCTAAACTAGAGAGACAGGCAACTAGCAGTTCCCTGTATGTATCTGAACGTAGAAACCGAATTTGGTCATAAAAATTTTCAATAAAATTTTGAACATGATGAAATTAGAAACTTTTAAATGATTTAGTAAAATAGAATAGAAAGATTATCAGCATCTTATCAAAAGAACTGTAGTAAATTGCTCTGAGATTTTGTAAAGATGTTCATTATAGTTATAATCATATCTTGATGATAGGCAGAAAGAAAACATCAACCAAAATTGTCATGCTTTTGTCTAATAGTGGTAAGAGATTTTATTGCTTACCTTGATTTTGCAAATGTTGTAACTTGTATAGGATTCTTGAACCACCATAACTTGTTGAACTTGAAGACACCTAAGAATGAGTGGTTTTCTGTTATGCATTTTACCACACGAAGTGTCTAATGGATTGTAGAATGGCTTTAGCAGAAACCAAACTGTCCGTTAGCTGTTTATATACATGTTTACTAGCATGATACTGTACCTTGTACTTAGACTTGGATATTTGCTTGGAGTTTCGAGCAGATTTCTGTAAGCCCTTTTGTCAGATATGTATTGGCGGTCGATGTTTGCTTTGTAGAATTAGTAACCAGCCCTCTGCGGTGCTTTATGGCTACAGTAGGAGACGCTTTGGACCCTTGGGTTAATCAGTTTGGTTATCGTAATGCTCTATGAAGGATTCGGACATGTCAATTGTTGATGTTGATCTGCTCTATTGAAAGTTGCTTTTTAATAAAGAACAAGGCCGCTCTTTTTTCCCGATTGACTTTTATACTCCATGCCGGAAACCAATCTTTGTTTAATGTCTTCTCCTGCTATGGCTGTTCGCTGTGGCATATAATGCTTTGGTGGTGACTTCCGTTGTTTGGCAAGCGGATACCTTGTAGTTTGATCCTAGAAGTTTAATTTTTCAGAATTGACACTAACAATTTGACGGGGCTTACCTTGAGTTTGCAAATGTTGTAACCTGTATAGGATTCTTGAACCACCATAACTTGTTGAACTTGAAGACACCTAAGAATGAGTGGTTTTCTGTTATGCATTTTACCACACGAAGGGTCTAATGGATTGTAGAATGGCTTTAGCAGAAACCAAACTGTCCGTCTTGTATCGCGTTGTGGTCTTCAATTTCTTTGTTTAAGTTTGAGCAAGATTGCCAAAAAAGTAGTTGGCAGCAAGCTAATCAGCCGGTTATTTTGTTCTGACTTCAGGATGATTATCACATCGGCAGACTTCCACTGAGGTAGGAAATGGCAGACTCTCGGGTTGCATTTACAGTAGCGACTAAAGCCTCATTAGCTTTTTTGGGCAGCTTTTTCAGAGTGTTTTTGGTTGTACTGGGCCAGGTACCGTCTTTACTTTCGTTCCACGGATAAGTTGTTGTCGAACTTCTTCCACAGACGTTGGTCTTAAGAAATCGTCGTCGTCTGCTGTTTGGATTTGTGTTTGGATCTCGCGATTTATTTTGGCTATGAATTTTACGTCGACGTCGTAGCAGTTCGTACTACACTATCTCTTCAAATTAGCTTTAATGGTAGAATAAAGGACTTTTTGTTAACAATCGGCGGACAAATTGACAGAAAATGATCGTATTGCCTACAACCTTGCTCCTACACCCGGTTATGAGACCGACGACAGCGTCGACTCCCCGAAACCCCGGCCTGGCCTGTGGCTTGCCACCGGTCGCGTCAACTACTCCGGCGATTCGGCGCGGTCTTCAGGACGAGACCCGTTTTTTTCTCTCTTTTTCGCTCGTCGCTTCCCCAAACAAGGCCACCTAAAAAGAACCGCAAGACCGACAACTGAATCTCCACCTCCATCCCAGGACAACCGAAGCACTACCCAGCGGAGCAACACGTCCCCTTCTCAGGGCCTTTGCCTGCCTCGCCCCACCAAAGTAACTCAATCCATATAGCGGGGGTGCATACGAGCGCAGCGTTCAGCCATATTCCTCAATTCTATTTTTCCAGGGCTGGAGAGAGGCCTACGGCTTCTAAAGCCAGTGCCTTCGGCACAAATTTGCGATGATATATGTGTTACTCCTACTCTTTGGATTGTGTTTGGTCCATCTGCAATTTCATTGTTATTGTTACCTCATTTATAACAAGGTTTTCTCTTCGCTCTCTGTTAAATCCTAATAAGTTCTGTGTTTCGTTGGGTACCGTATCGGAATCTATTTTTCTAGCCATCCCACATAAATTGGCTTTTTAACGAACTGATATTGTCAGCAAGTAAACTTATAATATTGAATGCTGTGTACTCCTGTATCCTATCGTAGCTGATTTGTGTGGTAAGGAAACGAGTTTATCATGAGGATTTTGACATAATTTCTTTAATTACGTTCGCAATGGATCGAACAACATTTTCTATCATCTATAGGTTAATATCGAGATTGACGACATACAACAGAATTTTGAACATACAGCACCTACTTTTCTAAACGTACATGCAACATGCCGTAATCTTGTTTTAATCAGGAATTTAATTTTGCCTTTTTTCCCTTATAATCCGCTACCACTAGCAAAACTAGGGTTTATGTCAAACAACTAATAACTTGGAATTCGACCCGGAATCATCTACGTACCAACTCTCTCAGTAGTTGAATTCATCAAAAATTATATTTCCCAAAGAGCACCAATTAGCTTAAGATCTTTGTACAATATTCTTATCAGACGGATACAATTACATATTTTGACAAGAGAACAGAGTCAGTTTAAAAAGGAAATTGATTTTTTGGATTTACAGTAGAACCCCCATAAGTCGAACTTCTGTATCTCGAGTTTCTCTTCAACTCGAAATTTATTGCGTCCTTTTGCACTTTGTTTACTAATTGCATGTAATTTTTCGTAACTCGTATTTTCTATAACTCGAACTTATAATCGCACCCCTTGGATTTCGAGTTATGGGGTTCCACTATAATTATAAATAAACGCACTTTCAAACTAACACAGTTAGTTGCAAATCGGTGCAGGAACTTTTTAAGCAGTAAGAGTATTTGATACCAGTCGCGGTCTGTGGTGCAGAAATGTGACTGTTGACATTACGTACGGTTTGCATTCGACTTTGTAAACCACAGACATTTTATCAACATTATGCAGGTATTACGCTTATTTTGATGTGATACTCCCTAGATGGTGGTTGCTCATACACTGCAAACCATAGTACTGGTCGCCCCTACATCAAGAAGCAACTATACACAGCTGTATGTACAAGGTTTATTTAGTAAACTGATCTTTAGTAATTGAATTTTGTTCCTTAGTATGCATAGATAATTTATAAAAAATGAAAGTACCTATGACTTTTTATAAACCTACTTGGTGAGCAAACTTGTTAGTGTCTAGAAAAATCAAATATGAAGAAATATTAAAAGTGATTTTTGTAGATCTATATAAAATTTGAATATATTGCAACGTAACTTTTTTTACATATGAAAAAACAATTTTTTATTGGAACGCAGTAAAAATATTTTAATTTTATTAGGTTATTATCTTTCTATAATTAAGCTTAATTGTACTTCTAATTAAAATGCTTCCTTCAAACAGTAGCTTTAAAAAAATGGAATCTTTTGCAGTATAAATGGATTATACCTAAGCAAAATATAAATGTAAAATTTTAGTCTACTCCGTAATACCATTAGAATACTATTTGAGTGAGTAATGTAATGAAGAGAAGCACTGGAATATGATGAGTGCAAGCTGGTAATTCGCAAACTGATGCATGAATTCATGAACTAGAATATCTGGCACAAATTTGTAATGCAGAATGCACAGCAAGTAACATTATTAATACGCTCTAAAGCAATAATCAGGTTTTGGGTTAATCACTCTGTCACACAAGCGAGTAATTACTAATTCTGGTTAATTGTCAATGGCATTGTTTTAATTATGGTTCATCAAAAAACCTCGCACCGACTTCATAAAGCTCGTTTGCAAATTCATTACTACATCGCTACATATCCGTTTAAGTACGTGCTACTACTTTGTAACTGATTTATAAATTATTAAACTAAATTTTGGAAAAATCTTCTCTTATTTTCAGTATTTTCTGATCATGAAACATTTATTTTGTTTTTCATCGATATCCTTAAGTTACAAAAAGTAACGAGGATTTGGTTTAAATAATTTGTAAGGGACTATCCTAATGTATAGTCACATTTATTTGATAAATAACGTTTTCTCAAGTCCTGAAACATCTAAGAACTTGTTTATTTTGTGGAGAATCTGCGGAAAAGTCGGTCCAAGGTTACTGATGAATTCTTTAGACGTTAGTGGCACACGAGGTATCTTATCGTTCTCCAACGTAATGTCCTTTCCAACCCACCGTAGGACCACTGGCGCCACTATTCAAGCTCTGACCAAATCCACCAGACTCGGTCATTGATACTTTATCGACATCTCAAACGGAAGGTCCCGTTCGAATACACAAGTAGGTGTGTCGATTTAGTTAGGCATTCTATGGAAGGAAAAAAAGCGTTTTTGGATGTTACAAACGAGTTCTTCGGCTTTTTTTTTCTTGGCTTTTTAGTATTATTTACGAAGTTCGCAAGGATAAAACTTTTTATTCTTATGGGTGGCTTCGGAAATATTTCAGGAGGGATCATACACATTAGGACTCGCAGCTTAGCTCTTACAGACTCTCAGTGGTGATAATTTTGTACCTGTGGTTGGCTAATAAAAGATACCTTTTGTGGCCCACACAATAGTTATAATTAGTACGCTTGTTTTGTGGACAAAACCTTATTTTCAGAGCCCTTAGGGATGTAAAAGTTGAAGAAAGTTATTATTATATATTCTTCAGCGTTTCGTTTTTGGGGACGACCCTGTAATTTGTTAATATTTTCAAAGTTATTATAAAAGCGATTTAGACCTTTCCAGTTATGCAATTTACGCGTACCTTATTAAGTTGAAATATGTTCACCATAAAATTTAATAAAAGAATTTAAAGTGTGTACACATTAAAAGCATCAAGTTTAAACTTAGTTTTCTGATGACTTTAGACTACGCGAGGTTTTATTTAATTAGAACTTAGTATAAGTTAGTTATGCGTCTAAAGTTTAAAGAGACTAAATTGAATTTGTCATGTTTACGAACACAACACTATGCAAATCCTAAGAGCACTGACTCTACAATTATTGTTTTAAGCGCAGGACCTTCTTTAAATAGGTCGGGATGAGTACTTTAAACTAGGAGTAATTAGGGGGTCGAGAGATGGCTAATTCGCTAAATGTTTGGTTGCTTGCTTAAACGTTACAGCCTCTGTTTGGAAGTAGTTAAGCTTGAGATTCAGACTGGAATACACTAGAGAAAGGTCCTCGTTAACTTATTGTCATTGCTTCCGGGTGCCATCACATAAATAGTTTCGAACTAGGAAATGACTGAATATTAAATCCTTCAACAGTTGAATTAATGTGTATTGTTTAGATGTACCTTCGTGTATAACCGAAATCTGTTGTTTCGTATACAAGTATGTGCTAGGCATCCTTGATGCTTCTGGTTTCCACAGTTTAAAATTTCAGTATGAATGATTAAGAATGACAAAAGATTTATCGATTATTTAGAAATTCATTTATGCAACAAACTTAGGAATTAATAAATTTATTTTTTTTTAGTTTAGTAAGTTTAGTCAGGACGTAACATAAAAACTTTTAACTCTTTGTATTTTCTTTATTCGTTTTTTGTTTAATATTAGAGATAATTTTTAGGGTGTACCTGTATTTAGTTTTTGACATGACTGGATTAAGTTTTGCTTTTAATTATTAAAAGAATGACTTAGAAAGTAATGTATGTTAATTCAATCAATGTAGATGAAGACGCGATAAAAACAACTCGATCAAATAAAGTTCGCTTTCCTAATGTTATCTTAAACGAAAGCCTTAAAATGATCTTATACTTCACATTTAATGGCAACTAGGATCTGTTTATGTTACCCAGACTTATACAGTTGTTAGTATCAGAAGCTAACGCCAACGATTCGTTTTTTAGTTTCATACCCTTTAGGAACACAGCAACATGTTCAGTTCACATGTTCAATAAAAGTTGTAACGTCTACCCTTCAGCCTTTTTTTCTTTTGATCGAGACCTTTCATACCTTAACTTTAGATTGTTGGTTGTAGGTATTTGGTCTTATTGTATGTACATAGTTACAACTTCATTTATCAATATGGTCAATATGCATTTAAATTGCTTTATTCTTTATGTCGCTAGATTTCTTTGTTCCTTTGACAATTTCAATATTCTTATATTTTAATAAAAGATATTAGTTAAAGTTTTTACTTAAAGGATCATTTAGCAATCAAATAATATTTAATTGCAGCATCTCATATCAAAAATTACAGTAAATTTACAATTAGATTTAAAAATTTTTTAGTAAAACTATAGTTTTCTTGGTGCCTTTGCTTCTTTGTAACTGCTCTGCACGGCTTTTATTTCATCTTACTATCTTTGGTATACTTGCGTTTCTTTGCTCTCTGTATCATTTCCGCTTGACCTAACATTTCAATTGCACACAGAAGAATTTCTTTTACTGTAGTCTAAACAGAATTCCACAATACTGCCATTACAGAAAATTGAAAAATATAAAAAAAAACAGAAATTCAGAGAAGAAAGGCAAAGAATAATTTTATACCTATGCTTATAGAAAGTGAGGTACTATGGAAATGATAGGGTAATTCTGTGCCAAAACCAATCCTCAACTAACACCGCACTTATCTTTAGTATTACTAACAACAAGCTGAGATATCAAACCACTGTATATCAACTAGTCATGATTTTGAATCATTTCCGGTGTCGTTCCGTTACAAAGACACAATAAACAAGAAAAATGGATTTGGAACACAGAAAGAACTTTTTTCCAAAACTGTAGAAAGCTCCAGCTTCGCGGTTTCTTTTAGTAATAAAAAGTGTTATACTTGGCAAAGTAGTGGTTTTAAAATCAAACTCCAGTGGCTTTGTGAAAGCATCTGTCTACAGGCAACGTACCTTTTCTTATTCTGAATGCACAGACTCCGGCTGTATTTCTCTTCATTCCCTAATACTGCCCGTCAGACGCTCATGCCTTGGAAAAGGAATAAGTTATTATATGGTGTTACGATTTTTTGCTCTCCTGGGATACTAGGTCAACAGACATCAAGCTACCAAAATCTCTTTCCACCGGCATCACATAACCATCTATCACCCTAGCTTGAGTTTGACAGTGCGAAATATGGAGATGGAATACTGAGAAGGATTGATCGAGTCCAATCAAGATTAATATCACCAATAGATAGTTTGGTGATGAATTCATTAATTGATCAATGGTAGTTGCACACCTTTCAGGTTCCACTTATTCACCAAGACACCCCGCTGCTATGTTCAACAACCACTACCTCAGGCTGAAAAAAACACAAGAAGAACAAGAACATAAAACAGTCACTGCTTCCTTTCTTCATGAGGGGAAGCTTCCTAATAATTCATTATTTCATAGAAAATTGCTTCCCAAATAAAGGAAAAGGAATATCTCCATACAGCTAGCAAATACATTCTACACTATATCGAGAACAGTAATGAAAGGAAGGTTAGCTCCTACAAGAAACAACATACATACACATGCACATACACTGTCTTTTAGTATGATGTACTATATACATACTAGGATATTATCAGTTAAAAGAAGAGTTAGATTCTCATTGAAGGGTAGTTGATACGAGAAGCTAGGAAGAAGTCGAAAGAGAGAATCTTTCTTGACAAAACAAGATCAACGAGACACAACGAAATCAAGAATCGAGAACCGTAAAAACACAAAAAAACCACAAGAAGAAATAATTTAAGGCAAAGAAGATCAGAAAGAAATATTGGCACGAAATAATAGAAAATATATGAGAATAATACAGAAACAAGATCAATAGGTAAATAGTACAGAATGGCACAATAAAGAAAAAAGCCAAGTTTGAAGAAATTCAATGTGAATGGAAGACCATGCAAGAGATATAAAAAAATTCTACAAGATACTAATACAGAAGACAGACGATATCTGCCCATGCAGAAAGATCATATCTATAAAATCTTAGACGATGAAATGCCTGTAAAGGTTAAAACAAAGTTAATGTAATAAAAATAAAAACAAGGTAACAAATTTATTAGATTAGCATATATCATATCGATAGAAATAGATGATTCTAAACAAACAACAGCAAACCGTATTGTATGTTAAATACAGCAGCTTCCAAAAGCTAGAACGAGCAATATTAATAGAAAACCATAGCAAACTGAACAAACGCATCCAGATTAACAGACTGAAAAGCTTACAGGCCCGAAGAACATGAAAACTAGAACATGGAATTTGCCAAAGTCATCACGGAACTTAAAGTTTTTCTCTGGTTAAAAAAAATAGAAATGTAATACATCCGAGGTAGAAGAACTGTTCTTCTGTTGCTTGCCATTTTGCAGAATAATTGGAATTAGGAATTCTAAGAGCTAAAACGGTTTAAAACACAAAATGCTGTTTGGTAACGATGTTACTCCTTTACAATTAGCCTTCTTGTTAGTAATTTCAGAACTAATATTAATATCTCTAATCTAATATCCCTACTTTTCAAGGAGATTTTGCTAACCTGCACGATCCAGTGAGTGAAGATAACGTCGACATATTAAGTAGATGTGGCTATGAACTTACACAACTTACAACAAGACTGACTATGCTGATAAAACGGCGAAGATTCAGAAGGAAAAATTGAAGGAAACATATAGGTAAAAATAAATTGAGCAGCCATTGGCAGAATAATGTATACAAGGACGCAAAAGAAGATATGGAATTAAGAAACTGAACAGAAGACATCACATCAGAATAACTGAACAGAAGACATCACATCAGAATAACTGAACCACGAGATGTCCAAGAAACTAAACTGAGTTGTAGAATGTTTCGTCTTCCTGCGTTATTATTTCAAAAACTAAAGAACTGTTAACATGCAACACTCAACTACCATTCCTAATATTTTACTTGCATTGATTGCAGAGATCCTTCTCTCAAGTGCTAGGAATAGAACATTAGTTCAAATTGAAAGCAGGAAAAGCGCATCGGATTCCGTTTTGGATTACTTAGACAGAGTAAACAAAGTTAGTCTTAGTTTCAATTAAAACAAGCCGTCACTAAATCGAAATGAATAATTTGAATTGGTCACCCGAATTCTAATTTTGACTGATCTGGAAATCTAAAATTTGGAAATAATTTATAGATATAGTATGTTGGGCCTTGTATAAAACGCATCTGGTTTTCGTTTCCATTACTATTATAAAAGTACAGTCTGCTATGAGTGAGTTGTTGACTGCGGTACTTTGTAAATAGCAGTATGATAGTGTAACTCTTGAGCCAAGCTTGTATAATTTCCTTCAACACATTCAAAATAAAGCAATAAAGCTTTGTATTTATCTCCAGTTGCTGTTTTGGGCGTCAGCATCACTGACGAATAGGTTTCTCTATCCACGATAACCTCAGCCCAGCGGCCCAATAAGTGTGAAGCATTTGCTTCGTTTTCACATGAAGGCGAATGTTATTTTTACATTTTGTTAACTGTTTTCCTAGTTCTGCAAGAGATCTTTATTATCACTGCCAATTCTAGGATTAGAAGGCAGAGATCCTCAAATGAAATTCTGATGAATATCGATACCAGATAGGAAGACTGCATTTGTAGATAACATATGTTAGGCATTACCAAAATCGCAGAGTACTAACGTTAAGTACAAAGGAATTACAAATTGAGAATTGACATTTTTAGATCTGCTTGTGGTAGATTAATCTGGAAACAAGTTTTTGTGTTAGTGTGATATTTTTGAATTTATTTGAAACATGAAATTTACACATACGACTCAAATGGAAAAATGGAAACCTCAGTGTTGATTATTATTATTATTCCTTACAGTAGCATCTTGATAAATTTGAATGCGTTTTATATAACAACTTTACATGATTCATTACATTACACTTGTATTTTATCATGTGCCGCTTGTCTTCATTTATTCAGTTAGGACATACCGCTGGTCCCTTCACAACTTTCAATGAAATGGAGGTTTGTAAACGTTGTCATTACAAACAAACATAAATTGTAGCACTGCACACCACGTGTTTATGTCCTGTGGTCTGTGAAATAATCGTACATAAGAATCAAAGAACACTTGGTAAAGTACATGTATTTAGGACAAGACAAATGTTGGTACTGAAAGCTATAATTAATGCATACATAGAACCCCTGGAATTGTAAATGGCCGAACTAAACTTATTGCGGCTTTGGACGTCCAAGTTGTAGTACTAAGTGCATGTGTTTGTATAATTTGTGAGTTCGCTAATCTCAGACATGAGTCACGAAATTCACAACTACTTGGGTCAGACGCATTCCTCCACGGTGGGATGAATTTGCAACCACAACGTAATCCATAATTGGTTATGGGCGTGCGAAATATTGCTTGTATACAGAAGTTTGTTTTGTATAATATGTAAGTTTAATATCACACCACATTTGTCCCCTTGTCTCTTGTATTATAAAATGTACAATGCATTAACCATCTGTATATTCCTCCAAGCAAATCGACGATCATTAAATGGATCGAAAAATAATTTTCTCCCAGAGTGTACACAAACAATGTAATGAAGTTTGAAATGGAGATGATAATACTAATAAGAGAATTCGAGTTTATCTGATATTACTTAATACCATTATTAGTGTGCACCAGCAGTGCTTGCAGTTGAGTAGGTGTAACTGACACTTAATTTCAATACTTCCACGTGTTTGAACACACGTTAATGTTTTTATGTTTTCGTGCTGTGAACGTTAATGTTGTGTTTAACTTAAAAATTTGATTAACATAATTTGTGTAGCATCCTTACAAGATTGATCGTTTTCTTTAAACGAAATAAAATTCAAATTAACATAAATTAAAATTATCACTGTTAGTTTTTCTGAAAACGTATATAAGCTATACTACGTATAAATTATCCGAAATCACTGTAAAACACAGATAACGTGGTGACTCCTGTCGTATAAATTAATATAAATTTCTAGGAGACTTGTACTACACCTAGATTGTCAGAATATAGATTAGGAGAAACCATGAGAAACATAATATGAATATTCATGCCAAAAAAATTAAGTCCGATAACATCTTTAATGTTACTTAGGTTGAAGGATTGTTTGAGAAAAACATTAAAGAAACAATAATGTAGAAAAATATTATTTGGTAGGAATTTGATTTTATCATTTACTTGTTATGTTCAAAACAATAAGTACTGCAGCTATATAAATGTTATTTTTTCTAAATTCAGGCAAGACAAAGCGCTATGACTAAATAACAAAGGAACTCAAGATTTTATTTCAGACTCAACAGGAACGTAGAGGGGATAGTATTATTTATGGTTATAATTACATAATTATAATGAATGACTAATTACAGTTTATTCAACACAATCTATCTAGTGGGAACTATGCACAGTGAATCGAATAGTACATGCTAGCTTGCCAAAAGTCGTATCTGAATTAGAAAGAGAAAATAGGATTATTGCAATTCTCATACTTCGTTGATAACCTATCTGCAGATAATTAGGCGCCAACACTGGCCTAGTATGTGCAACAAAAGTTGTCGGACAAATTGCTGGTTTCCAAATAACTATTTTAGTTGCAAGACAACGCTTAACATTGTGACAAGCCTAATTAAAGAAAATATCAGCCGTATATCATTTCGGTTTCAAGATCGATGGAAGAAAGTAGGTGCAAAATAGATTCCTTCACAAAACATAATAAAGAGTGACTTCAAGGCGAGAATTTCAAGTTTTTAGAAGAAGTATTAAAAAATGTAGGTCAGCTTCAGTCTTCTAATTTTAAGCCTGGAAGACCGAAGAAATCTTTTGAGGAATCTTCCACATGAACTAAATCGAGTGGAAGACTATTAGTTGCTAAGCATTCTTCATTAGAAGTCTGTCTTTATGACGAAGGCAAAAGTAGTGCAACAGTATCTGACGTTGGAAACATGGTATCTACCATAGTACGGGAAATTACAGATTTCAGGCAACAACAGATTACTCAAAGACCATTAACGAGTGTAGAGGCATTGACTCATTATGTTGATAAAAGATGCACTTATTTTGCGTATAGATCAACACGAAAAACTCTTATAAGTTTAGGACATCATGTTTCCCTTCATATTATGCTTTTCAGAAAGCAAAACAAGATCGTACACTATCGTAGACAGCCATCACAATCGCTGAAATAAGTACAGAGTTCTCTCTTCAGCCTACCCTTGATCATTGGCTGAATAGATTGCTCTTGTCACAAGGTGATATTTTCAAAAATCAAAAAAATTGACGTTATAATGCAAATGAGGTTGTAATGGCAAGTACAAACAAAAGTTTTCATTCTTTGACTATGGCAATGAGAAGATTCAAAAATCTTACAAAGTCTTACGAAATGACAGGGATTGATTTGGCCCTTATAAAAAATTTAAAGTTTTTATTGCAAGCTTTGTCGTTTAGCCACGGAATTAACTGACAACTTTGAGAAATGTTGTTTAGAGACCAGAAATTTATAGTATTAAAGTCGATACTCTTGGCATTCCATGACCGTGACTTTGCACAAAATCCTTTACCAAGCAAGTAGCGTTATTACAAATAGTTTTTTTGCCTATTGGTCAGCTATCTAAAAAGGCGCAAGAAACCAGATATAAAGTGTCGTAATTCTTGCACGTGGAAAATATCTAGAGTAGCGATGATTACTGATTTATTAACAATGTTACTCGTTACATCCCACCCGTTAGTTAATAGTTTTATAGAAATAAAACACAAAATAAAGTTTTACCACTTAAAGTTTTAGAAATGTTAATTATAAGTCCTACGGAGCTACCTAATGAACAATTAAATGTTTCAGTGCAATTGGCAATAACATAAACCAAGAGGATTATTACGCTTCTGATTCAACTGTAATATAATCTGATTCGGAAGGAAATAGTAGTTGGTTAATGTAAATTTGTTGTTCATTCATCAGGGTTGCATATTGTTATTTGTAGTTTTCCTTTATTTGCAAATATGTGCATAATTTTGATTTCATTCACTAGGACTTTTCAACTTCTTTTTAATAAATAAATCCAGTTATTAGCTTTATTGTGACGACTGCAAGCAAAATTACTACAAAAAATAATTTTGTCAAGCTAGCAGCTACTACTCGGTTTACTGTGCGACGCGCCGACGACCAATGTATTCAATCTAGCAAAGGTAATAAAATAAGAAACAAAGACCTTCAGAGAAGGATGAGACGAATACTGTTAGAATCTCTAAAAGAGTGACAACAGAACTCAAAGTTTTCAGATATCTGATGCCTGTGGCGGTGACATGAAGAGTTATCACTGCCTGTGTTCACTGTGTTCACTGTGTCTAGCTAATAGAAAATTGCATATTGAATAAATACCAGGCGTTCGTAGATAATCAGACAATCCCACCATGAAGCCCTTTGATTAAAAAGATAGAAGCTCGTAAATAGAAAACATTTTAGTTAAAACACAAGAAATGAACTGAGATTAATAAACTCAATACAACTTACACAAGACCCAATGCATGTTGATTGGCTCTAAGAAGTTGGCGTTGAAGTTACATATTTGAGAGTTGTATTAGACAGAGAACTCCTATACATTAAATATTGTAAGGAGCTCAAGAGAAAAGCTACGAGTATTGCGCAAAATATTAGGCTATATGCAGTAAAGGGTGGAGAGTCCAGCCGCACATCTTTAGAACTATATATCTGGGAATCCATTTACGTAGGCTTTGAAATATGGGGCAAAAGATAGAAAGACAGTAGGATAGTAAAACATAAGCAGGCACTTCGAGGGTCATTTTTACTGACAATTTCAAAAATATACCGTATAGCGGTAACCAAGGCTATGGAGATCACAGATGTCAGACCACTTTGGATAAAAGCAAAGACTAAGTACGAACCTTTTAAGAAAGCAAAACAAAGATGGAGACAGCTTTTGTGGTTTTCAAAAGAGTAGAAGAGATCATTTTTGTTTGTTTTTCAGATTGAATTAAATGCCATAAGAAATGTCGTTAATTGGATTACGTGTTAGATACTTATAGCAACCACCACATTAAGTAATGAACAGGCGTTGCAGATTTATAGTAATACTGGGCAGATACTATCACATAAGGATAAGATGATATTACACTACGTAAAAAATACAATGGACCAACTTACTAAAAAGGCTAGTAAACAAGAAATAGATTAGAAAGGAACCATTCCGAAGACGTGGCTGAGAGCTGATGTATCCAAAATCTAGATGAGTTCTGGTGTTCCGACCGGGAATTGGCATATAGCAAAAGAATAATACACAACATAATACCAAAACCTGGTATAAAATACAAGAAATTAGAACCAAAGTGTATTTAACCTTGAACAGGCCATGGTGCCAATTCTATAGAGGATTTAGAGCAAGCAAGCTATTCAAGGGATTTTGCAAAAGAAATGGATTGGCTGTAACGAAGTATAAGACAGATAAAGTGTAGTAAATACATCTATTAGTTAGGTATATGAAAGTTAAGTAAATTAGGTGTGATAGTATAATAGGGAAAACTCCCTCTCTCTCTCTCGGGAGTAGCTATGGCTCTCATCCCATTTCATGGCTTCAAGCTGTGACTTCGGTCACTGTTCCTTTTCTGTACCTAGCTGAAACAGAACTGAACCAAGAAAAGGAAATGTAACTCAGACTTGTGAATAATCAGTTAATACGAACAAAATCAATCATTGATTTGAGAGCAATTCTGCGCAAATAGCTGTTTGACGTAGCGTAGGAAAGACAAAGAAATGTTTAGAAGTTTCACCTTTCACTGAATTTTCATGCATATGTCATTTTGTTCGTATTGTAATCCAGTAAAAAGCAAGCAAGCATTTTCTAAATTTGAAACCAACATAGCACTTACTGATGTGCATGTGTTCTTGATCAGGAATGGCTCTTAACCTTTGATTTTCTTTCTCTATTTATTTCTTATTTTGTCTTCGTCACTGTAAAGTTCTTCCCGTCTATTTCATTTTTAAAATGTATTTACTGGCCTGTAATTTGAAATCTTAAGTTTTTCTGTATTATATTTTCAAACATAGATTACCCTCTTCCTAAATATTTACATTTATTTGATAGATAGCGTGTTTCTTTACACATTAAAGCATCTCCTTGAAGGACAATACAAAATTTCTCATTTAATAAAAATGCTAGGTAGTATAGGCAAACTAAGTTTATAAATGTATTTCGGTTGCTGTAAACCTTTTTAATCTTGTCTTTATTACAGTGAAGAACTTGGTTAAAGCTCTTTTTCATATAGCTGCTTTGCCTCATTCTATACACGAAATTCAAATTATTTTAGAACATTAAATATAAATGGCTACACAAAACGTGCCACAAAGGATTTTTGGATATACCCCGTTATAAACATATGTTTTAGCTTTGATTACCCCGTGGTGCACTCAAAAGTAATTACATCGAGGTTTCTAGAACATGGTTGAGCTTCCCTTCGTCGAATCTACTACATAGTTAACTTTATAAGTTTTGGAAGAACAGCACGTGGCGAACTTATAACACAATTCTCATGGTATTTAACAGATTTTAACTGAAAGTATTCCGGTTGTGCTGTGCGCTTCTCTCACACAAGTTTCAAAAGTTTCTGAAACAATGATCTTGATTGCTGTTAAATCCCACTGAGAAATATAAAATGGCAACTCTTACTGAATTAAAAATATCGACTAACTTTTAGACCGAAGAATGTTAAAATTTAATCTTGTCTCGCTACTATTATTATACATTTTTGTGTGAAGATTTTCTCCTCGGCGAAAAGTTTCAGTCTTGGAGATGTTAATGCTATTTTGAAACGTAGACTTTGAAACTTGGGCATTATTCATAGTTGTGTTATAATGAGTGGATAGTTGAAATTAAATTTGTAGTTCAAAATGAATAATGAAGTTTTTAAAAGGTGTACATTAATAAAATGTAGCAGACGGGAAATATATTTTCATTTATAGTTTTGTATTTAAATAAGACGCCTTCGTATGCAGTACATAATCAAGTAATATACACCTTCCACAAACTTAATGCATTTCTCGGCGGGACGTAGTCATATATTACGAAACTAGATAATTTAAAGTTTGACAACTGTGAATTCTTGAATCTTCCATTAAATTTTATATAAAGTTTCTACCTATTACGAAGTAGATAGTCTATAACGTGCCATGAGAATGTTGCGTAACAAATTTATTGTAATTTACACGGATGTTATAATTAATTTACATTTAAATAAACTAAGTTTAATCATTTTGAATATAAATGATTCAATTATTAAAACCCTCAACGTTTATATTATCCAACCAGTCTTGAATCAAATAACATCTCTGGTCCATTTAAATTTTTGGCGAGCACGTGTTTTAAAACTTTGACGGAAAAAAAGGAAATTAGAACATATCAATCAATATCAAATAAAACCATTTTCGGTTACAAAAGCGTTCAATCATTTTTTTGTTTATTTACCTGATGTGTGGTAATAATTAACTAGATATTTTCAGGTTTTCTACAAACACACACGTTGTATCTAAAGATTGCTACAATATTGATAAGTTGCAATTTATTTTTATTAATCAACAAACAATAGTCTTTGCTAATAATTCATTTTCAGTAGTGTTTTGTCATCTATTTTCTATTACCGGGAAACAATAAAGTAATAGTTACATTATCTTTTAGGTATCTCTTATCTGTTATTATTACCTGTTTTCCTTGGTGCAGCACTTTAAAGCAAAGTATCAAAATAATGGCTAACAGCTAAATTAGAATACAAAATACTATCTATAAACACTCTGTCTGTATGTCTTGTTTTCTGTGAATTCTGGTCGTAAACCATGTTATTCTGTAGATGACTCCGTCTTCGGCATTGAAAATCTTGTGATCCGATGGAAATCTCAGCTTATATGTGAAGGTGAAAAAGATTCAACAAGCAAGCAAAGCAATTCAAAGTCGATCACTAGGAAATAGAAGTTCTATAAGTGTCAATTATCGTTCGGAGATGATAACCTGAAACACCCTCCCAGTTCATTGAGAGAATGGAGGTGCACAGCTTTCAACAATGTCTCAAGAGCGCTTCAGTTCTACTGGTCAGATGAGAGTAAACGAGAACGTAATAATACAGACCAACGTCGTAGTGACTAAATTTACTGTTCTGGATAAGATTGAAATGACAAGGTAGGAAGACCTGGTGGGTTGGGCTTAATCCACCACAACCAGAATCAGGTTTCCAGACGGGCTAGAGCCCTGTTTAGGTATTGGGAAGGGCTGTGTTCTCCGCATATTAAGATATGATAGTAAATTATTATTATATGGGGGCCAGCTGAAATTGAGACGTCGTCATAAAGCCTTTGGGTACACCAGCGCGTTACGCAAAAGTGCATGATAACTGTCTGCTGATGCACAAGCAATTTCAGTGGTGCGAGAGAAAACTGTTTATGATTCCGGCAAAGCCGTCAGAAATCTAGACGTTCAGGAACCTTTGACAAAGCTCTATATGTCAGACTTTGCCAAAAGCATTCCAGAGAGAATCTGCCAGCTCGTAAACTAAATCAAATCGGTGCGGAAGGAGCAATTAGAGATTTTCTACAAAACTTAATCTTTCGGCAAATATTTTTTTAAATATTTTACGTAGAACGTAGAGAAGGACTATAAGGTAATGGGATTTGGGGTTTCAGGGATTCTTTCCAATCTTTCAATTCCAGTTTCAAAGTAAGAAAAACGTTCATTCGGTGGATGCATGGAAGTTATAGAACTCTGAATTCATTTTGGATAACTAAGTTTGTCTAGAGATGTAATATATAGAACTACAAAACGTTCTAGAAGCCTTCTGACGTAATCAGTACCAGTACCAAAACATTTACAAGGATAGTTTACGTTGCGATAAAATTAAAGTTTGGTACTTTGCGGTTGTGCAATACAAGCTTTTTAGATTCTAAAGAAGCATGAGCATTGGTCAAGATATCTCCTTACCCTCAATACTAATAGCAGAATTCTTACTTTCTAAGAACCAGGAGTGCACACAAACAAAACATGGACTTGTTGCCGGTTTTCAGATGAAGTTGTCACAATTAAGCATTTTGCAAGAATTTACCCTTATTGCACTTGCTGATAGGAATCGCATCATTGTTTTTAGAAGAAGTAGAAGAAATATAAAAATTTTGTTTTTTCAAGACGCCATAATTTTGAAAGTCCAAGTAGCTTTCATGAGCTCTGCAATTTCATTTCACCACACCTTATATTTTTATCAGATGAGAACGATATTCAATATTCTGGCTCTAAATGCATGAAGTTATTTTTTTGACTTGTAACTCTACACTAAACGCCCCAGTTGTAAGCTTTTTTAGCAGGCTTTGGCTCAATTTTCTTTAAATCTTTTCTACTCTAATTTTCTTTCATGTTTGCAAAGTTGACAAACAAATCTTTAAATTTGCTTTTGTTAATAATCAAGTGAAATAAGTTTATTGAGAAGAAATCTCAAATACCTTAGTTGTACTGATAAGACCGGCATTTTGCAAATCTTCGACTGTTTTCTAACAACTCCATATGTTGCCCTGCATATTTTAGCTGCTAACTGCATACATTGTCTGCATGTTTAAGAACTTTAGTAAAAGCTAAACTGTGTGTGTGACTGAAAACTTTTATTTGAAGATAGCCTGTGTTTTTATTTCTATCAAACAAGAACCTAGAACCTTGTTTGGTTTTTGATTTTTGACCGTAATAATCAACGTCTAGGTATAAATAAGAATAGATAATGTTATCAGCTTTTGTCTAAGGTTTGACGACTTTTGTTTTCACTAAGTACCTAATATGCGATTCTTAGAGCCAGGCAAAAATCAATATTATGAAGAGTGGGATATTTCTTAATACAATAAACATATACTACGTCACCCAATACCCAGTGTTAATTATTATAATTATTTATCAAATCTGTTCGTCAAGTTTACTGCTGATAAAAAAAAATACTACAATAAAAATAGATTTTTATGATCTTTGACTCTAGTCGTTTCATTTAGATGCCAAGATAGCATTATCAGCGACATCAATACGTTAACTTGACTGATCTAATACAATACATCTGATATTTTTATGTACTTTATACTCCAATAAGTGGTACTACACAGAAGGATTTTTAGTAACCTAAAGATAATCGCACTGTTAATGATGTTTCTTGTTGTACCTACAACATTATTTAGGAAATAATTTTATGATTCATATACCTCTGTTACCCATTGACGTAAAATAGTGACTTTGTTCTTTTGACGTAAGACATTAAAATTTTTAATTTCGTTTTCTACACTACTAAAAATTCAAAGTAAAGACGTATAGAGCTTGCCAATCAAAAATAAGACAATCATTTCGTTATCTCATAGAGCTTTAAAAGATGTGTGTCAAAAATTTTTGTTTGTTTTATCCATTTCATGTAGACAGTTACTTTTGCCCGGCTTTGCCAAAAAAAATCCCTAATCATCTAACTAAGTTAGTCAACAGTTTATCATAATATGATTCAGGTCAATCAAAACTATGCCACACACTTAGTAACCACTTTTCCATAGTGATTAGTTTTATTTCATTCACTCTGGAAGCTATGGGAATTTATAAAATAAAAGATTATTTGCAGACTCTGATAGTCACTTTGAAAAGAAATTCTAAATTCTTTTAAGTTTTTATCAATATTTTTCAGGAGAATATACCACAATAAAGTTTTAGTTTTTTTGCTCACCTGAACTTTGAGAATCCTCATCTCTGTCATTTTGGTTGTTAGAAATAGTTGTTTTGGATATCAGCGTATACATTTTTAGATATAGATATAAGTTACCCTCAAAATTTTCTATCTTACTTTCTTAATGCTGCCATAGAAACAAATTTATAAATCATTAATGTGGGTGGATACACTACCAAAGGAGTTTTAAATTACCATATCGGTTTATAGCTTTGACTTAGATTTGTTATTAGTCTTTTGCAGGCTTATTTGTGGTGTCCGGCCTATTTAAGATGCAGTTTGGTATAGAAAGAACTGGTCATTAATTTTTTGAATTAAATCTAAAGCCCATGAGTTTAGTTGTCTTTGCCAAAAATGGATCTGATAGTATTGAAAGTATTCTAGAGTAGAACTGGAAGTTTCTCAACAATTGGCTAATGCTTCTTCACACATTTGTTAAAGACAACTATATAGTTAAACTGTTTTCCTTCTTCAATACACAGCTTGCACCTTCGAGACGGAATACGCTCTTACAGTGTTTTATGAAAAATCGGATAAATCCTCATATAACGTTTACTATGCCTTCGTGTTATTTTTTACTGCTTTTATGAAGGTACAATGGAATACTACACTCAATATACAGAATGTTTGAAAATGTGTGCGGAAAATGATGAGCTCTTTCGTCAAAGTTATACAGTGCGATATTTTGAAAAATTTCAGTGTTCCGTGATGTCTTTTAATTGGAGATATCAAAAAATGCTCAAAATCGTTTCGGTAGCCAGCATGTCCCTAGATTGAGTTTACAAGAGGAAAACCTTTTTTATTATTAGTTTTAGGGTAAAATGTTATTCTAGATAAAATTTTCTGCTTGTTTTAAAACCTCCAGTAATGGTAATATAAATTAGATGTTACCAACAATAATGAAGAAAATGAAAAAACGTATTATTATAGTATAAAAAAACGACTAAGTTCCAAATTTACGTCAAAATCAGATTTCCAGGTTTGAACTGTACCCACTAAAAAGCTAACACGACTTTTTAAAAACTTTGAGACTCGGTCGCTTTTCTATTGAAAAAAATTTTTACCACATGAGAATCGCATTCCATTGCTCTATTCTTAGCGTTCATGTATGTGTTAGGTTTGCAAAAAACAAGTTTTGTTGCGGTAAAAAAAGGAAATGTTTCGACCAGCTCAAAACAGAAATGAAGAATATTCCTGCCAATTAACTCAATGTCTCAGCAATCCGAAGTGTCACTGAAAAATACTATTATGCGGTAAGGTCAGATGAAGATTTGGCCCAAGTAACCAAACAAGTTTGAGCTAGGTCAACAATACCTTTTAGATTAATGTATTAACAAAATAACGTTACTAAAAGTATGAAATTCAGAGTGGTTGAGAGTGACAAAATAA